>JAYKKM010000494.1:600000-1060000 GCA_035772405.1 Chrysogorgia sp. JL179-B06 | reverse complement strand
ATTCAGTTAATTGAATGTTTTAAAAGGTTCTGTATTCTCTGTATCCTTCAATATGATCCTTTAATTAAGCATTATATGTACTTCCAAAATAACTATTCCTTTTTCATACTTCGAAAAAGGAGTACTCGTACTGAGGAAAATCCATTGCTTTACAATTCATGACGAAACATTCGACACTCCAATATATCTAGTGTCGTCATCAGGGTGATCAAAGTGAAAAACATTATTACTTATTGCATTCCTCTGAGCCCAATATTACAAAATATTTAAGTCGAGAACTCAATATTGGGCGAGACCGAAGGTCGAGTCTAATATTGCAAATCGAGACTTAAATATTTGTAATTGTATTGTAATATTGGGCGAGGATGAATCCAATTGGTGATTTATTATATCAAACAAAATATCTTAACACAAAGATGTTTCTTCGCACGTAAACAGTCAAAAGGTTGCTGTCCAATATGTTTCTGTCCTACATCGTAAAATATTGGAATGTCACGTGATGCTAATAGCGATAATTGATTGGACGATTATATGCGAGGGTATAATAAGTTCACATATTTATACCTTCACTGAGTTGCCTATGACTTTATCTACCAAGAAAATGTAAATAGACTTCTGGTAATCGACGATTACGGCCATCGCGATTCAATGTCAGTGTTACATTTCCCATTGATTAATATATGAAGGAGTAATCTATGGAAAACTTGTTTTAGGAATAATACATGTAAAGTCTGCTGTAAAATTATATAATTTAATTCCAAGGATCTAGATAAATTCAGTAGACACTTACGGTACATAAAAGAACTCCATCATTTGAATTTCTAAAATCCAAAAAAATCTTTGTTCTCTCCTAAAAATGATTTTAAAGATGTCAATTGATTTTAAATATGTCAAAAAGAGGGGGCATCCGTTGCTCTCAAGCCCCGGTCAGAATTTCCAAATTAAAAATTCTAATTGCTAGAGCAGCGGACCAGAATCCCGAAGGTGCGAGTTCAAATAATAATAATAATAATAATAATAATAATAATAATAATAATAATAATAATAATAATAATAATAATAATAATAATAATGGTTTACATTATGTTTACATGCAGTAGTAGAAAAGTTAAAAATTTACTATAAGAAGTGCGTTAGGCTATATATTTGCAAATGGATATATTCAAGTATAATGTTCATACATTCTAATTAATTAATAAATGTTTTGTAAAAATCTAAACTATTTTAGTAGTAGGTAAAACTAACCATGCATATACTATAAAGGTAAAAATCTTCTGACAATTAAATTATGCTGTATAGGCCATTGCTGGGAAAAAGCACTTTTTATATCTATCAGTTCGACATTTAATCAAGTTAAAACTAGAGTTATTTCGGAGGTTATGCAAATGGCACTCTTGACGCAATGGAGGCAGGAGGTGATGAAGACGCGAATCCGGCTTTCTAATATTCTTTAACACCTTCAAACAGAGTTCGATTCTCCTGTCATCCAGTCGGCTACATTTGGCGGCCACGATTGCTTCGCGATAATGTAAGCCAGGGAACAAAATACGCATGGCGCGCTTCTGTATAATTTCTATTTTGTCACGAAGATATCCCGGGATGCTGTTAGCCCATGTAACACAACAATATTCTAGCAGTGACCGTACAAGCGCAAGATAGATGTAAATCAAATCGTTGGTTAAACTCCAGCACGTTTAAGTACTCTGATAATATACAATCGTTTTGAGGCTTTACAAATGATCTCATTAATGTTATTATTCCACTTTATATTATCCGTAATGATAAGCCCAAGTACCTTGTAAGATGACACTTTTTCAAGAGGAATCCCATTGATGAACAGTGCTGCAACATCTGGCTTCGTCTTTAGTGGACAAACTAACATCTCCTTACACTTTTTCGGGTTAAGATTCATATTATTGTTATTAGACCAAGCTGAGATTGTGTCGAGATCAGACTGGTGTCAGCGTCAATAACTTCAGATAGTGTTATATCATCCACGTATTTCCAATGGTTTGCTTTTAAGGGAGACTTCGACGCAAGATCGTTGATCATTATTACGAAAAGGATTGGCCCAAGTTTTCTTCCTTGTGGGACACCAAGGTGGGTGATTTCCCAATTCGATAGAGTGTTACCAAGTTTGACGGCCTGACGCCTGTTGCTGAGAAAGCTGCAGATGCAAAGAATTAACGATCTTCTAACACCTAGATTTATCAATTTCTAACCAGAATATTGCGGTCGATGTGGTCAAAGGCCTTACTGAAGTCCAAGTAGCAAACTCTGAGATATTTCGCTGGCTGATCTAAGGAGGAGAGCCAGTTCTCAAGCATATCTAAGAGACAGTATGTAGTAGACGAGCCTTTTAGGGAGCCAAACTGCTGTGGATCTATCTCGTGTTGAACATCTTCGATTAACCACTTCAAAGCGAAATCTTCTTGAATCTTTGATACGCATGGTGTGAGTGCTATTGGCCTGAGATCTCCATCCCCAGTGACCGGAGTAACTTTAGCGATTGGAGTTATATAAGAGTCTTTCCACAGTGTCGGAAAGGAACCTGATGAAAAGGAGGCGTTGAATATATCCGTCAGTGGTGTGGCAAGCTCCTGGGTAAACTCCTTCCAAATACGGTTTGGTACCCCATCGGGGCCTACAGCCTTGAAAGGACTTAGAGCTAACATTTTCTTACATACCTCTGATGGTCTAATTAGAGGAAGTTCACATTTGGCTGGCAGAAAGGCTGGTAGAGTGCTAGTGTCTAAGCGAGAGAGATCGGACGTCACTATATAATAATAATAATAATACGAATATTTTAACAGGATAAAAACACTTCAGCAAGAATATTGCTGTTATCGACGCGAAATGTAAAATGTGTTAAGTCTTGCAGCCAAATTGGCCCCAGATAAGACGTTACCAGCCTCATCCTCGTAGCCAATCGATGTTGTACAATTTGATCTGCCTGAAATTGTGTTGACAATGTTTCACCATTTGCGTGGGTTGCTAGTTCGGAGATGTTGCACTTTTTCCCGATAGAAGACCTTCTTTCTTTGACTGATAGCATTACGCACCTTGTTTCTCAGATGCCTCCATTGCTCGCCACAGCCTGAATGGTAGGCCCGTTGCCTGTCTAGGATTAATTGCTCGATCGATGATGTCATCCAGGGTTTATCGGTGTTGTGAATTCTAACGGACTTTGTAGGAAAGTAGAGATCGATGGCTGTCATAAGATCTGATGTGAAAGACTCAGTCATATTGTCAACTGGGGCACATTCGCCTATGCCACCGAACCAATTGTGATTGCAAACCCACCTTCCAAAGGCATCTATGGACGACCTAGTAAAGCGTCGAAAAGAACGTTTCTTAACTGCAAGCGCGTCTGTAGAACTACGTTGACTGCTCGTCGCTGTTGGTGGATTCCAGCTAATTATATTATGGTCGGAGGACCCTAAAGGCGCATTAGATTCTGGTCCACTATAAAGGTGGCTAAAATTAGTAACTATAAGATCAAGTACAGACTGGCCTCTAGTTGTGCTTTGGACAATCTGCTTGAGACCCTGGTATGAGATTAGATCCGAGATGCTAAGTTTATTGAAATCGCCCAAAATTGTTACACCGCAATCCGGATGAGAGTTGCGAACTATATCAATGGTGTCCACTAAATACTGAATGAGATCTTTTTGTTCCTGGGCAGATTTATCTGGGGGATTATAGACTGCACCGATGATAATACCAGATAAAGGGCGTGGCAGACGATGAGGGCGGAGCCAAATCCACATACATTCGTAAAGAGGGCTTTCCAAATCAGATCTACGTTTACACGGAATTATGTGAGAGACATATATACACACGCCACCACCACGGGCACATAGTCTATCTCTACGATGCAGTGAGAATCCTACGATATTAATTGGGCCACTATCGTACTTGTTATTCAGCCAGTCATCCCGCTCCAGTCAAACAATTTCCGTCGACTCAATAGTGTACAGTAGGTTAATCATATGTCAATTAATTTCCATGTTACCCTGAGGATGATTCTTAAATATATAATATACTCAACTCAACAAGTACAGAACTCGTGACTAGACTCTGCAACGGCTTCCGTAGCTCAGTGGTCAGAGCACTGCACTAGCATCGCAGCGTCGCGGGTTCAATTCCAGCCGGAAGGCCTTGAAGTTGCATTTTTCGCAACTGGTCCCGGTTTGGTCTTAAAATGTATATATTCCAACACTCGAAATTTTCCTTCACCACAAATCCTTATGAACATATATATATATATATATATACCGGGTGTCCCAAAAAAAAGTACTCCGGTTTGATTCATAATAACATCTAAACGAGTGAAGCTATTAAACTGAAATAACTTTCATTAGATAGAGGGAAGACTAGCTTAGATTTTGATATATTACAGTTGTATTTTACTTAAAAATTCACGGAGATATTAATGTTCAAAATCGGTAGCATATTTCTGGATGTGTCTAAAATATGCAAAAACGCCGTATCAAATACTTAATGTTGGATGTCTCTGGGGAGTTGCATGTTATGTCTTATGGAGTTATGGTTTGATTGTGTTTCATTCTGAGTTTATTCTGAACATGAACAAATTTGGAATGTACCACATGATCAGCAACCGCAGAATTTAGAAGAGCTTCGCAACTCAATTTTGACAGCATGCCGTAATCTAGAACAACGAATGACCATGACTCCTTCGACGCAATGGTGTCACGGGCTAGGCAGTGCATTCGTGCTAGAGGACACGCGATTCCGAACGAATAAATCTTGCTTGTATTTTGTAAATAATAATACTTCGTTTCATAATAAACAATTTGTCAAGTGTCATTTATTTACTGCTAATAGTGCGTGTTTCAGTTGAGCAAAGCTTGATTAATATTTGATACGGCGTTTTTTGCATATTTTAGACACATCCAGAAATATGCTACCGATTTTGAACATTAATATCTCCGTGAATTTTTAAGTAAAATACAACTGTAATATTTCAAAATCTAAGTTAGTCTTCCCTCTATCTAATGAAAGTTATTTCAGTTTAATAGCTTCACTCGTTTAGAAGTTATTATGAATCAAACCGGAGTACTTTTTTTGGGGACACCCGGTATATATATATATATATATATATATATATATATATATATATATATATATATATATATATATATATATATATATATATATATATATATATATATATATATATATATATATGTATATATATATATGTATATATATATATGTAGTTATATATATATATATATATATATATATATATATATATATATATATATATATATATATATATATATATATATATATATACTTCATTGTATACTTTATGTATATATATATATATATATATATATATATATATATATATATATATATATATATATATATATATATATATATATATATATATATATATATATATATATATATAGTACAATATCTACAGACACGTGTTTCGCTGTATATATATATATATATAACATCTGTCGTAACACGGTGTTTCACGCTTTACGATCTTCAGATGACTGATTATTCAACTAATATAAGTAATATTTGGCATCTCACTCGATTAAACTACATGTTCTAAGGATTTGTGGTGAAGGAAAAATGCAACATCAGGAAGGAGGAATTTGTTTATGTGTCGTCAATTTGAAAGGAGCTCATTTCTTTTGTTGATTGATTCGATATATATCTGTGATATATATCTGTTAGGCAAAGTTCGCATCTCTTCGATCCATTTTTGAAGGCGGGTGCTCTATCTACGATAGACCATTGGATTTTGGCGTTGTTGATGTTTCTGTCGCGTAAATGCCATACATTATAGAAAGTTCTGTAGCGTTTGCCTTGGTGCGATGGGGAAATGAGTTGCGATAACTGCAGAGTCGGTCTTTGAACGAGAGTCGGTCTTTGAACGAGAGTCGGTCTTTGAACGAGAGTCGGTCTTTGAACGAGAGTCGGTCTTTGAACGAGAGTCGGTCTTTGAACGAGAGTCGGTCTTTGAACGAGAGTCGGTCTTTGAACGAGAGTCGGTCTTTGAACGAGAGTCGGTCTTTGAACGAGAGTCGGTCTTTGAACGAGAGTCGCTCTTTGAACGAGAGTCGCTCTTTGAATGAGTGCTCCGTTAGCCCAATGTAGTTCGTTGTTTTTGTCATTCGTTACTTGGGTTCGGTATACCAAGCAGGGGCATGTTACCTTTGCTCTGCAGTTGCATTTTCGGCTTTGGTTTTCGTCTGCGCTGTTGAGGATTTTTGTGTGAACTGATCACGTTGGATATGCTTGGTATGCAACTGTCAATTTCTTTAAATTTTTTAAAAAAAAAATTGTAAATTGTAAATTTTTTTTAAACTAAATTTTTTTTAAATGTTTTTCTATTAAACATTTTATTCAATTTGTGACCTTTTGGGAAGTGCTTATCGATGAGTTTCAGGAATTTCTTAGCGATGTTGGTCTGGACGTTCATGCTGAACGTTGGGTTAAACCAATTTATAATCCTTTTTCTGTTTCGGTTTGCAGTGCGTTGTTCTTGTCTAATATAGAAGGCAAGTTACAGCTTTAGCCATGCAGCTATATATCATCTTCCAAACCAGTTCCTGTCCCGCAAGGAAGTGTACTGGGCCCGCTTCTTTTTCTAATTTACGTAAACAAATTACCGCTATATATGTCAATAACTGTTAAATAACCGAGTAATCTACTGTTCTTCTACTTGTGCTCAGGACATTGAGGATAAACAAAACTCTGATCTCCAAAACCTATACTGTTGGTTGAACCTTAATCTGCTGACAGAATCCAAATGTAAATTTGTTATTTATGGCAGCTCACGTACAGCAACTGGACAAGTTTCAGAACGTGTCATTTTCAGTTAATGGTTCCTGGGAGTTACTATCAACCAAAGTATTACCTCATGCTATAAGGGCAGAACATATTTACACCGCAAGTATCAAAATAAATCAACGGCTCGGCCAAATTCGCAGAATAAAACATCTATTGCCCTTACAAGCTAGCCAAAATTACATTTCTGGTCCTACCTTTGCTATAGACTATAGCAACATTGTTTGGGGAGACAAGAACTTCATAATCGTAATGGATCATCTGCAAGTTCTTCAAAACAATGCAGCTAGACTTATGCTTAACCTCCCTATTCAGTATTGCTAATTCATCAGCGACACAAGCACTTAACCAACTGAATTGGAAACCTTTATTCCTTTGCCGGCGCTACCATCGCTGCGTGGCAATTTTCAAATGCTTGAACATCCTGGTGGATTTCGATTTCAATTTGAAGAAAAATAAAGACATTCATAATCACCACACGCGGGTGAGGAAACCTCCATCTCCCGTTTGTATGTACTAATTGGGGAAAGCAAAGATTCGTTTTCAAGAAGGAATTCTTGAATGGAAGGAACACGCTGGAGTTCTATCTCAAATTAACCATTGACAATTTTTATATCAAGGTTGAAGAACTGTTTATAGAAACCACGTACATGTAGTATTGCCATAACTATATTACGATTCTTCTTCTTATATTTTTATCATGTTTATTGATTCTGTGCAGGACCTCACTGAAAATCACTTCGGTGAGTGGAGCGCACCTGCTTAAAGTGCCAAGTTTGTCTTATTTGAAAGAACACTTAAAACAATGAGGAATAACAATTTCCATATTTAACTTACTTCTTGAGATATTTAGACTTAGGTGATATTCAAATGAGATAAATACATAATCTATGACGTAGCAAGTTGCACACAACCTGTATATCTTAAAGATTATTGAACGAAATCACTTGTCTTTAATGTTTTGTTTCATGAGCTGTAGCAATTACAAAGTTTTGAGTGATTTATTTTAATAATATCGGAAAGATATACATGATTTTCTAATGTTGTGTACAACTTGCTATCTGCTCATTTAAATATCATATAAGTCTAAATATCTCAAGAACTGAGTGAAATATGGAAGAGCTGTAACTGTAAGTTGTTATTCCTCATTGTTTTAAGAGTTCTTTCAAATAAGACAAACTTAATTTTCGATTCATTGGCACTTTAAATATTTTTTAATTTAAATAATAATAATATATACAATTGTTTCTTCCTAAATGCGTGAGTCAAGATTATTACCTCACTTGAGATGAGATAATATTTGGTTCTAAGCACACATTGTATCAATAAATTAGCAAGGTTTAATTAAAAAACTAAATATTTGAAAATACGGAAAAAACTTAAAGAATGATTTTCACACCTGTTGAGAAAGTTTTCCATGAAGTTTCATCAATGCCACATTTTTACCTAAGATTATGAAAAAAGAAAAACTATGTTATACTACAGTTACATTTATATAAATGGTTATCATTCAGATAAATGGTTTTCGATTGAATGTCAATGTTTCATGTTCCAGAGTAGCGTCAAACTATGTCTGATTTATCACCTGGTTGCGTTGGGAAATTATTTGTTCATCTATGATATTACTCAGATCTCTACTGAAGAGCGAATATATAGTCACCCAGTCAGCTCCAGAGGTCATCACTTGAATCAACTTTATTTACAAAACACGTAACAGTTGAAAACTGTCAAACTTGTGGCCCTCATTACGAACTATCAAAGAACTAGATGTGGAGCCTACATTAGAAGAGTTTAGCAAGGCCATTGATAGCCTAGCATTAGGAAAGGCACCGGCGACCGATGGAATCCCCAGATCTAATCAAAAGCTGTAAGACCACACTGCTTCATATACTACGTTATGGGTGCATCGGATAGTGCTTTTTACTATCCGGCCGGATACCTGATTTGCCAGATAGTTGAAACAAATCCGGCCGGATATTTCCGTATACAAGGCACAGTCCTTCTTTTCGGGTAGAATAGTTGAATTGCTTTATTTTGACAAGTTTTTGGGCGATATACTGCATTGTGACCGAAATTTGATTCGAAAATCACTAACCCATGCTTTAATTCATGGTTTTAGCCTGCAGTTATACCAATAACAATGGTATAACTGCAATCTCAAATAGTACTGTAGTTTGCAAGTATAAATTGAAAATGAAATTATTAATCCAACTTGGTCTATAAGTCCTGCCTTCGTCTATTGTTATGAACGTTGGAACTGAAAAGTCGGTTACAAACTCACATGTTTGAAACATAAACATACTCGTTAAAGCGCACACGCCTAGTTACAGTTGGTTGCAAATGATAGTAGTTGTTACTTGCTGAACTTGTTAACAAAGCCTTTTCACATGTTACCACATTAGTAATCAACGAGTGTATCCTGAACCCAAATGCGCATTCAGAGTTGAAAGATCTACCATCGATATGATCTTCTCCCTCCGCCAATACAGGAGAAATACCGAGAATAGAAGAGGTACTTATACGTTGCTTTCATCGACCTCACTAAGGCCTTTGACACATTATCATGTCTTTCCATAAAGGTACGATAGGGATTGCCCAGTACGCAGTAGCTGCTTATCAGTGAGCTTCAACAGTGGAGTCAAGCAAGGCTGCGTCATGGCGCCGATTAAAATTAGGGTTAAGGTTAGTATTAAAGTTTTCTCAAATCTCTACAGCAAGACATCTCATGTGTTAATATATACACTTGGAGTAGACAGACGATACATGGACGATCATCAAACGCATATCCTCAGAAAATGTATTCTGAGTCCCGGACAGGAATCGAACCTGTAACCACTGATATTTGCAGGTGAGACGCTCTAACCACTGAGCTACCGAGACTCAGACGGAGAGCGAAGGTTATAATGATGTACTGCCTATGTGGCAGTCACTTGTTACACTGCCGAAACAGTCTAATGGTTCTAACAAAGGTCCTCTGCCAAATAGTGAATGGTAAAGATCCTTCAGTAGAAATGTTGGACCTCCTATGCACTATCTTGGCAGTACATCAACTTTCTACATTTTTTTATTTGTATTTTCACCCTGCCTAAGTAACACATTACGTTTATAACATATTTGGATCTTTATCTTGTTTTGATACTTTTAATATAATAGCTACCGGTATGGGATGTATCACTCTAGTTTTTACAGTATAGTACAAAATAGTATTTTACAGTATATTGCAGTATGGAATACCATTTAACTATATGCTATTAGTAGAAACTGACCATGGTCCATTACAAATGCTAGATTCTGATTGGCTACTCAAGTTGTCCATTCGTGATACACCATGATGGCGAAACGCGCTCAAAACAATGGCAGAAAGCTCTCGTTTTGGGGAGGTTTCAGATGAGTTTTTTGGATAATTTTTTTGATGATGCATTATTTGTAATAGTCCACTAATTTGTTTCTACTAAAACAATTAGACAACTCGTCCTCATTGTCTATGAGCGAATAGTCAACTCAGGCTTCGCCTTCGTTGACTATTCGCTCATAGACAACTCGGACTCGTTGTCTGATTGTTAAATAGACAACGAGGGCGAGTTGTCTAATTGTTTTAGTATCAACCATAAACAACCTTTCTTTAACGTAAAAAGTCTTATCAAACATTGTTTCAGATTTTCAGATAGTTTCACCTTTTTGTGTGTAGAAATCTCCCCATTCAAAATGTAGAGTAGCTCGATGGCACATGATATACAATCGCTCAAAAAAACGATATAAATCCTAGCGGACGCCATGTTTGACCTAGATTTCAGGTTTTTCACTTTTGCTTACAGCGTGAATATGTCGTGGCTTCTGATTGGTCAGGATAGAAATATTCTAGTTATAAGGTTTGTGATTGGATAACGCCACTGGTGGTCTATCACCAATAGACCACTAGTAGTAGCTCAGCCAATCAGAATGCCGAATTTGTAATAGACCACTAGTTGGTTGATACTAACAACAAATATACGTCAAGTTACAACACTAAATTTAACATAACTACTGTAGGTTTATCATGGTAGAAATGTAGGTAAATATATTATGGATATAAAATGTTGATCACCTTTTTCAACAGTTAAAGTTGTTGTAAAGAGTCGATAATGGAAGTCAACAGAATCCTGAGTTGTGAAAAACACTATCATCTTACAGTTTGGCTAAAAAGATTGAAATAATGAAATTATTAATTCAAAACTCATGATAAACTCACTGCATAATTAACCTGCTCGGACTGCGAGCAGGCTACTGCATAATTTGTGAATTAACAAACCTCATTATTTTGCTTTAGAAATGCTGCCAATGTAACAAGCCGTAATTTCATGGGAACAACCACACAAAATTGCTTCAGTCGAGTTGGAGTCTCATACGTAATTTTCTTTATAGTACAAATAAATAGAATATATAAGACAAAAGATACTATTATATAAATATTACAAACAGATAAACCACATACGTCACTATCCAATGCTGTTGAATCATGTTCTGTCATGTTTATGTTAATTGGATTATCCAAGGTAATATCTGCCAGTTTTTCTACACCTAGAACAAGTTTGAAGAATAATTATGTTAAAGTGGCAAGATAATGTCTGCCAGTTTAGAACAAGTATGGAGAGTTATGTTAAAGTGGCAAGGTAATGTTTGCCAGTTTTTCTACATCTAGAACAAGTACGAAGAATTATGTTAAAGTGGGCAAGGTAATGTCTGCCAGTTTAGAACAAGTATGGAGAGTTATGTTAAAGTGGCAAGGTAATGTTTGCCAGTTTTTCTACATCTAGAACAAGTACGAAGAATTATGTTAACGTGGCATAAAACAGTAGACAGCATTTTTCTTGTTGAAATCTGCGAGTTGAGGACACCTCAAATACTTTATACTACTGTACAGAAAAACATTTTCGCAGTACTATACCTTGTGTTAGTGTGGCTGACAACAAAACTGTTTGAATTTTTTCAGTTGACTGATCCTTTATGGTAGATAGTATGAAAGATATCTCTTGTTCAAATCCCATATCTAATAATCTATAAAAAAAGTTGTTATGAATAAACGTTTGCTGTATTTGCAAAGAAATTATATTTCCTAGTTCGCCAAGGATCTCCCAAGACTGTTGCAGAATTGCGACCAGCAGCGGCCTGGGACCCAGTTAAATATTTTGACATGCGTACTAACCATCCTCTTATCGAGTGCCTGCTAAGGGAGGAAAAGGTTAAATGGGATGACTCAGTGGGACCTTTTCCGAAGATGGCGCCCAGGGGCCGGTTGTATAAAAAAGTGATTACCTTAAGGGGGACACTCCGGCCAAAATACAAATGCAGTTCATATGAAAGATCTTACTGACTTTAGTTGATTTCCAAAGTTTCAGCATTCCTATCAATTTAGTTAAGAAGATATGGCTAGTTGAAGTTGAAAATTTGAGGAGTTTGACGGAGATTGAAAATTTGAGGAGATTGGTTTTGCGAATATGACGTCATTGAGTGATTCTTTATCGGCAGTGGAGTTGTTTTGATGGCAATCACATAGTGATAGCTGTTGTGAATACTGTTTGGACGAAAATTAGTCGAAATAAACTATTCAGTTCCTCATTGCAGGAAAGTAGAGGAGCTTCTTAGGCATAATACAAGATAGCATCACTCAGTGACGTCATATTTGAGAAACAAAATGGCGTCGAAATTGGACAAACTCTCCAACTTCAACTAGCCGATACTTCTTAACTAAATTGATAGGAATGCTGAAACTTTGGAAATCAACTAAAGTCAGTAAGATCTTTTATATGAACTACATTTGTATTTTGGCCGGAGTGTCCCTTTAATCATGATTAGTGCTTACTTTTAGCCAATCAGGGCCACTGTTTGATAACTTAATCACGATTTAATCACCCGACGAGTGATTAAATCATGATTAAGAGTTTTATACAACCGGCCCCAGACGGCTTCGGTTGACCTTCGGAAGAACATGAAAAGGGTTAGGATTATGGTTGGTTAGGATTAGGGTTGGCTAGCGTTAGCGAACATGGCTTCCATGCAGGGAAGAAGGGATTGATCGACGATTGGAAGCTATTTGACTCGGGAAAAACAAGCCACAGAGTTGCCTGCGGAGGAGGCTACATCTCCCATTCAGGTAAATAGCTTCCTTCCTGAGAAATTTAACTTATCCTTCGTATCTTCTCCAACTGATTCTCGCAATACTGGTGCAGATATACAAATATAGCACTGTAATTAACAAGAAAACCCATCTTTAATTTTTTAACGAAAAATGTAATGTTCTGTATCATGTGAAATCAGTTTGACGCTGCTCTGGCTTTAAAAAGTTTTTGAACGTAACTCAAAGGTTACTGTCCATGACCCAACGTTTCGACACTCCAGTCTAGTGTTTTCATCAGGGGTGATCGTTGTAAAGTTAGGGTCCCTATTTATACCCTCATTATCCTCATAGAACCGATGATGACGTTATCTATTAACAAGATGAAAACAAGATGAAATATTACCGTATATCTTTAAGTATTAATTGAACATAAAAGTTTACAATATGTGAACATTTTGTTCTGTCAGATTGTTGATGGTTAGTGTTTCTCAAATGTTTGCGCAGAGATCAATCCGCAGTCTTTATAACTATTTCTTGGCTCGAGGTCCACCACTCCAGGTCTTTGATCGCCGGAAAATGAAATTGGACCTGGTGAAGCGCGCCCGATCTTGTGTAACGATGTGATGTATTTACCCATATACCAATCCACGCTGTCTGGTTCATGCGTCCCCTAACAGCACTGATATTTCAACCATAGATCAGCTGGATTTCTTCTGGATTGTTCAACATTATTTGTGTAGTTTCTCTTCAGGAACTGCTACAGTCATCCTGTTTGTATTGGTGATTAGCAGCTTGATTAGGAAAGTCTGTCAGGAAAATTCTGACCACTGAAATTCTTCTGTATTTTGTCTGCCTTCCGATGGAGCAAATCGTCGAGATATAAGAATCACTGGCTTCAGTAACTTGATGCAGACTCGTGGTACTGACGACAGGCCAACCGGAAGACATAGCTGGTATTCGTATGTCACCTCTTGGAACTTCAAGCGCAGGTAATTCCTGTGATCTTGCGCCATAGGTACCGAATAATATGCGTCCTGTTGATCCAACTTTATCAAATAGTCGTTCTGTTGCATCATTCAGTGACTTCAAGTTGACAGGACGTATTTTGTTTGACTGTTGTAATACAAAAAGTGATGACAGAAATTTATCGGCCTGATTCTGAACCTCCTTCATTGCTCCTTTTGTTACTAAGTCTGTTATCGCCTGTGACAACAACAAGTGTTGACGTTCCACTGGTTATTCTCTCGCGCTACTGATGTGCAATACAAAGGGAATCCAATGTCGCATTACTGTCTTCAACGCCGATTTGTTTGTTGTTGTTGTCTACCATTTTGCTAAATAAAACTTTAGATTGTAATTCTCGAGGGTTGATTTTGGCGAGTTTTTCAATTTAGGTAAATCATCATCGATTTTTATGGCCTTTTGAATTTAGCTTTTGTTGGCCCGGCGCCGTCATATTTTTTGACAACCAGGAGCCTGGATCTAGCACATTTTCTGACGTCACGCAAGGTAGTCGGTAAAATATCGAAAACAAAAGCTGTGTCAACAGACTCAAGTATTCAACAAACTCACCATTCGTCTATTCTTGGGACTTCTCGACTGGTTCGTTTGAATCTTTCGGCGCTACAACATGAATGGTTGGGTATACACAAATCCCGAGATCATCACTCTTTAATTTCGGATAATTTGGCTTCGTTTGAGCAGGCAAAGTGAAAACCTTCGCTCGCAATCTTCACGCATGAAGTGAGCTGAACATATAGTCGAAGCCTTCGAAGGTTCGAAGACCCGTTTTGCCTTCACGAAGTCAACCCAGATTCTCTTTCTTTTCTTTGCTTGGTTAATCGTGGTCGAAATATTTATTTTCAAACGTTTGACTTTGCCGCTTTGCCCAGCATGCGAAGAATGTTCTTACCGCTAGTTCTTACCGCATGTTTGTGATCGACATCAAACAATGTGGCACGAAAATTTGATGCGGGCGCTGATATAAGTCACTGGTAAATCTCTATTATCCAAATGAAGCTGGGTCAATGCTCAAGGCTGATTAACAAGTGGAAGTCGAGCAAGTATAGACGGGTATTCTGCAATCTAACAAAATATATTTTGTGATAAGGAATAGACTTATACCTGAACTTAGGCACGATTTATTCATGCAATTGACAGCTACACAACTATTAACCATCTTTTCACAATCAGCAAACGAACGCAGTTTATCAATGTAGATAAACCGACAATTTATAGTGAATTTGCTGCAGGCCGAAAGTTTATCGTGACGAGTACCTTGCGTGACGTCACAAAATTTACTCGTTCCAGAGGGATTTTAAGAAATTTATTTTTGTTTTTGCAGAAACACTATAAATCATATGAAAAATTTGATATCGTTAAAAAAACATTTTGGGGAACGAATATGGGCATTAACCAACTAACGCATCTTCCAGGTACGATATGATATCGTCTGGGCCACTATTTTCCTCAGGTTGGATAAAACAGTCGTTTAGATCAAATCTTGACTAACAAGTCAGAATATCGATTAAAGCAATTGTGCTTCGTACTTTGTCATGTATAAACTATATTCTTTTAATATTTTTGTTGTAATGGTACTCTGTGATCTACTATCTGCAGAAAACTGAACAATATAATTTACTAAGATGATACAGGTATACATGGACGATAGTCAAGCTAATATCATCAGAAAAATGTTTCTCGGACGCTCTAACCATTGAGCTAGCTTGAGAGCGAAGGTTATAATGATGTACTCGTTCGATTGATATATGTACTGCAGCTATGAGGTAATCATTATATATCAGTAATGCTAGTCGAATCTGAGTCTCGGTAGTTCAATGGAGCGTCTCACCGGCAATCAGGTTACATTCCTGTACGGGACTCAGAAATATTTTCTGAGGATTGCCCATGTATCGTCTGTCTACTCCAAGCTCTCCCACACAACATCACGAGTAACACATAAATTCCTTAGCTGGTTAGTTGTCAATCTAGGATCTAACCTTTTTGGGATTATAAATATGTATAAATCATTGCAATTGTTTTGTCGAGCTTGTAAAAGTGAGTTCGGACCGAAGAGGATGGTTAGTATGCATGTCATAAAATTTAAGTGGGTTCCAGTCTGCTGCAGGCGCGGGGATCTACACCAGTATTAACCACCACAGTTAATCAGTCGGAGAAGGTACGATGGAGAAACGTCCCAACCTCAATGTGAATAAATTAGTTTCATGGGTAGTGAATCAAACGCGGCAATGGTGTGTTGTTTCTCGCTAAATATGTATACAAAATGTATAATAATATATATAATAATAATATATAAATACTGACCTGTCGGCTTCATCAAGGATAAGAAACTGAAGCTTGTCAAATTTCAAACACTGAGTAGTCTTATGAAAGAAAAGGAAATCACATTGAATGATTATTAATTTATATCTCTAGCAATACCGAGGTATATGAAATTAAATGATAAACTTTATGATTGCTGTTCTAGAAGCGTAATATGCAGTGAGTCGGTGTTGGTAAAGGCTAATAAGAAGACATGGGGATGATCAGGTTGATTACTGTAATATATCTCTGAGAAATCATTAGCAGAGATGATAAAAAATCAGGTTAAAAAAACTATAAATATGGAGGTCCCTAAATAAACTAACTTTTTAAATAAACTAACTTAAATAAAAATTGTCAACACTATATGCAAACATTAACATGCTTAAATAAACTAACTTAAATCAACCTACAACCCCTGGAGTGTAGAAACGTTGGGTCATGGACAGTAATTTTTAAAGTTACGTTCAAAAAACGTTAGCAAGAGTAGCGTCAAACTATGTCGGAGATAGGTATAAAAAATATCCGGTAAATACGTACCTAAAATGAACAGGTTTTGTGAATGGCTACACATGGAACAAAAGTGGTTAGTGTTAGGACATTTGTTTCTTTGTAGGTTAGGATCCTATTTATACCCTCATAGAACTAGCGTGAGGCGGTTAATCGATAAACCGAAAAAAAACGATGTTTTTTTGAAAACCGATGTTGCTTTTGGAGAAAAACCGGAAAACCGAAAAAAACGAAAAAAATCGGTATTTCAATAAAATCCAACCATACTTATACGGGTTTGTTGCAAAAGAATCAAGTGTTTGCGTTTACACACGGAAAAACTGAAGAGATTTTGTTTGAAATTTGATAACATCTTCAAAATACCGTACGTTTCTTGCCAGGTATGATCTCCGATATAAGAACGGAAGGGCTTCGATTCGAGCTTGAACGGATAAGCGGATCAAACGAAGGTGAATTTTGATTGGCTCAAATAAAGGCGGACCTCTGCGAAGATCGATAAATAGTCAGAGCGTAACATGAATAATCAAGTTTCATTGTTTATATCGCATACATTTTCTCACTCGTGCTCTTTCAGCCTTGACTTTCATCTAAAACCGTTTCAAAACAAACACGTTTGTCGTTGGAATGCTTTGTTACGCTGTATGAAACTGATCGTCACCTTTCTCTGCCAAAATGAGTCAGAATGCTGTTTGGCATTTCTTCAAGAAACCCGAAAAAGCGGAGGATTCGGCTGTATGTCAAATTTGCATGCGGTCCGTGAAGAAGAAGGGAAGCAATACATCAAATTTGATGCAGCATCTTCGAAGGATCCATCCTACCATCGAGTGAGTCGACCGACGAACGATAGCAGCGCAGTTTCATCACCAATGCTGCCTTCAGTAAAAGTTTTGCAGTTTTAGGAGAATTCTGATTAAAGATTAAAGACCTACTTCCTCGGCAAAGACAACGTTCCCTTTAACGCAGTTAGCCGACCAGGATTTCAAAAACTGTTGAATGTGCTAGAGCCCCGTTACAAGATGCCGAACAAGACAACGTTTTCAAAAAAACAAAGTTGTAAAACTGTAATGACGTGACCAAAGAAGCAGTTATACAAGATCTAAACAGCGTAGATTACTTCACTTCCACAGCTCACATGTGGTCTTCCCTGCACGGCCTGACACCATATATGGGGCACACACTGCATTGGATAGATTCTGAGTGGAATCTACGATGTCGAAACCTTGGAACAAAACGACATGCTTGTGCATTGGAAGCTGAACGTTGATAAACAAATCGCCATAACAACGGATAATGGAGCGAACATCAAGAAAGCCTGTAAAGACATCGGATGGACAAACATGCCGTGTTTTGGTCATAACCTCCACATCGCAATCACCAACACGTTAAAAAATATCCCGAGAATTTGACGTGCGTTGGGTATTTTCAAGAAGATAGTGGCAGCTTTCGGGACAAGCTGGAAGAGACGAAGAGATCTTGCCACCGTTCAAGTCCAGGAGCAAGCTGGAAGAGACGAAGAGATCGAGCAAGCTGGAAGAGACGAAGAGATCGAGCAAGCTGCAAGAGACGAAGAAACGAAAAGTCGGGACAAGCTGTCCAGGAGCAACCGGGGACAAAAGTTTAAGAATTTGGCATCGGTGAGTAAACGGTGTATATATACTGGGCAATGGCTTCCGTAGCTCGGTTGGTCGGGGCGCTGCACTGGCGTGGAAAAACCAGGGGCGTGAAAACTCCGTGCTCGATTTCTAATACTCTTCTGTTGTACGCTCTCTTCTTTTCGTGTTCGTGTTTCAGGAGTACTTTCTCTGTAGGTTGTGATTTGTTTGATTCTGCATTGAGATGTACAATTCTAACATCAAAAAGGCGACTTGACCTTGCCTATAAAAGCCTCTGGCTTTAACGTCGAGCCTTGAATCATCTTCGATGTTGGATGATCTTAATTCAAAAGTTTCTCCGGTGACAGGAATCAATCTTGGTTCGATAGCGACATCTTTGCAAACTTCAGAAAGAAGGGAGGCTTCCAAATTTTTAACATTATCATGACGGGCATGAATGAAGCCACCCTTTTTACAATCCATCGCATGAGTTAGATTGAACTGCTTACCACATGGGCAGAAGCTTGGAAGATTTGAGATACATTTATCATATCTCATGGCGAGAGCATCACGGAATTCTTCTTTGTTCAAAACGTACCCTTCATCTTCCAAAGGGAGCAAGTTAGTATTCGTATTTGTTGCTTACCCAATCAACAAGTTGATGTTTCTCGCGTAAAGCATCTAGGACTTCATCTGACAGCGGAAGGACCCCACCGTTATTCTCATCACTGAGAAAGCGTAGAGCCGCATGCGTTTTACCTTGAAGCATCAATTTGGCAAAGGTTATAGACACGTTTTTTTTGGCTTTCGAATGAGGAGAATTTCTTTGAAGAAGAATCATGGGTAGGGTCATAAATACTTTCATTGCGATGCCCATAAAACCATCTTTATTATTGAATCTTGCCAGCCACTCCGTCTGTAATTTAATAAAGGCTTTACCTGCCTTGCCGGAAGGCAATTTGAAAATATTCCTTTGCCAGTGAACCGCATCGTCGTAAGTTTGGTTGATAAAATTCACAAAAGGCTACACCGTCGCTTGAGTAGATCTTCCTATTTAAAGGGCAGCTAATCTGCTCATAGCCAGGTAGATCAGGTATAAAAGAAGCCCCCTCTTTATCAAGGCAGATATCAGCAATCGCCTTACGGGTAAAATCACACTTCCCACCTTCGACTTGACCGGCACTAACGTCAGTCGCTATAGCATTTTGTAGTCTCTGACGAAGCTCGTTCTTCCTACCAGACTTCTTTAAACCTCTTTGTCCAAGAAGTTCCTTCAATTCGATAACCTTTAACTCATCAAGTTTCTTTCCAAAGAAAGAAATCACTTGGTCTTCACCTGACGGCTCAGACCCACCTGCCTCCTCCGCCATTATTATAAGAATGTCAATGTTTTGTATGTGCCCAACTCGCTGGGATTCAACGCAGCACATGATAAGCAGGGTACTGCGCAACAAGAAGGCCATTAGAAGGGTTGTTGGTAACGACAAGGACACTTAGAAGACTTGGAGGTTTTGGAGTGCATCGATAAAGCACTTGGTCCACTCAAGGCATTCACCGATATCATGTCAGCGAGCAAATACGTCACCATAAGCGCGCTGAAACCAATTCTTCATCGCCTGTCAACGACAGTGTTGGCCCGTCAGGATGATGATTTACCACTGGCCTTGGAAATCAAGGAGGTCTTGAGAAGGCTAAAAGCTCGTCATGTCGATCCTTCGATGAAGCTTTTCTTGGATCCAAGGTATAAGACTGACTTTTTATCAGTGGACACTGACAACGACGAGAATGAGTTACTACAACTTGACGAAGTTAAAGAAGAACTCTTGAAAAATGTTGTTTTGCTAGAGTTCCCTGTTAAAGAGGAAGATGTCCTGCCCCTGCCAAAGAAAGCCAAACTCAGTCTTGGAGCGTTGACGATCCTCGACGTCAGCCGCATCCCCGCGTGATCGTCTCCCCAAAGAGATCGAATGCTACATCTCTGCATTTCCTGTTATTGACGGAGACGACGATCCTCTGCAATGGTGGAAGTTAAACATGAAAGATCTACCGTTGCTGTGCCAATTAGCTAGAAGATATCTTGCCATCCAAGCAAGCAGTTCTTCATCGGAGAGACTTTTTAGTAAAGCAGGGCAAGTTAGTATACCGGCATGAGCACAGCTGAAACAAGCTTGTGTTCATGGCAGAGAACTTATAGTGGTTTGTGTGTTATTAGTAAATATGATTATGATATTTGTACATATGATATTTATAAATCTTATTGTAAATTGTATCTTATATATTGCATATTTCTTTGTACTTCGTATAGTCAGGATGTTTATAATCAATTAATACAATTGTTTTTTCAAACTGAAGTCTTGCGCGAGTAGCGTCATGCATGTTTTTTTAACTGTAGTTTTCGAACGCGTTTAAAAAACCCGGTTCACTCGGTTTTTTATAAAAACCGCCTCACCCTACATAGAACCGATGATGACGTTATCTATTAACAAGATGCAAATAAGCTTCTGGTAATAGACCGTCATCGCGATTCAATGGGGCGTGGGAGCTATTGATATCCCAAGCCTCCAGACAACGTCACTGATGGTACCGCGGATTAGTGGTAATAATTTTGGAATTTTCCCACGTAATCTCATGGCTGGTTACGCAAGCGTGCTCCTCCGACAAAGCAGAAATTTCCTTTCTTGAAAAGAAAACAGCATTTTGGTGTTCTTTTAAACACGTATACGAAACTAACGTTTAGTCTGACCGATGTACTCCTGATCACAGTCATTGCACGGAATGGAATAAATAGCGTCTTTCGACTTATTTGCATCTTGTTAATAGATAACGTCATCATTGGTTCCATGAGGGTATAATAGGGATCCTAACCTCTAACCTTACAACAATCACCCCGATTGGAGTGTCGAAACGTTGGGTCATGGACAGTAACTTTTAATGTTACGTTCAAAAAACGTTTTAAAGCCAGAGTAACGTCAAACTATGTCGGAGATAGGTTTAAAAAATACCAGGTAAATACGTACCTAAAATGAACAGGTTTTGTGAATAGCCGGCTACACATGGAACAAAAGTGGTTAGTGTTAGGACATTTGTTTCTATGTGGTTGATTTTATTGTTTTAATCAACCAATCACAAAATTTGTTTATATAGGTAGGTGGATACCCAGCCCGGTGGTACGTGTATTGAAGATGATCTGCGATGATCCACAGGGAAAGATGTTGTTATCCCGTGCGCCAATCTGGTGGAGGAAGGATCGGGTGTTTCCCCACCGGTTCAGGCGGTTGATGAACTGGTATAACGTGGTATTCGCATTGTCCCATTCCCCAATCCATCTGATTGCCACCCAGGAAGGTGAGTTCTTTGGCACGGGTCACGAAGTGCTGGCGGTTGATGCACTGCGAAGAGGCATCTTCGAGAATACTTGGCATCATGCTTCCCGCATTTCTCCGCGAGTTTGAGGACGAGGTGGTTGTGTCCGATATTCGTGGGTGGAATACATGTCCCTGCTACGATAGACAACATGGCTCTAGGTGCCATGGATCTAGAGATTAGACGCAGGGTGTCGTTGTGCAATACACCCGTATATGGGTTGATATGGAGAGGGTTGTAAAGTCCGCGCCCCAATCGGTGCCGGCGAGCTTGTTGATCAGGTTCACATGTTTTGATGTTTTCTCCGCTAACTTCTTGAGGTGTGGACGGTACGGTAAACTTCGATTAAGCGTAATGTCGAGGTTCACCGGCTCGGGTTCGAACTTCAGCTTCATCCCGTTATGTTTGATGATCAGCTCCCGACTCGCACAGTTTCAGGTCGTTAGAAATAGCTGCATAGGGCTGCGAGGTAAGCTTCGAGGGTGTTTTAGATTTTGGCAGAGTAACCGAGGGCACAGAGATCCGCATAGAGACAGAGCGGCAAACCATTTTGGAACTGTCGCTTCCTGCTAAGATCGTCGCTGGACGACTCTACGAAGAAGAAACGAGCCTGGATCATGAGCATGGCAAACTACATCAACCTGACGTCCGAGATGAGTAACTTCAGATACAGATCGCAATACCAAACTGTGTCGTATGTGGCTGTAAGATTGAAGAAGATTGCTCAAACTGACGAACTTGATCTGGCTGACGTCCGAAATGAGTTTGAATAACTTCAGATACAGACCGCAATACCAAACTGTGTCGTATGTGGCTGTAAGATTGAAGAAGATTGCTCAAACTGACGAACTTGATCTGGCTGACGTCCGAAATGAGTTTGAATAACTTCAGATACAGACCGCAATACCAAACTGTGTCATATGTGGCTGTAAGATTGAAGAAGATTGCCTGAACTGACGAACTTAACCTGCCTGACGTCCGAAATGAGTTTGAGTAACTTCAGATACAGACCGTGATGCCAAACTGTGTCGTATGCGGCTGTAAGATTGAAGAAGATTGCTCAAACTGACGAACTTGATCTGGCTGACGTCCGAAATGAGTTTGAATAACTTCAGATACAGACCGCAATACCAAACTGTGTCATATGTGGCTGTAAGATTGAAGAAGATTGCCCGAACTGACGAACTTAACCTGCCTGACGTCCGAAATGAGTTTGAGTAACTTCAGATACAGACCGTGATGCCAAACTGTGTCGTATGTGGCTGTAAGATTGGCTGAGCTTTTCCTTTCGCTGGAACACAGTTTCAGTGTCATGGCGTGGTAGTTCTTTCTTTACAGAAGCCAGCTTGAGCGTGTGGTAGATAACACGTTACACGATGGCGTTAATGCGCGCGAGAATTATCCATTTGAAAATCGTGCAGAGAAAGTAATGTTACCGTAATTACTATTTTCTTCTTCCTATTTCAAAAGTTCAAGTACGATTGATTATGGTTTACTATAGTTGTTGTGTAAAATGTACCTTTAGATGATCAACCAAACGGCCAGGAGTAGCAACAAGTATGTTAATTCCTTTTCTTAACCTGTTAAAAATAAACAAAATAGAGTTCCAAGTACTATAATATAAGACTAGAGTGTTGCGTAGGGATTTAGAAAATACGACGTGAGATCAAAGCGTGAGTCGACCGAGGAGGATTGGGTCAACGACGCCGTCGTGTTGTAACGAAACATGACAAGGTGTCGTCAACAAGGTGTCGTCAACAAGGTGTCGTCAACAAGGTGTCATCAACAAGGTGTCATCAGTCATCGACAAGGTGTCGTCAACAAGGTGTCGTCAACAAAGTGTCGTCAACAAGGTGTCGTCAACAAGGTGTCGTCAACAAGGTGTCGTCAACAAGGTGTCAATTTCACCCTTGGCGTTATTTTGTGACCTTGAGCCTAAAATAAGTTGTTGTGACGACTGTGATGTCGAGAGAGAAGTGCGTGATGAAGCAAATCTGTAAACTGTGAGTGAATTAAATTGTGTTTTTATATTCGATTACTTCGTGATTTTGTGCACTTTTTGGTGGGCTTATACATGGGGGGGGGGGGCTTATATACGGATAAGATTTTGTGTTAGTAATAACATTTATTGACTTTATTTCAATATAACACAAGGTTAACATATAAACAAGCATAAGATACTATTAAGTTAGATATCGTCATAGTCCTCATCAGTGACAGTGCCGCTGGTATCGCCCTCCCTGTCTGTTACGATAGCATCATAGTCGACGTCGTTGTCTTCTTCCTCACTCGAAGTTTGAAGATGAAATTCTTCTTCTGGTAACGGCATGATGTAACCTTCTCGTGTATAAGCCCATGGGTTTATATACAGGTGGGCTTATATTCGGAATGGTGAGAGTGTTAGTAAATTGGTGGGCTTGGGGAGGCTTATATTCGGGGGGGCTTATATTCTGAGGTTTACGGTAGTAGTACCTCCGACCGGATAATATCAACCGAAACAAAATGAATCAACGCGAAGCACGACCTTCTAAAGCTAACGTACAATGATACTCTCACAATGGTACTACACAAAGAAAACTCTGCAAGGTTGAGGAAGTGTACGAATAAAAAGAGATCGCCAATTGACGTTATTGAAGGATTGGTGCCATAGTGACTTGAACATTGAAAGATCTATAAATCACCCGCATAATATCCAGGATCCCTGCATCCCGGCACGAGGGTCCGCGGAGCCCATTCCAATGTGATGTGGCGCTCCAATGTAATGTGATGTGATGTGGCGCGCTGCTGATAACTAAACTTTTAATGAAGAGTGTTTGAATGACTTGGCCAGGAAGAACGAAAACAATCGTATATCTATTCTTCTGCAGAGCAAAGTAACCCAAATTTATTTAGCTTCCCTGACTGGTTACATACTGTAATTTTTTTGTACAACCGAATAAGTTAGTCCAGTGCTCCTAATAGTAACAGTACTTATTTTCACGTTGTAGTGTAAATGCCACTACCGCAATCAACCAACAACTAGAAATAGTTTATACTAAAACTGCCCCCGGCTGATTATGCTTATATTGGTATTTTCGAGATAAGCTACATTTAAACCAAAAAATGCGATATATACCGTATAGCGAAAGGATAGAGCGCATCCAAGCTCGCCATGCTGTGTGATTTCACACTCCATTTGACAAGACGCAAATTATTTGCCAATTGTCACCTAATAGTTTATATACAAAGCGCCTCTTCATAGCTCATAAATGTAAAGTTATTTACAGAATAATTTAATGTATAGTCGTACCTTTACCAATAATAAGCAATAAAACGTGCAACACAATACTCCAAAACATATTGAAATACTTTTAAGAGCGTGTCGCCTATCTGTAAAACCCGCGTAGCTTAGAAGTCTTGAATAACACCGACAGTGTCTCTTTTGTTTCTTCGGTGGGGGGCGAAACAGAACGACGATTGGTTCTGGAAGATTTTTTCGGGCACTTGCAATACTGTACATTTAAAAGATTTTAACACTCATTCTGGACAATATATGTCAAAAATTGCAATGTAAGATGTATGTAGAATTATTACTACATACTGCATATGATTGCATGGGTATTCACACTCAAGGAAAAATAACATTGGATACTAAAACTAATCCAAATACCAACCCTAATGTTAACTTCAATACTAACCGGAGACAATTTTAAACTTTAAAATTAAAATTGAGATTTAACCCAAGAAGTTCTTGTTTAGAACATTTGAACTGGTTTGAAAAATCTAATTGCTATACAGTATTTATAATTGAACTGGTTTAAAAAAATGGTTTGGAAAATTAAACTGGTTTAAAAAAAATTGTACCAGATCAAAAATATTGCCCCAGTTCAAATAAATTTTCCCCACAACATATACATGCATGAAGTTGTTATTGTTTTCTAACATGGACACAAATAATTTAGAGTTGATATTGTTGATGTTTTTGTGGTACGTGAAAACTGGGGTATGAATAATTATTTAGTCTATTTAGGCAATCCATAGACCAGGGTCCCATGTTTTCTCACATTGGAATGCTTCAGTGTAGACACTATACAGTATTGACACTAATATACCTGTGCAACAGTAAATACTAAATATCACTATCCAGTGCAAAATCCTTTCTTTTCTTGATTGTTTATTTTCTGCTATTTAGTACTAATGAATTAGAACTGTTCAATAGGTATAATAACTGCACTCTACCATACAGCAAAATAATATTAAAGTTTGTGATTGACATTGTTCAATAAAACATGTTCCTGTATTTCTTACCCAAATGCAAGTAGTCTAATAACCCAAGACCAAGTGCTAAAAAACTACAATGCCCATCTGTAGTGTAGCACCGAGTCCATGTATATACAGTGAATGCATCAGATAAACAATGGGCTATACCAGTAATGGGTGCATAGTTTTATCACAAGAAATATGTTTGTTCAGTTTTTAATGGTTAATATATCTGCACCAGACCACCAAGTCATGTGTAAAGTAATGATTTTCCTTCATCTGAAATCATTATAGCAATCACTTCCAACGAATGTAAATCACCAATATTAATTGCTTTACTATTTAGACGCATGTACGCATTGCGTACCTATTTTTTACCTTGCCTAATGGTCCATTTACACTTCGGAAATTTTTTGGTACGGCTCGGATAAAAATGGTTCGCGAACCCAAAAATGTGGTTCGGCACACATAACTTTTGTGGTGTAAACGCGATTCAGCCGTACCAAGTTTTAGCCGTGCCGAACCAATTTTTTGTTTAAGAGCCCTTGCTTCAGTCGGTCAGCACAATTTATTAGAGCATACATCTGACTCAAAATGGCGGAAAAGGATAGTCGCGGCCGAGGGTGAACCGAAGCAGAAAACATCTCGCGGACAATCGTGAAAAGATGATGTAAAGCAACTGATTTCTATTATGCAAAAAGAAACGATACTTTATAATATGGATGATTACATAAAAATATTGTCGCCATTGCCAAAAACATCCTGTTCCTTCGCTTCTTTCTGGCCAGACGGAGGAAGCCAGTGGTAGAGGCTTTTCTTTTACTGTTGCAAGCTTCTCGTAGGAAGGCACGACACTTATTTATTAAAAGAAACTCTAAAAATGTTTCGTCCGCCATGTTGAAACAAAAGAACACGCACGCGTATTGACGCGAAAGTAAGTCTGCTGGGTTGAGCCCAGTACCCGTACCAAAACATTATTTTGCACAGATTGGTACGTCAAGGAAAAGCGAGTGTAAACGCGTATCCGTGCCATATTTTTTGGGTTCGCGAACCATTTTTATCCGAGCCGTACCAAACAAATTCTGTAGGGTAAATGGGCCTTAAATTACATTTAGCCACATTTAAAGGTAAAGGTGCAAAAATTGAAGTTCAACAAAGGAGAAAAGGCCAACGAAGTTAGTGAATGGAGAAACGTAATAGAGCAATGAGTTGCTGTCTTCGAAGAGGTCATGACGCGTCTAGAGAAATGCGTCAAAGAAGCGAAGGATAAGGGAACTCGAGAGAAAGAAGACGAACAAGCAGCACGAACTAGGCAGGAGAAATTTGAGAAACAACTGAAATTCGATTAAGCCAAATTCGAATTAAAACTTGAATATGAGAGGAAAATTGATACGGGGAGAACGGCCCAAACAAAGGCGCACAACGCAAGCACCAAATTACCTAATTCAATGGAACGCACCTAGACTGGCTTCGTTTCTGGAATCAGCCGCCATAAACGGATTTCCATTTACGCCAGAGGGCTACCATGAGCGCGTTAAGAATATCTTAAATACCAAGTATGGAAAACCAAGTGAAATTATAAACGCCTACGTACAGAATCTACTCTGGTTGCCAACAATCTACGCAGCCAGCGAATATTCACGATCTTTATGAGAAGCTTTTGAACAGCGTTCAATCCCTTGAGACTTTGAGAAAACTGAGCGAAGTGAACGGGTATGTACTACTCACGATTGATAAACTTGAGGGAATTCGGTGAGACCTAATGAGAACTGAGGATGATTGGCAACAATGGTAATTCCGACAAGCGTTAAGCAACTGTTCAACAATTGTACCAGATCTAAACACAAAGAGCCGTTCATGATGTCAGACAACGTCGATATCATACATCTATCTCTGACCAACCAACCATAAATGTGGATCAACAACCTGCCGAGAAATCAAGCGTACAACTATTGAATACCACCAGTACCATGGTCATATATCAAAACCAGTAGTCGTGGTGGAAATCTCATATGCATCATCAATGCAAAGCTCATCATCGGCGCTCATCGATGAATTACGACTACGCCCGACTCGCAAGGAGTTTAAATGCATAGAAATTATGCTAGGGGGGACGCAAACAAAGTCATCGAAGTGTATAACTTGACCGTGAGCAGCGTAAAAAGAGATTGTGGCCGCATTTCCTCACCTGAGAGAAGTGACGATAGACGACGTCGATGCGAAATCATCCCTCCCTGTGCACCTCATCGTTGGTGTCAGTGAATACGCTAGAATAAGGACGGAGACAAAGCCTAAAGTTTGTCAACCATGGGAGCAATTCACCAGACTCGGTTGGACTGTCATGTCACCTGGGAGAGAAGTTGACCTCAGCAACATGCTTGTGACACAAACAGAGACAGCCGACTAAGAAAGTCTTTGCAAGATGAATGTCCTTGCCTCCAAGATTCCGCAGCCGGAGACCAAGGGATTGTCTACTATTAATGCAAGGAGCAACTGACCAAGAGCCTCCAAGGATGGTATAAAAGGAGCCTACCTTCGAAAGGGAATTACACCCTTTACCCAATAACAAGGAGGGCAGCTTCAAAAGAGAACATGAGTCTAGTTCGGAAGTTGGAGAAGCAGAATATGCTGGAAAGATACGACATTATAATCCAGCATCAAATATCAGAAGGGATCGTGGAGCGAGTAGATGAGAAAGTTAAAGTCCGTAGAGAGTTTTACATCCCCTAAAAACCGGTCATCCGCGATATACGACAGAGACGACTAAAGTGCACATCGTGTATGCCGCCTCCGCACGAGCCAACGAAAAGGCGCCATCGTTCAACGGGGTTTTCGAGACAGGACCTCCATTACAAAATCAGTTATGGAGCGTACTTGTCCGTAATCGATTTCATCCTGTGTATATAGCTTGTGATATCAAGCAGGCATTTTTTTATAAGTACGTATTCGTGAGGATGACAGAGATGTAATACGGTTTCATTGGCTCAAATATTTGAAAATTAAGAAAACGGAAACTCTACGATTCACTCCAGCACTCTTTGGTTTGGCTCCCTCGCCCTTCTTATTGGAAGGAGTCATCAACATTTGCGAAATTGCAAACCTACAACACGTGGACGAGATAGCCCGCAGTACACTGTAAAAAATGACCGGTTGAAACAACCAAAAAAAAACAGTTACCTGGGTGAATCTGAGAGAACCAGTTAAAATTAGGTTGTTTCAACCGAAATAGTTTAGGTTGTTTTAACCTAATAATATCGACAACCAATAATTATTGGTCACATGCATGAATCTGAGATAACCGATTAAAATAGGTTAAATATCGGATTTTAATCGATTTAAATCGGTTGGAAATAAATTGGTAGATTCAACCAATCCGTAAATTGGTTGAATCTATCAATTTAACCTTAACCAATTTTAATCTTGACTATAGTTGTTTAGTAGAAATTGACAGGTGACTATAGAGTTTCTCGTGCCGTGATTGGTCGAGATGGACGGCCTATTTTGTGATAGTCACCTCGCGCGAGGTGACTATAACATTTTCAGCGATTTAAAAATGGCCGCTTCTCGATTTATCGATATTACGTACGAAAAAGCGAATGAAACTAAAGAAAATGCTATTCAAAAACAAACTAAAGAAACAACTAAATATAGAGTTAAACGTTTTAGAGGTAAGATATAAGAATTTTTCTAATTTCATAGCTATAAACTCTTGATGGTGGTGTCGACGGCAATCGGCGACACGATCAAAACAACAAGTAATTTTGTGAAAAAAACTTTATTTAACAGAATACTTTGAACAACAAACATTTAAGACAACATTTAAAAGCTTATTAGCATGGTTGTCGAAGATATAAACAAATGCTTTTCAATATTTTACGTTTCTGCCCGAAAAAAGACGGCAGACTGTTTTAACAAAAAACAAATCAGTTGTTGTCAGTCCGAGCTGCAGTCTTGACCGTCATCCTCCGTACAACAAACAAATGTCAATCTGTGACAGTATTACTTATTCAATGAGGCTAATAAAACACTAAGTTTTAGTTCCTACCTCAAGCAGCTCCGTCAGTGAAGGAAAAATAGCGGTGATACGGTTCAGAAAAAACATTGACAGCCGTGAAACTATATCCAAAAATTGTACGAGACAGAATGCTACACAGAATTATCCCCGAGTTTTACTCGGAAATCGGCCAAGAAACACCAATTAAACCAAATCTGCTGAAAAAGTCTGCTTCACCTGGTAAAAAATGCTGATTGACAAGGGAACTTTGAGATGGACAAAAATGAAGCCGGTTTTGTACTAACATTAACAAGCAAAAACAAGTTCCGTCTGCATCTTTCAACAGTTGCTCGTTTATGTTAACTCAATCTTTAACTCAGTCTTACACTCTCAGGCGCGGATTTAGAAGTTAGTCGCATAAATTAGATTTAGAATTTGCAATTCAAAATACCTGTGAATAACAATCCTATTGGATAGGTTTTTGTTCTGAATTATTCTTAAGAAAAGCATAACCAATAGGGTTGTTCATGAAGTGTCTAATTTATGCGACTAACTTCTAAATCCGCGCCTGACTCTGTAGTTCTGCTTGATCTGACAGCAAAATCGCTTTTTCTTAAGCACATTCTGGCCTCTACTTGCAAGAGTATAGCACGTTCGTTAGGTTCGTATGTTGTTCGTTTTAATATTCTGTTGAATGTTGATTACGTAAAATCATGTGATCTCACGATGCGCGCGACTTCCGGAAATAACAAATAAAATAATTAAAATATTTCCCCTTGCTTTCTTTCAGTTTTCTCTCTCTGATAGTCACCTGTGAATTTCTACTAAAACAATTAGTCATCTCAGTCTCGGTGATTATCGGTGATATTTACCTCGCCGCTTCGCGGCTCGGTAAATATTCACCGATAATCACCTCGACTTCGGTGACTAATTGTTATATGGTGCAAAATATTTAGTATAAGCAAATAACAACAAATAATTTATTAAGCAATCTTAAAATAATGTAATAGTCTTATAATAATAAAGTCATAAAATATAATAGCTAATATAGTTCACAAATTGGATAAAACGTTTTCTATACCCATATGATTTTGCTATGATTGGTAGCTCCTTTGGAGCATTCTGCATCATAAAAGGCGTAAAATAAAACCGACAATAAACATAAAACAACATTTAAAATGTTTTGCAAAGTGAAAAGGTGGTGAACTGCCAAGGTTTTTAGTAACAAAATACTGACATTTCGAGCGGAGTCCTTCATCAGAGTAAGACTCAGATATTATACTAGTATAATTACTCTGATATTACTAAGTAAGACTGATGAAGGGCTACACTCGAAATGTTAGTATTTTGTTTACAGTTTACCACCTTTTTACTTTGCTATAGCTATATCCAAAACTCTGCCTACGCAGCACTCTACTATTTAAAATGTTTTGATTCATAAATTTGATGATCACCATCCTTCTGCAATGAGTGACGTTGATACAATGTCTTCTAAATCTCCAGTTGAGAGGAGTTTTGGAGATGTACAATCCTTCACTTTACTCAAAATGTCAATGTTGGTATCATTCTACAACACAAGAGTAAAAAAGCCAATTAAGATTAAGTTTAGCTGTACGCACCTTATTATATATATTATACTTTTACAGTAATAGCATTTTCAGAGAGTTTACAGAGGTGGAAACTCTGCAAGTAAAATATAATGTAAATATATATATATATATATATATATATATAATTGCTAATTGATATTAGTATTACTAAAATGCAATTAGCAGGACACAGCTTATCACAATCCAGTAGGAATATTATCTGTTTTCTCAACTGAAGCAGAGTTATTTACAAGTAGAAAACTTACAATTATGCTAAATGTAAGTTTTTCTCTCTGAGACTCTAACCATTTAAAAAATAACTTTGCAGTGTTACAATAGGAATAATCAATAAATATGTTTCTGACAGAAAAGCCAATAGAATGTATCCTTTACATAAAAATTATCATACAAAGATGCATTAAATATTGCTTTGGTTTTAAAATGCATGATGTTAAATATGTAAAAAGTTCTTGACACCAACAGAACTGCATGGCAGCATTTTGATGCATGATTGCTTTGCATTGTACAAATATAAAAATCAAATATTTCAAGGGAGAGCACTTTCCTGTAGAGACATACTGTCTACAAGTGACCAAATGTTTAATGCTATTAATTTAACATCCTAATCATGCAGTTTGGCACATAATAAATTAGCATATTACATTGACCAGAACAGACCATACAATGTCAGGGCCATTTCAAATTTCCTTTTCACATGTTTAATATCAGTAAATGAGCCTGGACTTGAGGCTATAACTTAAACTATAGTCATAACTATATAGTCTATCATAACTATATAACTATAGTCATTTGCCACAGGTTCAATTTATTGCAATTTTAGTGACAATGCTAATTAAATATAATTCAGAATCTATTGTGGCTACTTAGTAATAGCCCATACCAACTTGTATTTTTATGGAGTTATGAGTTGTCACAGAGTTGTCAACCCTTCTATTACCGGTAACTAATAATATATTGAAAATCTTGATTGTCAACTCATTCATATTGTAAAACATACACAAGAGACTTGTACAGGTCAGTAGAGAAAAATAAACTTTTTGACGTCTCTGATAACCTAACCTGTATACAGCCTGAATATACACCTGTAATACAGTCTGTGAAAACTCGCACGTAGCTTGTCGACCCCGCGCTGAGCTACTCAGATCTGAGTAGTAGATTTTGAGTGGTTTAATACTCATATGATTCATAATTGTATATTTGATTGGATTATTTGATCTCACAAGAATTCCCAGAGAACCAATTGTAACTGGAATAAGTCAAGAGTTGTGATTTGACCACTCAAAATCTACTACTCAGATCTGAGCAGCTCAGCGGGGGGTCGACAAGCTATGGTATGAGATGTCACAGAGCTGTTAAAGTGCCTATCCAGCTGTGTGGATTTTACATATTTATGATCTTTGGATTCTCATGAGAAAAATTATAATATATCTTGTCGTTTGAAAATTTCATCTTCACGCCCTTTTTCCCGCTAAAGTTCACAGGAAGTGACGTCACCGCGGGGACACAAAATATTTTCCGGAGTGATTTAGCAATGAAATACAGCGAAAGTTTGGCTTTGAACTTTAAACTTATTGTTTACAGGCTGAACAAAATCCACTCAATTCATAAACATTCACTGTTGAATAACGCCGCAAAACATTATGTGTCCCTGTGTTGACGTCACTTCCTGTGAACTTTAGCAGGGGGGAAATGCATGAAGATGCAATTTTAGAATAACAAGATATATTACATTTATTTTTGGTAGAGCCCAAAGATTACGAATATGTAAAATCCCCACAGGCTGGATGGCCACTTTAACCCTTCTACTAAATGGCATCTTCCAGAGCTAATTACACTGTAGGACATGACTGCCATGTACACAATATGCAAAAATGTAATACAGAGTACATTAGATACTAACCAATTACAACGATGACTTTCACACGGTATAAAGCAGAATGTCTTTATTTTCTTTTATCTGTCGTTTATGATGATCAGAGGAACTTCTTCCCAAATAAGGCATACTTGTTTGGCTATCTCATATGGGACTGTTGAATTAAGTCAAGAATATCCTGAAATCAATATTATATGTTAGTAAATAAATGCTTTAAATGTCAATTTTCAAAATGTTAAGAATTGTATTATGTTGAGTAAGTTTAATCATGGATGGTAACTCAAGCATTGTGCATGCTATGTACCATTGTATGAAATTTCTGTGAGCATTGTTCTTAAAGTGCCCTTGAGACAACTTCAATAATAATAATAATGAGAATTTCTATAGTGCTAATTTCATATAGCCCATAATATGGTAGTAACCTAAGGGGTCATCCATAATTATCAACATTTTCACAAGCGTACAGAGCATACGCTGGGGGTTATTGACCAATGTACGCTTTTTAAAATGTCGATGATGGCTTTCGTTGAATGCACAGCAGTACTTCCACTTGCAGCGATTTTGGCAAGAAAATTATCCTTCAAAAAAGAAAACTGGATGATGGTGGAAGCACTACCTCGGTCCCAGGCCCTCTTTTTCTAACGGTGCTTCATTATCACAGCAATGGCGACTGACAATAGCTCACTCGACCATGAAATAGAAACACTACGTAAATTCTTGGTGAAGAGAGCAGACGTTGTGCATAAGTTTCAACATTTAAGAGTACGCTCTGGGAGGGAGGGGGTCGAAAAAAAGAGTACAATCTGTACGCTTATGGAAATGTTGATAATTATGGATGACCCCTAAGTAGATAAATCTTAAAATTACACTCCTAAATTTACAATTGATAGATATATAACTATTATAAAAATATATTAAAGTCCTAAAAATATTAAAAATAAAAATTATGTATAAGCTGCTGCCCTATTAAGCTTTGTGGAATATAATTTGTCGAGGTTAATAAATGTTCACATTTGCCAGAAAAGATAAACAATAAAAAGTTGTTTATGGAGATTAGGTAGGAACTAAAACAATCAGACATACCGTAGAATCATAATTCACTATATACAGGAACTGAGCGGCGTGGCGTTCGGTTCTTGCCCCATTGTAATATGCAATTTATATAATTCAAATTGTGATTACACTTACACTGCATATGACATACATTTAACTGCTCATATTTTGTTCAATAATAACTCAGGGCATTATCTGAGAGAAAATAACACTCATGCTAGAGTGAGATGCTGATGATACAGTAAATGTATTATAGTATATGAACACACATGTATGAAGTAACTACAAACTGTGCAATATGCCAATAATATTTTCTTGATGTCATCTCATTCATTTTGTAAATCAATAAAATCATACACAACAGACTTGTATGGACCAGTAAGAAACTAGAAGCAGTATGGCTTGCATGAAAAAACAAACTTACCAATTGAATTGGCAATATTGCGAACTTTGATATAAATAATTTCAAACTATGTTAAGCTGATAGTAAAGCCTTCGCTAAAATCGAATCTGGAAAAATATAACAACTATCTACGTCAAAATATGAGTATTTATCTCAAACTTAAAGTGTGATTCAAACCAAATATTTGTCAGCCAAACATAAAGGCAAACACAACTCAATTATTAACCCCTGAAATAACCATCCAATCCTTTGATTACAATACGTATGAAAACAAATAATTGAATAAGAACAGGGAATAAATAATTGCGCATTATTAAACAGCTTATTTAATAGCTAGTTGCTGACTTATGATACAAATATGAAATGATTAAACTGAATGTGACTTACAGACGTACCTTCAAAATTCTGACGACAATCTTCGTCTACAGCCCATGATTCGGAAAGAAACGAGTCCTTTTGAAAACCATCACAAAATACAGCCAAGAAATTCAAATTAAATATTTATAAGTAATACCATGACTTGAGGGAAATTAGCGATTAAATTGCCCGCCGCCGAGGGAAGATTTGTGAAAGTCCGAGGGCGAAGCCCAAGGACTTTTACAAATCTTCCCGAGGCGAAGGGCAATTTAATCGCTAATTTTCCGACAAGTCATGGTATCAGTTTGTAATATTATGATCGCCGAGGAAAACTTTGAGAACCTTATCCATAGCCCGTGGTTGGAGGCAGAGTCCTTTGTCTTAGAAGATTCCCGTCTGGATATGATATGCAAGCGGGAAATTTAGTGGAAAACAAAGGATTTGTTTGTCTTCTAATTTTCCCTCATTCACATGCACGGGAAAATGAGTAGACAAAGAAATCCTTTGTGTTCTACTAAATTTCCCGCATGCATATCGTAGGAATGAGGGAAATTTAGAAGACAATGGCAAAATTTCCATCTTGCATGAGCAATGACGGAAATTAGCGATTAAATTCCAGGAGAGAACAAAAGAATCCGAGGCGATCATGGTATTACGAAATATAACGATCAAAGACCAAGAAACTCCAAGTTCGCGTTCGAACATTTCGAAATGGCCGCGTGCTGGGTACGAGGTCGGGGATTGCCATTCAGCCACGCTTTTCGCGTTGTTCGTTTTATGTTAGATTTAAAGTTTTTATTTTGTTATATTGTATTAATTATTAAATACAAATTTTAGGAAAAATGCTAGTTTAACAAAAACCAAGTGACTGCACAAATCAATTTTAATTGGCATCTTTGTGTACACAGTGGACACAGACCACGTCATAGACACATCAAGGTTATTTTCTCGAGATTCAGAAGCTTTAAGAACAAAAACCCTAACCATAATCCAAATAAAAACTCTTGTCATAACCATAAAATAAAATATATCCTATTCATCGGAGCATCGTGGGGGGCGGACCCAGGGTCTTATCTCCGCTCCCGGTTGCTTGCCGCTTTGTTCGCTTTATGTTCGCATTAAAGTTTCTATTTGGTTATATTGTATTAATTATTAAACCCAAATTTTATGAAAATATAAAAATGCTAGTTTAACAAAAATCAAATCACTGCAAATCAAATGTAATGTGCCATGCTAGCAGTTTTGTAAAAACACTTCGGTTCTTAGTGTTAGGACTAACTTACACTGGGCTAACTTACACTGTGTTATTTTAGATTAATTAAATCCGTCCAGTCCGCGCATGTGTGATATTTCAAACGTGCGGGACTCCATATGTCAACAAACTTCAACGGAATAGATTTTCGACAGTTCGAAAGCGAGTATTCGTCAAGGTGGCGAAGGCGCGAGTGGAAGTTAAATATATTATCCACGAAGCCATTTAACAAATTCGACCAATTTAAATCGGTCGTAACATAAAACAATTTGGTTATTTGGTTCACATGCACTGTGACCAATTTATTATATAACAATTTGTATTATAAAACTATAACAATTTGTTTAAATAACCAATTTATATATGGTTGTAACCAATTCGTTTGGTTATTTCAACCGTTTTGAATTGGTTGCAACCAATTTAAACGGTTGTTTCAACCGGTCGTTTTTTACAGTGTATGTATGTTGACGACCTCATCATCAGTGGTGGTGAGACAGTAAACCAAGCCCAAGAACTGAAGATACAGCCAAGTCGGTTTTCAAAGAGGCAAACTTCGAGTTACACAAGTGGAACTCGAATGTCCAAGAGCTGAAAGTAGAAACACCATCTTCAACTATTGAAGAACAAAATTTGGTGTGCAGGACGGAGAAGCGAAACTTCTCGGGCTACAATGTGACAAGAGGAAAGACGTCATTGAAGTGAACTTTTCTACACAACCAGCCGACCAAGAGAGGTATCCTTCGAAAAATAGCAAAGATCTATGATCCCCCTTGGACTGAGCTCACAACTAACCTTGTCCGGAAAGATGCTTTACAGGGATGCGTGCGATTATCCAATTGCTTGGGACGTGAAACTACCTAGTACCTTGGCTGGAAAATGGTCAAATTCAAAATGTAATCTACCAGAATATCTAGAAGTTCCAAGGAGTCTGGTTCCGTTCCAGGAAGAGATTCAGAAAATAGACCTCCATGTCGGAAGTGGTCCATGAAATCCAAGAGCTGGTGTCCACATATTGCCATCAACCTCGTCCACAACGTCAAGCAAACATTGAAAAGGTTCCCAGTAAGAGAAATAAACTGTTGGTTGGACAGCACGGTGGCCCTACACTGGATTCGCGGAGATGGAGAATACCGGCAGTTCCGTCGGAGATTTTCATGTAAAAAGAAATTTAACATTACCTTTTAAATTGATCGTGAAATTTTCAAAAGTTGAGCAATGAATTTCAAGTAAGTTGACCTGGAACAGCTTTAGAATTTTGTCTGAAAGCCAAAAATCGTTGAGATGGTTCAATAAGTTTTTAGTTATTGTATCACGGTTGTGAATATTTGGGCTTTTAAGATGACAAAAAGATATAATAAAAAAAAAACGTTAGCGAAAATCACGCTTTGCTGTTTTTCGATGTTTATCACCTAAAAACAAGACGCCCGCTAGACGTAAACTCGGGTTACTTAGAAAGCTACTCTGCAGGAACTTTTGGGTTGGTGATTTTGTTTTGCTGGAGCGCGGTTAATTTGTTGGCAATGTGATTTCCAGATGCGATTCACATCCAATTTTTATTTTTGCTTGGACCGTATGGAAGTTGAGGGGTTGGAGACAAAAAACTGTAACTATTTAATGATCGCCATTTATAGGGGGAATTACCATATAATGCATGTATTTCATTGTTCCCCTAATAGTGGTCTTCAAATGGTTCGACTTTGTCCCGTATGCTTAGGCCCCCACTAGTTTAAGATATAGTGGAAGAATTGATGTTTTAACTTTTAACTCAAAATCACATACAAGTTATTAGTCATAAAGGCCATATATTTTCCGTTATTTTTAGTGCCCTTGAAAAGATAGTCGTAATAAATTTAATTTGATAGGCTCTTTAACTCTAGCTCACAATAAGCAACAGACAGCTAGTACTACAAGTTACAAAAATATATTATTGTCAAGAATATTTATATAGAACTATGAACTAGAACTAATGTTTGTCGTGACAGTGTGTCCAAGATGCAAAAAATCATTTGGCTGTAACTGGTACTGATAACCCAGAACATTTTGGAGTCGCATTTACAGGTAAAATATGAAGTGAAACATGGTTATAAAAATTTCATAAATATCAAGTGAAACAGGGTTATTCGATGGCAATATGTTTTCTGATTAGCCAAAATATGTGAATGTATACCTTCCTTCGCAGACGTTCTTATACCTGTAAGTGTACATGGCCCACAAAGGCTGTCTGAGAAGGAGGCTAGTGAATGTACTGCATAGTGATGATTATAGAAGATCGACGATAGACAATAAACTGTTGAATAGCATCGATTTTATTTTGTGTGACATCGCAATAAACAATACAGCCTACAGGCAATAAAGCTTATCATAAATATTACAGTTACCTTAGTACATGTAACGTATTTCCATACAGCGTTCATATGTTGTCGTTGAGTCTCTTCGGGTATATGTTATTATCACAACAACAGCATGTTTACCTGTCACTTCAAAGTTCACTTCATCAATTCGTTCTTCGATTAACAGCATTTCAGCAACATTTTCCAGTACAATCCAAGTTTGATCCATTCAATAAAACATGAAAACGTAGATTTGATCGTGTATATATCAAAATCGCTCGTCATCTTTTAGTATACGTCTGCCGCGATCGGCGTGTGCGATTGCCAAGCAATGTGAGCGTGTTTATGAGCAAAATGCTTACCAGCCACATTCCTTATATGAATCTTGTCACAAATTTACTATATTTCTTTGGATAGTTTGAGCATAGACAATCCAGAGGCGAGGAAGATGGCGCGCACAGCGCCTGGTTTCGCAAAGCCTATCGGGATGATGCAATAATTGCAATTTGTCGGCTCGAAAAATAAAAATACAGGAATGCCACCGAAACCTGGACTCGGTTACCACCACAGGTGGTAACCCGAGTAATAACAACATTTTCATTATAATGCTTAACTTATTACTTAAAAAATTCACTTTACTGAACAATAATCATAATAATTGTAATAAATATGTGTTTTTCATGTTACCTTGAGGATGATTCTGAAATATGTGTTACTAGCTAACTTTTATCCTATTTATGTTGTCTGATAATACATTAGTATCTATACTGCTGACAATTCAGTCGGGTTTTTCAAAGCCTTAAGACGATTTTTATATTGGATTTTGCTTCATAACTTCGTACATTTTGCATATTTTGCAAGTATTTTCCATTGAGTATTAGCCTTATTCCTCTCAGTTCACGTTTTTCGCTCCTGTGAGTTAAAGAAACAGCCAGTTTCATCTGAAGTAGGTTAAGAAACTCACGCCGCCATTTTCCCCTATAATCCTAACGTTAAGCTCAACCTCACTCTCTCAGAGATTATTAGCATGAAAAACGTTTTGAGCAAAGGCCATTCATCAGAGTTAAATGTAAAAAGTGCTAATATTTTCATTTCATTCATCTTGCACAATCTCTAGAAATTTGTTTTTCCACAACACACGACCTCAGAGGACGTCAGTTTGACCCTCCATGAACATCGGTTTGTTGATCAATAATAAAAATAACAGATGACTATCATTTCATTATTTTATTGTCTTTGTTTTGAGTGATCACTTTTAGTGCTACCTCTACCAACCTCGCTTTCTCTGATTTCCGTTTTTCTCCCCCAGTAACACAACCAGGTACAATCCAAATGAATGGCTGAAAAAATAAACAAAATGTCAGCAGTATCCAAGTAGGATAACAGGTTTCTGAATTTGGTATCCAACGTGAAATCTAGTATCCCACATTTGGATACTAAACATCCCAACATGGGTTGGCCATTTTCACAAAACATTTTACCATCTCTGTCACCCATAGGAAGCATATCTTCCAACTGTTGCTGAAATTTCAAGAACGCTTAACTGTTTCTTCATCGTTTTAATTCGGCATTTCGTTTGACAGACTGTTCTAGATTGCCATATACACTATCATCTTACAAATTTTCAAAATATTTCACTGAAGAAAACTGGAGATATTGTGCCTTTGAAAATATTCCAACTTGAAAGTATCAATTCAAATTCGACAAGTATCGAAAGTATCGATATTTCCACCGCAAATTTCATGACCTGAAAATAATGTATACACTCATGCACTGAATATACAACTTTTCACCAAAAACTGAGGGCACAGGTGTGCCCAATCTTGCAACTGTTTAAGAATCGAATGTGGGAGATTCGAGTAGATAGATGAACGATACATGGACGATCATGAGCTCAAATGGGGATTATGATTAGTATACTATCGCATAATCCCCTTGAATATTGGACCTGTCATTTCTCCCTCCCCCTCAGTCTGTTTGCTGATCGACTGTAAATAGCAAATGATTTAACTTTTCGCATCTCATTAATTATTAGTTTGTTTATCTCCCGTGCATTTGATTGGCTATTTTCTACTTGTGACACCCTTTTGGCATATATATAAGTCCTTTTTATTTTATTTTATTTCATCTCGTCTTACTCTGATGAAGGGCTCCGCTCGAAACGTCAGTATTTCGTCACTAAAAATCTTGGCAGTTTACCACCTTTTCACTTTGTTAATACAGTTAGATCTCGCACATGAGGTCTTAGTTTATGAACTGCTGTTCATGAACCAAGAGATTGATTAATAATGATTATGATCAATTGTTCATGATAAATTCTGAAATTAAATTCATGTTGTTTCAAGAAAATTCATCAATTACACTCAATAACTGCTTCTTGAACTTTCATGAACTATATTTTTGATTCACGAAACATTCATCAACTCATATCTGGTTCAGCAAAATTCATGAAAGGTTCATGAATATTCTTCATGAACTTTTCGTAAACAATAGTTCATGGACCCTTTTGGAGGAACTTCATGAACCAAACACGAACTGTTCATGAATGTTCCTGAACTGTCATGAACAGTTCGCCAAAGTTCATAAAGTCATGGACCTTTTTTCATCGGGGTGTAACCTTCTGATTGCCTTCACTCACCATCCTATAGTCTCGGTAGCTCAATGGTTAGAGCGTCTCACCGGCAATCATTCCTGTCCGGGACTCAGAAACATGCAGGTACACTAGAAAGTAAAAATTTCAGTAAATTTAAAGTAACTTACCTTCAAAACCTTCTGTATTACTGTGAAACTTTGAATAACAAGCTAAAAATTATATAAAATATTTATATTAAGTAAATGAATTATTTTCCTGGAGGAGCTACAGTATGCAGCCAGTGTCAGTTAATTTCCAACATAAAATTATCTAAATACAATATGTAGTACATCCACCATTTCTACAACAGAATTAGGGTTGTGATAAACAATCATGTGCATACAGTACCTCTCTTGTGGGAACCAAAACAACACAATATGGACCATCTTCACGCTATATAAAACGGCACAAAAACTATTTATAAAATAACAAATTAAAAACGCACGCGCTGATTGGCTGAAAGCCGTGTTTCTATAACTCGACGGAAAACAGGATTTTTCCCGCCATTTTTATAAAATGGACTGTAAGACGAACCTTTGCTCACAAACAGCTAAAATGTCGGTAAATATGTTCTGTGACAGCGAACAAAAAGAAAAACGAGAAGATTGGATGCTTTTCTTCACAGTTAAGAGCGTTTATGTTCATTTGAGCAGCCGACGATGCTGTATAGCGTGAGTAAGGAGAATGTATATTTTCATCATTTTAATAAAAGAGTCTTATTACTTATTTCCTCAGTGTTATTTTATAAAAGAAATAGAAAACATCTTTCCGTGTTTCCATACGTTATGGAAACACAAGTGAAAGTTTGGGGCTCGTGTTCCCACTGCCATTTCTCATTCTCCCAAACTTCCACTCGTGTTTCTATAACTCTATGGAAACACGGAAAATATTTTCTATTTCTTAAATGCTGCATACTAGCTAGTAGAAAACACATTTAGCACAGTGGTTGGTAATATTGGAAATTTCTCTTACATTTGTATAAAAGGTAACAGAGTCATGCTGCAATTCTTTCATATTTTTTACTCTGCTAGTTTCAAACAGTTCTTTTGGAACTTTCCAGCACTTGTATTATAATGTTGTTGGATTGACTTGACGATTTCGTCGAATGTCAGCCTTGGATGTTGCGGTGAGCACGCATGTGCGCCACAAGTCCATCACGTCCTTTGCAAAGTCTTGAACAGACGATGCAGATGAAGGGAGCACGATTTGCTTCAGTAGGATTATTCCTTCGTAGACGGGCTTGACGACTTTCCTCTATTCTCTCATTTCTCCAGTGTTCTGTCTTAAAAAAGCCAAGTTTCGCCATCTTTCGCGGTTTTTGTTTTATTAAACTTTGCCAAATAATAATTACAGTACACAAAAGGACTAGGTAATAATAATTACATATAAATACATGGTGGCAGGGTGACCACAACAGCTTACGCCAATTACTGTGCACCCGAATACTAATAAAAGTTACATAGAATATAAAATCAGCAACAACAAGTTGGAATACAGTTAAGATTACGTGCCGTGTTGCATTTAAGACAGATGGTTTTCCACGATCGTGGATCATCCTGATTATAGACACTATTAAGAGCGACATGGTAATATTCAAATAAGCGGATCTTAAAGATGTTCAACGTTAGTGTTTTAAGTCTCAAAGGGTCAGGCAATATGTTCCAAATTCTGGTAACTCTGACAACAAACGAACGTTGATAAGTAGTCGTTTTACATTTATGGGGACAAAGCTAATTACTGTAGAATTTCTGGTCGATCTAGTTTGGCGTACTGGTATCTTCAACGCCGGTAAAAATTTGGATCTCGTATATACAAGGCCCTTGAAAGCCTTGAAAAAGAACAACAAGTCCAAGTATTCATGCCAGTATGATACTGGGAGGAGATTCAATGACTTTAGTCTATCTTTGTAGGAAATATCACATCGAAAAGGTAAATTAAGGATAAATTTCGATGCACGCCTCTGGACACTCTCCACACGTTTTAGCAGCTCAATTGACTGTGGTGCCCAAATAGGGGTAGCGTAGCCAAGATGTGGTCTAACTAGAGCCAGATATAAAGTGCGGCGCGTCGTAGGGCTTTTAATATCTCTTCCCAATCGTATGCCACACGACTTTGGAGTGACTTTGTATCTCAGATGTGGGCGACCAATTTCTCGTTTAGACACATGACCTGCCCAGCTTAGTTGTCGGCGTCGAAGAATAACCGCCATTTCAGGAAGTTTAGCGCGACTACAGACCTCATCATTGGTAATAACGTCTTGCCATTTGACTCCAAGAATCACTCGCATGCATCTTTGGTGGAACTGATTTAGTTGTTTTACGTGTCTGGCATATATTCTCCACGTCTCGCAGCCATAGAGCAATATGCTGAGGACAACCGCTCTGTACAGTGTCAGTGCAATTTTTGCCGTGAGACGGATAGTATGACTACTCCATTTGCGTTGTTTTAAGCGGCCGAATGATTGACTGGCTTTTGATATGCGATTTTGAATGTCCATGCATATTTTTCCATCAGATGTTAGTATTGAGCCAAGATATGAGAAGGAATTAGTAACCTTCAGTTCAGCTCCATTGAGCAAAATGCTAGGTTGAGGTTTGTTATGTGTTAATAACAGCTAATAGTTAGGACCAAGTTTGAGGCGGCCAAAGCAAGAGTCCACAAGACGTTGTAAGGCCTCCTCATGTGTGCGAATAAGCCGCAATCATCAGCAAACAGTACATCTGCACGAATGAGCATAGTTTTTGCTTAAAGGCGAGATAGATTGAATAAACTGCCATCTGTACGAAATTTGATCAATATGCCATCCGTGGAATTTGATTGCAGTGCCTCGTCCAGCATTGCTGCGAAGAAGAGTATAAAGAGGATTGGTGCAATTACACAACCTTGTTTGACACCCGTTGTTATTTTGAATTTGTCAGACATTTTTCCATCTGCGCAAACCTGATCACCCATCATTCCATCATGCATCTGTCTGATTATTGTTACTAGTTTTTCAGGACATCCGAGGCTTCGCATAACTTGCCAAAGTGCTTCCCTGTTTACTGTGTCAAACGCCTTGGTCATGTCCATAAAGACAGCATATAAATCAACATTTTGTTCTAAGCGTTTCTCTTGGAGTTGGCGTGCAGTGAAGATCATGTCGATAGTGCTGCGGGCACCTCTAAAACCACATTGCGACTCTGTTATCGTATCCAAAAAGTTAAGCACTATTCGTCGCTGAATAACCTTTGCGAGCACTTTCCCACCAATGACAAGTAAATAAATGCCCCGGTAGTTTCCACAATGAGAACGACTGCCCTTATTTTTAAATATTGTTGTTATTGTTGCAACTGCTGTGGAATTTCTTCTTCTGCCCATATTCTACAAAACAGATTATGCAAGCTACGACATAGCTCAGGACATCCAAGCTTGTATACCTCTGGAGATATTCCATCACCTCCGGCAGCTTTTCCATTTTGGAGAGTATTTATAGCCTCCCGCACCTCTTCAAGCGATGGTGGGTTACTGCGTTCTCATAATATCCTTAAGATCTCTGCGTCGTGTTATTACAAAGTCAAGTTGATGCCAGTGTTTTGACCTTGGATGCATCCAGGTCCTCTTGTAGATATCCTTAGATTCGAACCATGTATTCGTTATAGCAAGCTCGTGTTCAGCACATTTGGACAACAACATCAGTCCGTTTGAGTTACATTTGCCAATCCCATGAGAACCAAGCTGCTGTGGCCACATTGTAAAATTAACAGTGTATAAGCTTGTCTAGATCTGCATAAAAAGCTTCTTTTGTTGTATCATCATTTGCCATGGTAGGTGCATATGCACTTATGATCGTTAGGTATCGCCCCTTTATTAGAGGTACTCTGGCTATCATTAATCTAGCACTGATTGCGCGTGGAGTGCTTTCCAGGCGGTTCGTAATGTACTTTTTCATCACTATGCGCACACCGTGCAGTCGGTTTTCAGATTCTGGAAGGCCTGACCAAAAATAGGTGTAATTGGATTCATCTAAGCAACCACTATCAGCGAAACGGGTTTCTGCAAGACAATTAATGTCTATGTTGCATTTCTCAATTTCCTTTGCGATTAACGCAGTTCGACGCACAGCCGTTGTCGTATCACTTAACGTTCTCACGTTCCAGCTTCCAATCTTCAACTTTGCTTTTGTAAGTTTCTTACCGCTTTTAGTGGTTTACCGGTGGCCGCGGCATGCCACCCGATGAAAAGTGTGTCTACGGTTTTTAGACCACCTTTTCTAGACATGTCCCATGAGTTGGGAGAGCAGCGTCATCCCTAAATACCGTAGAATTCCGAAAGTAACGACCCCCCCAAAGTAGCGGCCCCTTCGAATGTGGTGCATTTATGTTTCAAACACATGTTTATGCAGCAAAAAGTAATGTTCGTATTCAAAGTTAACAATCAACTTAAAGGTACTAATATGTCTTTTACGAAAGTACGTGTTCATCGTTAATTTTCCAATATTTACAACACTCTTATACATCGCCACCATCGCTGCCGACAACCATGTCAAGCCCATCATCGCTGCTGTCTTACGTCCTCTACTGTACATCGTAACATTGACCGATGGTGTATTCAGGAATGCCTTCAATATTAATTTCGTTATCCCTTTCTCCCGACGTAGGAAGTGCAATGCCACACTTCACATCCCCAGAAAAAGTTGCTGAAAATAGGATTAATGTAGTAATAACATAGTCACCTCGGTTTCTTTTGTTTTAACAGGGACGTTTACTGTCGTATTTCCCTCATCAATACTGGATGAGGGACATTTAGAGTAAACATCCCTCATTACTATTTATGAATATAAAATCACCGAACTCCTTATTCCTTGCATCTGCCCATTGTTCGTATACATTGCTACTCCAACTTGTATGTCATTTTGTGGCAAAAGACAGTCGATCTTCTCTTACTTTCGAAACTTCCTTGTCGCTCACAAAGGAAAAGCGAAGAGCCATCATTCATTCCGAATAAAAAATACTCTATTTGCAAACCAAATTTATACCCAGATTCACTGAACCAATTCGATAAAGAGATTTTACAAAACAAAAGCATCAATTGTCTTATTTATTTCCTCGGTGACAATGTGATTACAAACTAAACACATGTTTTTGAGGGCCATTAGTGATTAAATGACCCCTCCAGCCTCGGGAGGGTTTTGTGGGACATTTAATCACTAATAGCCCTCAAAACCATGTGTTTACTTATAATAAATATTTACTGACGAACGGAGACTTGACATTTCTTCCTAACGTATTTTAACAATCCGAAAATAGCGGCCCCCAAGAGCTGCTAAATCCACCAAAGTCCCAAACTGCCAACGTGCAGAATCATGGCTAGCACCTTCCAGTAAAACCATCAACCTCGTACCCAGGGTCTTCTCAGTGCCTGGGGAGGGAGCGCCCGGGGTGGGAGGGGAGTGGAGCGAGGGAAGAGAAGAGGCTGGTCACGTGACTCCAAGGATATTGAATTATTTTGTAACCTGGCTTATTCTCGCTTATATCATCCGGGGGGCCGGATCGCTGTGAAAACATACCACAAACTTCTATAATTGAAAGTATAAACAGTATATGGATAATTTAAAAATGTTACAATTTATTGGAAAGACAGCACGGACTGCAGACAGAAGTTGAAAGATGGTGGATTACTTCGAAAAATGCGTTGATTTACGGACATTTGTTGCTGTCATAAGATAAACATTAGGGACTTTAAGATCTACGACGGCAACCTCGGACGTCGTTCAAACAAAATAATCTTCATGCGAAACAATAAGAATGAATAATTTTTATTCGCAAGAGTAATTTCAACGCCGTTCTCGTTCTGTTTACAACGCCACTGAGAGCATTTTCACGTCTTTAGGACGACGGTAACTCGCGGAGAGATGTGACTTAAGACTGACTTAAACACAGACACTATAATCGTTTTAGGAATATTGAAGCGTTTTGGAGATCATAAAACAAGCTTGGAGTGTCAAATACGCTAGTCAATCGACCGTGGTTTCATTCAAATGCTAAAATTTTACTGCCGTCGCCGTCCTAGGTTGCCGTCGTAGATCTTAAAGTCCCTATGATCAACGCCAGAACAGTTCGAATTTACAATTTTAATACAGTCAGACTATGACTATTATTTTAAATACTAATCATGTTTATCTTATAACAGCAACAAATGTCCAGTAAATCAACGTATTTTTCGAAGTAATCCACCATCTTTCAAGGCTTTCAACTTGTCTGCAGTCCGTACTGTCTTTCCAATAAATGGTAATCTTTTTAAATTATCCATATACTGTTTATACTTTCAATTATAGAAGTTTGTGGTATGTTTTCACAGCGATCCAGCCCCCCGGATGCGTGACCAGCCTTTACCACCAACTCCCCTCCGAGCGCTCCCTCCCCGGGCACTGAGAAGACCCTGGGTACGAGGTTGTAAAACCATGATAGGGGTATTAAAAGTTAAATATTAAAACATATCTTTTTAAACAAGCCTATGATATTTAGTAGTATTATATGGCATATTCATATGAAGTGTTTTAGCTATCAATGTAAATTCTATTACTCTTGTAATTTTTTATATTATTTATTTCAAAATTGTAAAGCGCCATTGAGCTAAACGGAAATGGCGCTATATAAATGTATATTATTATTATTATTAGTACGTATTCCTTATAAGGAAGCGCAAATAGAAGGCATTGACGAGCAAATAGAGTGAATTAACGAGCAAATAGCTGACACGTTCAACCCTCGTACCAGCCTCCTTGTTAATTGGATTGTAACCGACCCCAAAACAACAAAGGTCCTAACCCTTTGGCAAACGTTTTCTTGAGAAATAAACCACCCCCAAAAGCTATAGAATATATCAAAGGAAAGTTAAATTATCTATTTACAACATACGTACAGCTTTATCCCGGTAGCTAACTTAGTTCTCTTTAAAAGCGCGGATAATCGAATATGCCAAAATATAGTTTTCCTAATACGGATACCATCTTGTAAACAAAAACACGGCTGTCTTCGACGAACGTTTTCTTGAGAAATAATCAACTCCCAAGGCTGCAATATATATTAAAACACAGATAAATTATCTGTTTACAATATGCGTACAGCTTATCCTGCTAGCGAACGTAGTTTTCTTAAAAAGAGCGGATAATCGAACATATCGTAACGTGTTAATAATCCCACATCCAGCGGGCTGGTACGAGTGCCATGTATTTGTTCGTTAATGCCTTCTATTTGCTCGTCGGTCACTTCCTTATATGGAATACGTACTAGAAGTACATATGAAAACCATTACCTGGCACCGTCACCAATCCTCCATCAGAGACTCATTAGGTACCATTATTCGTGATTCAGCGGCACAAAGAATTTGAGACGGCCGCGCGCGCGCTTTGTGTAACAGCCGGATCAGTTCGGTCTGTAGTCTCCACTTTATATCCATAGGACGTCGGTGATGACTCGCAAATGCCTCCAATGCCGGTAACGAGATATTTCATCAATCACGCGCCATAGGAACCCATCATGCATCACATTTAAGCCATGTGTGGCGGTTTTGGAACTGCCTTCCATGGCTAACGAGCTCCACCTACCCTCTAGGATGTAGTTTAACGTCATACCCAGGACCAAATAATAACGAGTATAAAAATAATTTATTATTAAACAGAAATACAAAAAATGCTGAACATTACAATGGTATAATTCAAGTCATAAATTATTTCTCTCTCAATTTTGATTGGCTGTGAAGTCACCACGTCAGCTGCACATGCGCATAAGACACAAACATTGTTCTGCTGCAAGTAATACTCTACTCATGCATAGTAACCTCCATCTCTGATTTTTCCAAGTGACTTGGAATTAAAAGAATGACAAGTTGATTATTATACATCTTTGTTCTCATACATCAATTATTTACCCCTTTATTCAGGCCAGCTTTGACATTCGCAAATAATTAATCTGCTCGCCAATGTAAAAAATCACAATATTTTGTTCAACTTTATACCCAATAAGTATTAATTATTTGCTTACCTTAATTTTTGGTGTGATGGCTTGAAGAGATTGTACCACAGGGATGACATATACTAGTGTTTTACCTACAAAATAGACAAAGAAATATTAGAGGTAATTACTCGGGCTACTGTGGTAGCACGAGTCTTAAATTCGGCTTCGTTGTTATTTTTTTTTTTATTATTATTTTTGGGGTTCCACAAATTTGCAAAATTGCGCAATATTTCCCGTCAGGCTTTTGCGAACCGTGAGGCATGTTGCCAGTCAATAGCCGAATTCTTTCGATAGCTTTGCTTTTGGTCGACTTGTTCTCCGACTGTTGGTAGATTTTGAAAGTAACTGACTTAATCAGCAATGTGGCTGACAACTGTGTTGATCGTGAATACGTTCACCATGCTTACAACTGCACACGCCGATCACGGTACACCTAAAGGTTGTGACATAGGAGGCGACAAATCTCGGGGACGTGTTGCGCGGACATGATCCAGGGACAAATCCCGTCGTATGTGCACCATGCAAAATCTTGTAGCGGAGAAAATTTTTAATAAACCACTGCGACAAAATTGAAATAAACCAATCAAAGAACGTTATTTTATTTTCCTTTTCCTTCTCTGACATGCCTCTCGTGTGTCCTCAACAGGGGAAATGTCCCCGCGACATGGCCCCGCGATTTGTCGCATCGTGTGTCCTAACCTTAAAAGATGACGAGCGATTTCGAAACAGGTTGGTCCGCGATCTCAATGAGACTATAATGACTGCCAAGTTTAATAGTTATAAATGCCAAAAGTATATATACTTGGACTCCGTAATTCAAAATCTGACAAATATTGACAAATATTGACGAAGCGGCCTTCCTATTGGCATTTTGCCGATTAATTTCTAAGTGCATAAACGTTTTTTTACGAAGGGTACAGTATGCACGTTCGCGTAATATAATAGACACGTAATGTTAAGTATTTGGATTCAGTAATTCTAAATCTGCTGTCAGAATTGAAATCGTTTAAATATTGACCGAGATAACGTTCAAAATCTACGATGAAACATCTTTTCCAATTTATGATCAACAAATACATGGCGTGCGAGGTCTGGGGACCATGGATGGGAGAAATCCCGCAGGGGGGTTAGGATGAAACTCTAGGGGTGTTACGGTGAAACTCTAGGGGTGTTAGGATGAAACTCTAGGGGTGTTAGGATGAAACTCTAGGGGTGTTAGGATGAAACTCTAGGGGTGTTAGGATGAAACTCTAGGGTGTTAGGATGAAACTCTAGGGTGTTAGGATGAAACTCTAGGGTGTTAGGATGAAACTCTAGGGTGTTAGGATGAAACTCTAGGGGTGTTAGGATGAAACTCTAGGGTGTTAGGGTGAAACTCTAGGGGTGTTAGGATGAAACTCTAGGGGTGTTACGGTGAAACTCTAGGGGTGTTAGGATGAAACTCTAGGGGTGTTAGGATGAAACTCTAGGGGTGTTAGGATGAAACTTTAGGGTGTTAGGATGAAACTCTAGGGGTGTTAGGATGAAACTCTAGGGGTGTTAGGATGAAACTCTAGGGGTGTTAGGATGAAACTCTAGGGTGTTAGGATGAAACTCTAGGGGTGTTAGGATGAAACTCTAGGGGTGTTAGGATGAAACTCTAGGGGTGTTAGGGTGAAACTCTAGGGATGTTAGGATGAAACTCTAGGGGTGTTAGGGTGAAACTCTAGGGGTGTTAGGATGAAACTCTAGGGGTGTTAGGGTGAAACTCTAGGGATGTTAGAATGAAACTCTAGGGGTGTTAGGATGAAACTCTAGGGGTGTTAGGGTGAAACTCTAGGGTGTTAGGATGAAACTCTAGGGTGTTAAGGTGAAACTCTAGGGTGTTAGGATGAAACTCTAGGGTGTTAGGATGAAACTCTAGGGGTGTTAGGATGAAACTCTAGGGTGTTAGGGTGAAACTCTAGGGGTGTTAGGATGAAACTCTAGGGGTGTTAGGATGAAACTCTAGGGGTGTTAGGATGAAACTCTAGGGGTGTTAGGGTGAAACTCTAGGGTGTTAAGGTGAAACTCTAGGGATGTTAGGATGAAACTCTAGGGTGTTAGGATGAAACTCTAGGGTGTTAGGATGAAACTCTAGGGGTGTTAGGATGAAACTCTAGGGGTGTTACGGTGAAACTCTAGGGGTGTTAGGATGAAACTCTAGGGGTGTTAGGATGAAACTCTAGGGGTGTTAGGATGAAACTTTAGGGTGTTAGGATGAAACTCTAGGGGTGTTAGGATGAAACTCTAGGGGTGTTAGGATGAAACTCTAGGGGTGTTAGGATGAAACTCTAGGGGTGTTAGGGTGAAACTCTAGGGATGTTAGGATGAAACTCTAGGGGTGTTAGGATGAAACTCTAGGGGTGTTAGGGTGAAACTCTAGGGATGTTAGAATGAAACTCTAGGGGTGTTAGGATGAAACTCTAGGGTGTTAGGGTGAAACTCTAGGGTGTTAAGGTGAAACTCTAGGGTGTTAGGATGAAACTCTAGGGTGTTAGGATGAAACTCTAGGGGTGTTAAGGTGAAACACTAGGGTGTTAGGATGAAACTCTAGGGTGTTAGGATGAAACTCTAGGGGTGTTAGGATGAAACTCTAGGGTGTTAGGGTGAAACTCTAGGGGTGTTAGGATGAAACTCTAGGGGTGTTAGGATGAAACTCTAGGGGTGTTAGGATGAAACTCTAGGGGTGTTAGGGTGAAACTCTAGGGTGTTAAGGTGAAACTCTAGGGATGTTAGGATGAAACTCTAGGGGTGTTAGGATGAAACTCTAGGGTGTTAGGGTGAAACTCTAGGGTGTTAAGGTGAAATTCTAGGGTGTTAGGATGAAACTCTAGGGTGTTAGGATGAAACTCTAGGGGTGTTAGGATGAAACTCTAGGGTGTTAGGGTGAAACTCTAGGGGTGTTAGGATGAAACTCTAGGGGTGTTAGGATGAAACTCTAGGGGTGTTAGGATGAAACTCTAGGGGTGTTAGGGTGAAACTCTAGGGGTGTTAGGGTGAAACTCTAGGGATGTTAGAATGAAACTCTAGGGGTGTTAGGATGAAACTCTAGGGTGTTAGGGTGAAACTCTAGGGTGTTAAGGTGAAACTCTAGGCTGTTAGGATGAAACTCTAGGGTGTTAGGATGAAACTCTAGGGGTGTTAGGATGAAACTCTAGGGGTGTTAGGATGAAACTCTAAGGGTGTTAGGATGAAATTCTAGGGGTGTTAGGATGAAACTCTAGGGGTGTTAGGATGAAACTCTAGGGGTGTTAGGGTGAAACTCTAGGGATGTTACGATGAAACTCTAGGGGTGTTAGGGTGAAACTCTAGGGGTGTTAGGATGAAACTCTAGGGGTGTTAGGGTGAAACTCTAGGGATGTTAGAATGAAACTCTAGGGGTGTTAGGATGAAACTCTAGGGTGTTAGGATGAAACTCTAGGGGTGTTAGGGTGAAACTCTAGGGGTGTTAGGATGAAACTCTAGGGTGTTAGGATGAAACTCTAGGGGTGTTAGGGTGAAACTCTAGGGTGTTAGGATGAAACTCTAGGGTGTTAGGATGAAACTCTAGGGGTGTTAGGATGAAACTCTAGGGGTGTTAGGATGAAACTCTAGGGTGTTAGGATGAAACTCTAGGGTGTTAGGATGAAACTCTAGGGGTGTTAGGATGAAACTCTAGGGTGTTAGGATGAAACTCTAGGGGTGTTAGGATGAAACTCTAGGGGTGTTAGGATGAAACTCTAGGGTGTTAGGATGAAACTCTAGGGGTGTTAGGGTGAAACTCTAGGGTGTTAGGATGAAACTCTAGGGTGTTAGGGTGAAACTCTAGGGTGTTAAGGTGAAACTCTAGGGTGTTAGGATGAAACTCTAGGGTGTTAGGATGAAACTCTAGGGGTGTTAGGATGAAACTCTAGGGTGTTAGGATGAAACTCTAGGGGTGTTAGGGTGAAACTCTAGGGGTGTTAGGATGAAACTCTAGGGGTGTTAGGATGAAACTCTAGGGGTGTTAGGATGAAACTCTAGGGGTGTTAGGGTGAAACTCTAGGGTGTTAAGGTGAAACTCTAGGGATGTTAGGATGAAACTCTAGGGGTGTTAGGGTGAAACTCTAGGGGTGTTAGGATGAAACTCTAGGGGTGTTAGGGTGAAACTCTAGGGATGTTAGAATGAAATTCTAGGGGTATTAGGATGAAACTCTAGGGGTGTTAGGGTGAAACTCTAGGGTGTTAGGATGAAACTCTAGGGTGTTAGGGTGAAACTCTAGGGTGTTAGGGTGAAACTCTAGGGGTGTTAGGATGAAACTCTAGGGGTGTTAAGGTGAAACTCTAGGGTGTTAGGATGAAACTCAAGGGTGTTAGGATGAAACTCTAGGGGCGTTAGGATGAAACTCTAGGGTGTTAGGGTGAAACTCTAGGGGTGTTAGGATGAAACTCTAGGGGTGTTAGGATGAAACTCTAGGGGTGTTAGGATGGAACTCTAGGGGTGTTAGGATGAAACTCTAGGGATGTTAGGATGAAACTCTAGGGTGTTAGGGTGAAACTCTAGGGTGTTAGGGTGAAACTCTAGGGGTGTTAGGATGAAACTCTAGGGGTGTTAGGATGAAACTCTAGGGGTGTTAGGATGAAACTCTAGGGTGTTAGGGTGAAACTCTAGGGTGTTAGGATGAAACTCTAGGGGTGTTAGGATGAAACTCTAGGGGTGTTAGGATGAAACTCTAGGGTGTTAGGGTGAAACTCTAGGGGTGTTAGGATGAAACTCTAGGGTGTTAGGATGAAACTCTAGGGGTGTTAGGATGAAACTCTAGGGTGTTAGGGTGAAACTCTAGGGGTGTTAGGGTGAAACTCTAGGGTGTTAGGGTGAAACTCTAGGGTGTTAGGATGAAACTCTAGGGGTGTTAGGATGAAACTCTAGGGTGTTAGGATGAAACTCAGGGGTGTTAGGATGAAACTCTAGGGGTGTTAGGGTGAAACTCTAGGGGTGTTAGGATGAAACTCTAGGGTGTTAGGATGAAACTCTAGGGGTGTTAGGATGAAACTCTAGGGTGTTAGGGTGAAACTCTAGGGTGTTAGGATGAAACTCTAGGGTGTTAGGGTGAAACTCCAGGGTGTTAGGATGAAACTCTAGGGTGTTAGGGTGAAACTCTAGGGGTGTTAGGATGAAACTCTAGGGGTGTTAGGATGAAACTCTAGGGGTGTTAGGATGAAACTCTAGGGTGTTAGGGTGAAACTCTAGGGTGTTAGGGTGAAACTCTAGGGGTGTTAGGATGAAACTCTAGGGGTGTTAGGATGAAACTCTAGGGGTGTTAGGATGAAACTCTAGGGTGTTAGGATGAAACTCTAGGGGTGTTAGGATGAAACTCTAGGGTGTTAGGATGAAACTCAGGGGTGTTAGGATGAAACTCTAGGGGTGTTAGGATGAAACTCTAGGGGTGTTAGGATGAAACTCTAGGGTGTTAGGATGAAACTCTAGGGATGTTAGGATGAAACTCTAGGGGTGTTAGGATGAAACTCAGGGGTGTTAGGATGAAACTCTAGGGGTGTTAGGATGAAACTCTAGGGGTGTTAGGATGAAACTCTAGGGGTGTTAGGATGAAACTCTAGGGGTGTTAGGATGAAACTCTAGGGGTGTTAGAATGAAACTCTAGGGTGTTAGGGTGAAACTCTAGGGTGTTAGGATGAAACTCTAGGGGTGTTAGGATGAAACTCTAGGGGTGTTAGAATGAAACTCTAGGGTGTTAGGGTGAAACTCTAGGGGTGTTAGGATGAAACTCTAGGGTGTTAGGGTGAAACTCTAGGGGTGTTAGGATGAAACTCTAGGGGTGTTAGGATGAAACTCTAGGGGTGTTAGGATGAAACTCTAGGGTGTTAGGGTGAAACTCTAGGGTGTTAGGATGAAACTCTAGGGGTGTTAGGGTGAAACTCTAGGGGTGTTAGGATGAAACTCTAGGGGTGTTAGGATGAAACTCTAGGGGTGTTAGGATGAAACTCTAGGGGTGTTAGGATGAAACTCTAGGGTGTTAGGATGAAACTCTAGGGTGTTAGGATGAAACTCTAAGGGTGTTAGGATGAAACTCTAGGGATGTTAGGGTGAAACTCTAGGGTGTTAGGATGAAACTCTAGGGGTGTTAGGATGAAACTCTAGGGGTGTTAGGATGAAACTCTAGGGATGTTAGGATGAAACTCTAGGGATGTTAGGATGAAACTCTAAGGGTGTTAGGATGAAACTCTAGGGGTGTTAGGGTGAAACTCTAGGGTGTTAGGATGAAACTCTAGGGGTGTTAGGGCGAAACTCTAGGGGTGTTAGGATGAAACTCTAGGGGTGTTAGGATGAAACTCTAGGGTGTTAGGGCGAAACTCTAGGGATGTTAGGATGAAACTCTAGGGGGTGTTAGGATGAAACTCTAGGGGTGTTAGGATGAAACTCTAGGGTGTTAGGGCGAAACTCTAGGGTGTTAGGATGAAACTCTAGGGTGTTAGGGTGAAACTCTAGGGTGTTAGGGTGAAACTCAAGGGATGTTAGGATGAAACTCTAGGGGTGTTAGGGTGAAACTCTAGGGTGTTAGGATGAAACTCTAGGGATGTTAGGATGAAACTCTAGGGGTGTTAGGGTGAAACTCTAGGGGTGTTAGGATGAAACTCTAGGGGTGTTAGGATGAAACTCTAGGGGTGTTAGGATGAAACTCTAGGGGTGTTAGGATGAAACTCTAGGGTGTTAGGGCGAAACTCTAGGGGTGTTAGGGTGAAACTCTAGGGTGTTAGGGTGAAACTCAAGGGATGTTAGGATGAAACTCTAGGGGTGTTAGGGTGAAACTCTAGGGATGTTAGGATGAAACTCTAGGGGTGTTAGGGTGAAACTCTAGGGGTGTTAGGGTGAAACTCTAGGGATGTTAGGATGAAACTCTAGGGGTGTTAGGATGAAACTCTAGGGATGTTAGGATGAAACTCTTGGGGTGTTAGGATGAAACTCTAGGGATGTTAGGATGAAACTCTAGGGGTGTTAGGATGAAACTCTAGGGATGTTAGGATGAAACTCTATGGGTGTTAGGGTGAAACTCTAGGGGTGCTAGGGTGAAACTCTAGGGATGTTAGGATGAAACTCTAGGGTGTTAGGATGAAACTCTAGGGTGTTAGGATGAAACTCTAGGTGTGTTAGGATGAAACTCTAGGGTGCATGTTAGGATGAAACTCTAGGGGTGTTAGGATGAAACTCTAGGGTGCATGTTAGGATGAAACTCTAGGGATGTTAGGATGAAACTCTAGGGTGCATGTTAGGATGAAACTCTAGGGTGTTAGGGTGAAACTCTAGGGTGTTAGGATGAAACTCTAGGGTGCATGTTAGGGTGAAACTCAAGGGTGTTAGGATGAAACTCTAGGCATGTTAGGATGAAACTCTAGGGTGTTAGGATGAAACTCTAGGGTGTTAGGATGAAACACTAGGGGTGTTAGGATGAAACTCTAGGGTGCATGTTAGGATGAAACTCTAGGGGTGTTAGGATGAAACTCTAGGGTGCATGTTAGGATGAAACTCTAGGGGTGTTAGGATGAAACTCTAGGGTGCATGTTAGGATGAAACTCTAGGGTGTTAGGATGAAACTCTAGGGTGCATGTTAGGATGAAACTCTAGGGTGCATGTTACGATGAAACTCTAGGGTGCATGTTACGATGAAACTCTAGGGTGCATGTTAGGATGAAACTCTAGGGTGTTAGGATGAAACTCTAGGGATGTTAGGATGAAACTCTAGGGGTGTTAGGATGAAACTCCAGGGTGTTAGGATGAAACTCTAGGGGTGTTAGGATGAAACTCTAGGGGTGTTAGGATGAAACTCTAGGGTGTTAGGATGAAACTCTAGGGGTGTTAGGATGAAACTCCAGGGTGTTAGGATGAAACTCTAGGGTGTTAGGATGAAACTCTAGGGATGTTAGGATGAAACTCTAGGGGTGTTAGGATGAAACTCCAGGGTGTTAGGATGAAACTCTAGGGGTGTTAGGATGAAACTCTAGGGGTGTTAGGATGAAACTCTAGGGTGTTAGGATGAAACTCTAGGGGTGTTAGGATGAAACTCCAGGGTGTTAGGATGAAACTCTAGGGGTGTTAGGATGAAACTCTAGGGTGTTAGGATGAAACTCTAGGGTGTTAGGATGAAACTCTAGGGGTGTTAGGATGAAACTCTAGGGGTGTTAGGATGAAACTCTAGGGGTGTTGGGATGAAACTCTAGGGTGTTAGGATGAAACTCTAGGGGTGTTGGGATGAAACTCTAGGGGTGTTAGGATGAAACTCTAGGGGTGTTAGGATGAAACTCTAGGGGTGTTAGGATGAAACTCTAGGCTGTTAGACTGAAACTCTAGGGGTGTTAGGATGAAACTCCAGGGGTGTTAGGATGAAACTCTAGGGGTGTTAGGATGAAACTCCAGGGGTGTTAGGATGAAACTCTAGGGTGTTAGGATGAAACTCTAGGCGTGTTAGGATGAAACTCTAGGGATGTTAGGATGAAACTCTAGGGGTGTTAGGATGAAACTCTAGGGTGTTAGGGTGAAACTCTAGGGGTGTTAGGATGAAACTCTAGGGGTGTTAGGGTGAAACTCTAGGGGTGTTAGGGTGAAACTCTAGGGGTGTTAGGATGAAACTCTAGGGTGTTAGGATGAAACTCTAGGGGTGTTAGGATGAAACTCTAGGGTGCATGTTAGGATGAAACTCTAGGGGTGTTAGGATGAAACTCTAGGGTGTTAGGATGAAACTCTAGGGGTGTTAGGATGAAACTCCAGGGTGTTAGGATGAAACTCTAGGGGTGTTAGGATGAAACTCTAGGGTGTTAGGATGAAACTCTAGGGTGTTAGGATGAAACTCTAGGGGTGTTAGGATGAAACTCTAGGGGTGTTAGGATGAAACTCTAGGGGTGTTGGGATGAAACTCTAGGGTGTTAGGATGAAACTCTAGGGGTGTTGGGATGAAACTCTAGGGGTGTTAGGATGAAACTCTAGGGGTGTTAGGATGAAACTCTAGGGGTGTTAGGATGAAACTCTAGGCTGTTAGACTGAAACTCTAGGGGTGTTAGGATGAAACTCCAGGGGTGTTAGGATGAAACTCTAGGGGTGTTAGGATGAAACTCCAGGGGTGTTAGGATGAAACTCTAGGGTGTTAGGATGAAACTCTAGGCGTGTTAGGATGAAACTCTAGGGATGTTAGGATGAAACTCTAGGGTGTTAGGATGAAACTCTAGGGGTGTTAGGGTGAAACTCTAGGGTGTTAGGGTGAAACTCTAGGGGTGTTAGGATGAAACTCTAGGGGTGTTAGGGTGAAACTCTAGGGGTGTTAGGGTGAAACTCTAGGGGTGTTAGGATGAAACTCTAGGGTGTTAGGATGAAACTCTAGGGGTGTTAGGATGAAACTCTAGGGTGCATGTTAGGATGAAACTCTAGGGGTGTTAGGGTGAAACTCTAGGGTGTTAGGATGAAACTCTAGGGTGCATGTTAGGGTGAAACTCTAGGGTGTTAGGATGAAACTCTAGGGTGCATGTTAGGATGAAACTCTAGGGTGTTAGGATGAAACTCTAGGGTGCATGTTACGATGAAACTCTAGGGTGTTAGGATGAAACTCTAGGGTGCATGTTAGGATGAAACTCTAGGGTGCATGTTAGGATGAAACTCTAGGGTGCATGTTAGGATGAAACTCTAGGGGTGTTAGGATGAAACTCTAGGGATGTTAGGATGAAACTCTAGGGTGTTAGGATGAAACTCTAGGGGTGTTAGGATGAAACTCTAGGGGTGTTAGAATGAAACTCTAGGGTGTTAGGGTGAAACTCTAGGGTGTTAGGATGAAACTCTAGGGGTGTTAGGATGAAACTCTAGGCTGTTAGACTGAAACTCTAGGGGTGTTAGGATGAAACTCCAGGGGTGTTAGGATGAAACTCTAGGGGTGTTAGGATGAAACTCCAGGGGTGTTAGGATGAAACTCTAGGGTGTTAGGATGAAACTCTAGGCGTGTTAGGATGAAACTCTAGGGATGTTAGGATGAAACTCTAGGGGTGTTAGGATGAAACTCTAGGGGTGTTAGGGTGAAACTCTAGGGTGTTAGGGTGAAACTCTAGGGGTGTTAGGATGAAACTCTAGGGGTGTTAGGGTGAAACTCTAGGGGTGTTAGGGTGAAACTCTAGGGGTGTTAGGATGAAACTCTAGGGTGTTAGGATGAAACTCTAGGGGTGTTGGGATGAAACTCTAGGGGTGTTAGGATGAAACTCTAGGGGTGTTAGGATGAAACTCTAGGGGTGTTAGGATGAAACTCTAGGCTGTTAGACTGAAACTCTAGGGGTGTTAGGATGAAACTCCAGGGGTGTTAGGATGAAACTCTAGGGGTGTTAGGATGAAACTCCAGGGGTGTTAGGATGAAACTCTAGGGTGTTAGGATGAAACTCTAGGCGTGTTAGGATGAAACTCTAGGGATGTTAGGATGAAACTCTAGGGGTGTTAGGATGAAACTCTAGGGGTGTTAGGGTGAAACTCTAGGGTGTTAGGGTGAAACTCTAGGGGTGTTAGGATGAAACTCTAGGGGTGTTAGGGTGAAACTCTAGGGGTGTTAGGGTGAAACTCTAGGGGTGTTAGGATGAAACTCTAGGGTGTTAGGATGAAACTCTAGGGGTGTTAGGATGAAACTCTAGGGTGCATGTTAGGATGAAACTCTAGGGGTGTTAGGGTGAAACTCTAGGGTGTTAGGATGAAACTCTAGGGTGCATGTTAGGGTGAAACTCTAGGGTGTTAGGATGAAACTCTAGGGTGCATGTTAGGATGAAACTCTAGGGTGTTAGGATGAAACTCTAGGGTGCATGTTACGATGAAACTCTAGGGTGTTAGGATGAAACTCTAGGGTGCATGTTAGGATGAAACTCTAGGGTGCATGTTAGGATGAAACTCTAGGGTGCATGTTAGGATGAAACTCTAGGGGTGTTAGGATGAAACTCTAGGGATGTTAGGATGAAACTCTAGGGTGTTAGGATGAAACTCTAGGGGTGTTAGGATGAAACTCTAGGGGTGTTAGAATGAAACTCTAGGGTGTTAGGGTGAAACTCTAGGGTGTTAGGATGAAACTCTAGGGGTGTTAGGATGAAACTCTAGGGTGTTAGGATGAAACTCTAGGGTGTTAGGATGAAACTCTAGGGGTGTTAGGATGAAACTCTAGGGATGTTAGGATGAAACTCTAGGGATGTTAGGATGAAACTCTAAGGGTGTTAGGATGAAACTCTAGGGGTGTTAGGATGAAACTCTAGGGTGTTAGGGTGAAACTCTAGGGTGTTAGGGTGAAACTCTAGGGATGTTAGGATGAAACTCTAGGGGTGTTAGGATGAAACTCTAGGGGTGTTAGGATGAAACTCTAGGGGTGTTAGGATGAAACTCTAGGGTGTTAGGATGAAACTCTAGGGTGTTAGGATGAAACTCTAGGGGTGTTAGGGTGAAACTCTAGGGGTGTTAGGATGAAACTCTAGGGGTGTTAGGGCGAAACTCTAGGGGTGTTAGGGTGAAACTCTAGGGTGTTAGGGTGAAACTCAAGGGATGTTAGGATGAAACTCTAGGGGTGTTAGGGTGAAACTCTAGGGATGTTAGGATGAAACTCTAGGGGTGTTAGGGTGAAACTCTAGGGATGTTAGGATGAAACTCTAGGGGTGTTAGGATGAAACTCTAGGGGTGTTAGGGTGAAACTCTAGGGATGTTAGGATGAAACTCTAGGGGTGTTAGGATGAAACTCTAGGGATGTTAGGATGAAACTCTTGGGGTGTTAGGATGAAACTCTAGGGATGTTAGGATGAAACTCTAGGGGTGTTAGGATGAAACTCTAGGGATGTTAGGATGAAACTCTATGGGTGTTAGGGTGAAACTCTAGGGGTGCTAGGGTGAAACTCTAGGGATGTTAGGATGAAACTCTAGGGTGTTAGGATGAAACTCTAGGGTGTTAGGATGAAACTCTAGGTGTGTTAGGATGAAACTCTAGGGTGTTAGGATGAAACTCTAGGGGTGTTAGGATGAAACTCTAGGGTGCATGTTAGGATGAAACTCTAGGGATGTTAGGATGAAACTCTAGGGTGCATGTTAGGATGAAACTCTAGGGTGTTAGGGTGAAACTCTAGGGTGTTAGGATGAAACTCTAGGGTGCATGTTAGGGTGAAACTCTAGGGTGTTAGGATGAAACTCTAGGCATGTTAGGATGAAACTCTAGGGTGTTAGGATGAAACTCTAGGGTGTTAGGATGAAACACTAGGGTGTTAGGATGAAACTCTAGGGCATGTTAGGATGAAACTCTAGGGATGTTAGGATGAAACTCTAGGGGTGTTAGGATGAAACTCTAGGGTGCATGTTAGGATGAAACTCCAGGGGTGTTAGGATGAAACTCCAGGGGTGTTAGGATGAAACTCTAGGGGTGTTAGGATGAAACTCTAGGGGTGTTAGGATGAAACTCTAGGGGTGTTAGGATGAAACTCTAGGGGTGTTGGGATGAAACTCTAGGGTGTTAGGATGAAACTCTAGGGGTGTTGGGATGAAACTCTAGGGGTGTTAGGATGAAACTCTAGGGGTGTTAGGATGAAACTCTAGGGGTGTTAGGAAGAAACTCTAGGCTGTTAGACTGAAACTCTAGGGGTGTTAGGATGAAACTCCAGGGGTGTTAGGATGAAACTCTAGGGGTGTTAGGATGAAATTCCAGGGGTGTTAGGATGAAACTCTAGGGTGTTAGGATGAAACTCTAGGCGTGTTAGGATGAAACTCTAGGGATGTTAGGATGAAACTCTAGGGGTGTTAGGATGAAACTCTAGGGGTGTTAGGGTGAAACTCTAGGGTGTTAGGGTGAAACTCTAGGGGTGTTAGGATGAAACTCTAGGGGTGTTAGGGTGAAACTCTAGGGGTGTTAGGGTGAAACTCTAGGGGTGTTAGGATGAAACTCTAGGGTGTTAGGATGAAACTCTAGGGGTGTTAGGATGAAACTCTAGGGTGCATGTTAGGATGAAACTCTAGGGGTGTTAGGATGAAACTCTAGGGTGCATGTTAGGATGAAACTCTAGGGGTGTTAGGATGAAACTCTAGGGTGCATGTTAGGATGAAACTCTAGGGTGTTAGGGTGAAACTCTAGGGTGTTAGGATGAAACTCTAGGGGTGTTAGGATGAAACTCTAGGGGTGTTAGGATGAAACTCTAGGGGTGTTAGGAAGAAACTCTAGGCTGTTAGACTGAAACTCTAGGGGTGTTAGGATGAAACTCCAGGGGTGTTAGGATGAAACTCTAGGGGTGTTAGGATGAAATTCCAGGGGTGTTAGGATGAAACTCTAGGGTGTTAGGATGAAACTCTAGGCGTGTTAGGATGAAACTCTAGGGATGTTAGGATGAAACTCTAGGGGTGTTAGGATGAAACTCTAGGGGTGTTAGGGTGAAACTCTAGGGTGTTAGGGTGAAACTCTAGGGTGGTTAGGATGAAACTCTAGGGGTGTTAGGGTGAAACTCTAGGGGTGTTGGGGTGAAACTCTAGGGGTGTTAGGATGAAACTCTAGGGGTGTTAGGATGAAACTCTAGGGTGCATGTTAGGATGAAACTCTAGGGTTGTTAGGATGAAACTCTAGGGGTGTTAGGATGAAACTCTAGGGGTGTTAGGATGAAACTCTAGGGTGTTAGGATGAAACTCTAGGGTGCATGTTAGGATGAAACTCTAGGGTGCATGTTAGGATGAAACTCTAGGGTGCATGTTAGGATGAAACTCTAGGGTGCATGTTAGGATGAAACTCTAGGGTGTTAGGATGAAACTCTAGGGATGTTAGGATGAAACTCTTGGGTGTTAGGATGAAACTCTAGGGTGCATGTTAGGACGAAACTCTAGGGTGCATGTTACGATGAAACTCTAGGGTGCATGTTAGGATGAAACTCTAGGGGTGTTAGGATGAAACTCTAGGGTGCATGTTAGGATGAAACTCTAGGGATGTTAGCATGAAACTCTAGGGTGCATGTTAGGATGAAACTCTAGGGTGTTAGGGATGAAACTCTAGGGTGTTAGGATGAAACTCTAGGGTGCATGTTAGGGTGAAACTCTAGGGTGTTAGGATGAAACTCTAGGATGTTAGGATGAAACTCTAGGGTGTTAGGATGAAACTCTAGGGTGTTAGGATGAAACACTAGGGGTGTTAGGATGAAACTCTAGGGTGCATGTTAGGATGAAACTCTAGGGTGCATGTTAGGATGAAACTCTAGGGGTGTTAGGATGAAACTCTAGGGTGCATGTTAGGATGAAACTCCAGGGGTGTTAGGATGAAACTCCAGGGTGTTAGGATGAAACTCTAGGGGTGTTAGGATGAAACTCTAGGGGTGTTAGGATGAAACTCTAGGGGTGTTAGGATGAAACTCTAGGGGTGTTGGGATGAAACTCTAGGGTGTTAGGATGAAACTCTAGGGGTGTTGGGATGAAACTCTAGGGGTGTTAGGATGAAACTCTAGGGGTGTTAGGATGAAACTCTAGGGGTGTTAGGAAGAAACTCTAGGCTGTTAGACTGAAACTCTAGGGGTGTTAGGATGAAACTCCAGGGGTGTTAGGATGAAACTCTAGGGGTGTTAGGATGAAATTCCAGGGGTGTTAGGATGAAACTCTAGGGTGTTAGGATGAAACTCTAGGCGTGTTAGGATGAAACTCTAGGGATGTTAGGATGAAACTCTAGGGGTGTTAGGATGAAACTCTAGGGGTGTTAGGGTGAAACTCTAGGGTGTTAGGGTGAAACTCTAGGGGTGTTAGGATGAAACTCTAGGGGTGTTAGGGTGAAACTCTAGGGGTGTTAGGGTGAAACTCTAGGGGTGTTAGGATGAAACTCTAGGGTGTTAGGATGAAACTCTAGGGGTGTTAGGATGAAACTCTAGGGTGCATGTTAGGATGAAACTCTAGGGGTGTTAGGATGAAACTCTAGGGTGCATGTTAGGATGAAACTCTAGGGGTGTTAGGATGAAACTCTAGGGTGCATGTTAGGATGAAACTCTAGGGTGTTAGGGTGAAACTCTAGGGTGTTAGGATGAAACTCTAGGGGTGTTAGGATGAAACTCTAGGGGTGTTAGGATGAAACTCTAGGGGTGTTAGGAAGAAACTCTAGGCTGTTAGACTGAAACTCTAGGGTGTTAGGATGAAACTCCAGGGGTGTTAGGATGAAACTCTAGGGGTGTTAGGATGAAATTCCAGGGGTGTTAGGATGAAACTCTAGGGTGTTAGGATGAAACTCTAGGCGTGTTAGGATGAAACTCTAGGGATGTTAGGATGAAACTCTAGGGGTGTTAGGATGAAACTCTAGGGGTGTTAGGGTGAAACTCTAGGGTGTTAGGGTGAAACTCTAGGGGTGTTAGGATGAAACTCTAGGGGTGTTAGGGTGAAACTCTAGGGGTGTTAGGGTGAAACTCTAGGGGTGTTAGGATGAAACTCTAGGGTGTTAGGATGAAACTCTAGGGGTGTTAGGATGAAACTCTAGGGTGCATGTTAGGATGAAACTCTAGGGGTGTTAGGATGAAACTCTAGGGTGCATGTTAGGATGAAACTCTAGGGGTGTTAGGATGAAACTCTAGGGTGCATGTTAGGATGAAACTCTAGGGTGTTAGGGTGAAACTCTAGGGTGTTAGGATGAAACTCTAGGGTGCATGTTAGGGTGAAACTCTAGGGTGTTAGGATGAAACTCTAGGGTGCATGTTAGGATGAAACTCTAGGGTGTTAGGATGAAACTCTAGGGTGCATGTTACGATGAAACTCTAGGGTGTTAGGATGAAACTCTAGGGTGCATGTTAGGATGAAACTCTAGGGTGCATGTTAGGATGAAACTCTAGGGTGCATGTTAGGATGAAACTCTAGGGTGCATGTTAGGATGAAACTCTAGGGGTGTTAGGATGAAACTCTAGGGATGTTAGGATGAAACTCTAGGGTGTTAGGATGAAACTCTAGGGTGCATGTTAGGATGAAACTCTAGGGTGCATGTTACGATGAAACTCTAGGGTGCATGTTACGATGAAACTCTAGGGTGCATGTTAGGATGAAACTCTAGGGTGTTAGGATGAAACTCTAGGGATGTTAGGATGAAACTCTAGGGTGTTAGGATGAAACTCTAGGGTGCATGTTAGGATGAAACTCTAGGGTGCATGTTACGATGAAACTCTAGGGTGCATGTTAGGATGAAACTCTAGGGTGTTAGGATGAAACTCTAGGGATGTTAGGATGAAACTCTAGGGGTGTTAGGATGAAACTCCAGGGTGTTAGGATGAAACTCTAGGGGTGTTAGGATGAAACTCTAGGGGTGTTAGGATGAAACTCTAGGCTGTTAGACTGAAACTCTAGGGGTGTTAGGATGAAACTCCAGGGGTGTTAGGATGAAACTCTAGGGGTGTTAGGATGAAACTCCAGGGGTGTTAGGATGAAACTCTAGGGTGTTAGGATGAAACTCTAGGCGTGTTAGGATGAAACTCTAGGGGTGTTAGGATGAAACTCTAGGGGTGTTAGGATGAAACTCTAGGGGTGTTAGGATGAAACTCTAGGGTGTTAGGATGAAACTCTAGGGTGTTAGGATGAAACTCTAGGGGTGTTAGGATGAAACTCTAGGGTGTTAGGATGAAACTCTAGGGGTGTTAGGATGAAACTCTAGGGGTGTTAGGATGAAACTCTAGGGGTGTTAGGATGAAACTCTAGGGGTGTTAGGATGAAACTCTAGGGTGTTAGGATGAAACTCTAGGGGTGTTAGGATGAAACTCTAGGGGTGTTAGGATGAAACTCTAGGGGTGTTAGGATGAAACTCTAGGGGTGTTAGGATGAAACTCTAGGGGTGTTAGGATGAAACTCTAGGCTGTTAGACTGAAACTCTAGGGGTGTTAGGATGAAACTCCAGGGGTGTTAGGATGAAACTCTAGGGGTGTTAGGATGAAATTCCAGGGGTGTTAGGATGAAACTCTAGGGTGTTAGGATGAAACTCTAGGCGTGTTAGGATGAAACTCTAGGGATGTTAGGATGAAACTCTAGGGGTGTTAGGATGAAACTCTAGGGGTGTTAGGGTGAAACTCTAGGGTGTTAGGGTGAAACTCTAGGGGTGTTAGGATGAAACTCTAGGGGTGTTAGGGTGAAACTCTAGGGGTGTTAGGGTGAAACTCTAGGGGTGTTAGGATGAAACTCTAGGGTGTTAGGATGAAACTCTAGGGGTGTTAGGATGAAACTCTAGGGTGCATGTTAGGATGAAACTCTAGGGGTGTTAGGATGAAACTCTAGGGTGCATGTTAGGATGAAACTCTAGGGGTGTTAGGATGAAACTCTAGGGTGCATGTTAGGATGAAACTCTAGGGTGTTAGGGTGAAACTCTAGGGTGTTAGGATGAAACTCTAGGGTGCATGTTAGGGTGAAACTCTAGGGTGTTAGGATGAAACTCTAGGGTGCATGTTAGGATGAAACTCTAGGGTGTTAGGATGAAACTCTAGGGTGCATGTTACGATGAAACTCTAGGGTGTTAGGATGAAACTCTAGGGTGCATGTTAGGATGAAACTCTAGGGTGCATGTTAGGATGAAACTCTAGGGTGCATGTTAGGATGAAACTCTAGGGTGCATGTTAGGATGAAACTCTAGGGGTGTTAGGATGAAACTCTAGGGATGTTAGGATGAAACTCTAGGGTGTTAGGATGAAACTCTAGGGTGCATGTTAGGATGAAACTCTAGGGTGCATGTTACGATGAAACTCTAGGGTGCATGTTACGATGAAACTCTAGGGTGCATGTTTAGGATGAAACTCTAGGGTGTTAGGATGAAACTCTAGGGATGTTAGGATGAAACTCTAGGGTGTTAGGATGAAACTCTAGGGTGCATGTTAGGATGAAACTCTAGGGTGCATGTTACGATGAAACTCTAGGGTGCATGTTAGGATGAAACTCTAGGGGTGTTAGGATGAAACTCTAGGGTGCATGTTAGGATGAAACTCTAGGGATGTTAGGATGAAACTCTAGGGTGCATGTTAGGATGAAACTCTAGGGTGTTAGGGTGAAACTCTAGGGTGTTAGGATGAAACTCTAGGGTGCATGTTAGGGTGAAACTCTAGGGTGTTAGGATGAAACTCTAGGCATGTTAGGATGAAACTCTAGGGTGTTAGGATGAAACTCTAGGGTGTTAGGATGAAACACTAGGGGTGTTAGGATGAAACTCTAGGGTGCATGTTAGGATGAAACTCTAGGGTGCATGTTAGGATGAAACTCTAGGGGTGTTAGGATGAAACTCTAGGGTGCATGTTAGGATGAAACTCCAGGGGTGTTAGGATGAAACTCCAGGGGTGTTAGGATGAAACTCTAGGGGTGTTAGGATGAAACTCTAGGGGTGTTAGGATGAAACTCTAGGGGTGTTAGGATGAAACTCTAGGGGTGTTGGGATGAAACTCTAGGGTGTTAGGATGAAACTCTAGGGGTGTTGGGATGAAACTCTAGGGGTGTTAGGATGAAACTCTAGGGGTGTTAGGATGAAACTCTAGGGGTGTTAGGAAGAAACTCTAGGCTGTTAGACTGAAACTCTAGGGGTGTTAGGATGAAACTCCAGGGGTGTTAGGATGAAACTCTAGGGGTGTTAGGATGAAATTCCAGGGGTGTTAGGATGAAACTCTAGGGTGTTAGGATGAAACTCTAGGCGTGTTAGGATGAAACTCTAGGGTGTTAGGGTGAAACTCTAGGGGTGTTAGGATGAAACTCTAGGGGTGTTAGGGTGAAACTCTAGGGGTGTTAGGGTGAAACTCTAGGGGTGTTAGGATGAAACTCTAGGGTGTTAGGATGAAACTCTAGGGGTGTTAGGATGAAACTCTAGGGTGCATGTTAGGATGAAACTCTAGGGGTGTTAGGATGAAACTCTAGGGTGCATGTTAGGATGAAACTCTAGGGGTGTTAGGATGAAACTCTAGGGTGCATGTTAGGATGAAACTCTAGGGTGTTAGGGTGAAACTCTAGGGTGTTAGGATGAAACTCTAGGGGTGTTAGGATGAAACTCTAGGGGTGTTAGGATGAAACTCTAGGGGTGTTAGGAAGAAACTCTAGGCTGTTAGACTGAAACTCTAGGGGTGTTAGGATGAAACTCCAGGGTGTTAGGATGAAACTCTAGGGGTGTTAGGATGAAATTCCAGGGGTGTTAGGATGAAACTCTAGGGTGTTAGGATGAAACTCTAGGCGTGTTAGGATGAAACTCTAGGGATGTTAGGATGAAACTCTAGGGGTGTTAGGATGAAACTCTAGGGGTGTTAGGGTGAAACTCTAGGGTGTTAGGGTGAAACTCTAGGGGTGTTAGGATGAAACTCTAGGGGTGTTAGGCTGAAACTCTAGGGGTGTTAGGATGAAACTCTAGGGGTGTTAGGATGAAACTCTAGGGGTGTTAGGATGAAACTCTAGGGTGTTAGGATGAAACTCTAGGGTGCATGTTAGGATGAAACTCTAGGGGTGTTAGGATGAAACTCTAGGGTGCATGTTAGGATGAAACTCTAGGGGTGTTAGGATGAAACTCTAGGGTGCATGTTAGGATGAAACTCTAGGGTGTTAGGGTGAAACTCTAGGGTGTTAGGATGAAACTCTAGGGTGCATGTTAGGGTGAAACTCTAGGGTGTTAGGATGAAACTCTAGGGTGCATGTTAGGATGAAACTCTAGGGTGTTAGGATGAAACTCTAGGGTGCATGTTACGATGAAACTCTAGGGTGTTAGGATGAAACTCTAGGGTGCATGTTAGGATGAAACTCTAGGGTGCATGTTAGGATGAAACTCTAGGGTGCATGTTAGGATGAAACTCTAGGGTGCATGTTAGGATGAAACTCTAGGGGTGTTAGGATGAAACTCTAGGGATGTTAGGATGAAACTCTAGGGTGTTAGGATGAAACTCTAGGGTGCATGTTAGGATGAAACTCTAGGGTGCATGTTAGGATGAAACTCTAGGGTGCATGTTACGATGAAACTCTAGGGTGCATGTTAGGATGAAACTCTAGGGTGTTAGGATGAAACTCTAGGGATGTTAGGATGAAACTCTAGGGTGTTAGGATGAAACTCTAGGGTGCATGTTAGGATGAAACTCTAGGGTGCATGTTACGATGAAACTCTAGGGTGCATGTTAGGATGAAACTCTAGGGTGTTAGGATGAAACTCTAGGGATGTTAGGATGAAACTCTAGGGGTGTTAGGATGAAACTCCAGGGTGTTAGGATGAAACTCTAGGGGTGTTAGGATGAAACTCTAGGGGTGTTAGGATGAAACTCTAGGCTGTTAGACTGAAACTCTAGGGGTGTTAGGATGAAACTCCAGGGGTGTTAGGATGAAACTCTAGGGGTGTTAGGATGAAACTCCAGGGTGTTAGGATGAAACTCTAGGGTGTTAGGATGAAACTCTAGGCGTGTTAGGATGAAACTCTAGGGGTGTTAGGATGAAACTCTAGGGGTGTTAGGATGAAACTCTAGGGGTGTTAGGATGAAACTCTAGGGTGTTAGGATGAAACTCTAGGGTGTTAGGATGAAACTCTAGGGGTGTTAGGATGAAACTCTAGGGTGTTAGGATGAAACTCTAGGGGTGTTAGGATGAAACTCTAGGGGTGTTAGGATGAAACTCTAGGGGTGTTAGGATGAAACTCTAGGGTGTTAGGATGAAACTCTAGGGTGTTAGGATGAAACTCTAGGGGTGTTAGGATGAAACTCTAGGGGTGTTAGGATGAAACTCTAGGGTGTTAGGATGAAACTCTAGGGGTGTTAGGATGAAACTCTAGGGGTGTTAGGATGAAACTCTAGGGTGTTAGGATGAAACTCTAGGGGTGTTAGGATGAAACTCTAGGGTGTTGGATGAAACTCTAGGGGTGTTAGGATGAAACTCTAGGGGTGTTAGGATGAAAACTCTAGGGGTGTTAGGATGAAACTCTAGGGGTGTTAGGATGAAACGCTAGGGTGTTAGGATGAAACTCTAGGGGTGTTAGGATGAAACTCTAGGGGTGTTAGGATGAAACTCTAGGGGTGTTAGGATGAAACTCTAGGGTGTTAGGATGAAACTCTAGGGGTGTTAGGATGAAACTCTAGGGGTGTTAGGATGAAACTCTAGGGATGTTAGGATGAAAACTCTAGGGGTGTTAGGATGAAACTCTAGGGGTGTTAGGATGAAACTCTAGGGGTGTTAGGATGAAACTCTAGGGGTGTTAGGATGAAACTCTAGGGTGTTAGGATGAAACTCTAGGGGTGTTAGGATGAAACTCTAGGGGTGTTAGGATGAAACTCTAGGGGTGTTAGGATGAAACTCTAGGGTGTTAGGATGAAACTCTAGGGGTGTTAGGATGAAACTCTAGGGGTGTTAGGATGAAACTCTAGGGATGTTAGGATGAAACTCTAGGGGTGTTAGGATGAAACTCTAGGGATGTTAGGATGAAACTCTAGGGGTGTTAGGGTGAAACTCTAGGGGTGTTAGGATGAAACTCTAGGGTGCATGTTAGGGTGAAACTCTAGGGTGTTAGGGTGAAACTCTAGGGTGTTAGGATGAAACTCTAGGGTGCATGTTAGGGTGAAACTCTAGGGTGTTAGGATGAAACTCTAGGCATGTTAGGATGAAACTCTAGGGTGTTAGGATGAAACTCTAGGAGTGTTAGGATGAAACACTAGGGTGCATGTTAGGATGAAACACTAGGGTGCATGTTAGGATGAAACTCTAGGGTGCATGTTAGGATGAAACTCTAGGGGTGTTAGGATGAAACTCTAGGGGTGTTAGGATGAAACTCTAGGGGTGTTAGGATGAAACTCTAGGGTGTTAGGGTGAAACTCTAGGGTGTTAGGGTGAAACTCTAGGGATGTTAGGATGAAACTCTAGGGGGTGTTAGGATGAAACTCTAGGGGTGTTAGGATGAAACTCTAGGGGTGTTAGGATGAAACTCTAGGGTGTTAGGGCGAAACTCTAGGGGTGTTAGGGTGAAACTCTAAGGTGTTAGGGTGAAACTCAAGGGATGTTAGGATGAAACTCTTGGGGTGTTAGGGTGAAACTCTAGGGATGTTAGGATGAAACTCTAGGGGTGTTAGGGTGAAACTCTAGGGATGTTAGGATGAAACTCTAGGGGTGTTAGGGTGAAACTCTAGGGGTGTTAGGGTGAAACTCTAGGGATGTTAGGATGAAACTCTAGGGGTGTTAGGATGAAACTCTAGGGATGTTAGGATGAAACTCTTGGGGTGTTAGGATGAAACTCTAGGGATGTTAGGATGAAACTCTAGGGGTGTTAGGATGAAACTCTAGGGATGTTAGGATGAAACTCTATGGGTGTTAGGGTGAAACTCTAGGGGTGCTAGGGTGAAACTCTAGGGATGTTAGGATGAAACTCTAGGGTGTTAGGATGAAACTCCGGGTGTTAGGATGAAACTCTAGGGGTGTTAGGGTGAAACTCTAGGGGTGTTAGGATGAAACTCTAGGGATGTTAGGATGAAACTCTAGGGTGCATGTTAGGATGAAACTCTAGGGTGTTAGGGTGAAACTCTAGGGTGTTAGGATGAAACTCTAGGCATGTTAGGATGAAACTCTAGGGTGTTAGGATGAAACTCTAGGGTGTTAGGATGAAACACTAGGGGTGTTAGGATGAAACTCTAGGGTGCATGTTAGGATGAAACTCTAGGGTGCATGTTAGGATGAAACTCTAGGGGTGTTAGGATGAAACTCTAGGGTGCATGTTAGGATGAAACTCTAGGGTGTTAGGATGAAACTCTAGGGTGCATGTTAGGATGAAACTCTAGGGTGTTAGGATGAAACTCTAGGGTGCATGTTAGGATGAAACTCTAGGGATGTTAGGATGAAACTCTAGGGTGCATGTTAGGATGAAACTCTAGGGTGTTAGGGTGAAACTCTAGGGTGTTAGGATGAAACTCTAGGGTGCATGTTAGGGTGAAACTCTAGGGTGTTAGGATGAAACTCTAGGCATGTTAGGATGAAACTCTAGGGTGTTAGGATGAAACTCTAGGGTGTTAGGATGAAACACTAGGGGTGTTAGGATGAAACTCTAGGGTGCATGTTAGGATGAAACTCTAGGGTGCATGTTAGGATGAAACTCTAGGGGTGTTAGGATGAAACTCTAGGGTGCATGTTAGGATGAAACTCTAGGGTGTTAGGATGAAACTCTAGGGTGCATGTTAGGATGAAACTCTAGGGTGTTAGGATGAAACTCTAGGGTGCATGTTACGATGAAACTCTAGGGTGCATGTTACGATGAAACTCTAGGGATGATGTTAGGATGAAACTCTAGGGTGTTAGGATGAAACTCTAGGGATGTTAGGATGAAACTCTAGGGGTGTTAGGATGAAACTCTAGGGATGTTAGGATGAAACTCTAGGGGTGTTGGGATGAAACTCTAGGGGTGTTAGGATGAAACTCTAGGGGTGTTAGGATGAAACTCTAGGGGTGTTAGGATGAAACTCTAGGCTGCTAGACTGAAACTCTAGGGGTGTTAGGATGAAACTCCAGGGTGTTAGGATGAAACTCTAGGGGTGTTAGGATGAAACTCCAGGGGTGTTAGGATGAAACTCTAGGGTGTTAGGATGAAACTCTAGGCGTGTTAGGATGAAACTCTAGGGATGTTAGGATGAAACTCTAGGGGTGTTAGGATGAAACTCTAGGGGTGTTAGGGTGAAACTCTAGGGTGTTAGGGTGAAACTCTAGGGGTGTTAGGATGAAACTCTAGGGGTGTTAGGGTGAAACTCTAGGGTGTTAGGGTGAAACTCTAGGGGTGTTAGGATGAAACTCTAGGGTGTTAGGATGAAACTCTAGGGGTGTTAGGATGAAACTCTAGGGTGCATGTTAGGATGAAACTCTAGGGGTGTTAGGATGAAACTCTAGGGTGCATGTTAGGATGAAAACTCTAGGGGTGTTAGGATGAAACTCTAGGGTGCATGTTAGGATGAAACTCTAGGGTGTTAGGGTGAAACTCTAGGGTGTTAGGATGAAACTCTAGGGATGTTAGGGTGAAACTCTAGGGTGTTAGGATGAAACTCTAGGGTGCATGTTAGGATGAAACTCTAGGGTGCATGTTAGGATGAAACTCTAGGGGTGTTAGGGTGAAACTCTAGGGGTGTTAGGGTGAAACTCTAGGGGTGTTAGGATGAAACTCTAGGGTGTTAGGATGAAACTCTAGGGGTGTTAGGATGAAACTCTAGGGTGCATGTTAGGATGAAACTCTAGGGGTGTTAGGATGAAACTCTAGGGTGCATGTTAGGATGAAACTCTAGGGTGTTAGGATGAAACTCTAGGGTGCATGTTACGATGAAACTCTAGGGTGTTAGGATGAAACTCTAGGGTGCATGTTAGGATGAAACTCTAGGGTGCATGTTAGGATGAAACTCTAGGGTGCATGTTAGGATGAAACTCTAGGGTGTTAGGATGAAACTCTAGGGATGTTAGGATGAAACTCTAGGGTGTTAGGATGAAACTCTAGGGTGCATGTTAGGATGAAACTCTAGGGTGCATGTTAGGATGAAACTCTAGGGTGTTAGGATGAAACTCTAGGGTGCATGTTAGGATGAAACTCTAGGGTGCATGTTAGGATGAAACTCTAGGGTGTAAGGATGAAACTCTAGGGTGCATGTTACGATGAAACTCTAGGGTGCATGTTAGGATGAAACTCTAGGGTGTTAGGATGAAACTCTAGGGATGTTAGGATGAAACTCTAGGGGTGTTAGGATGAAACTCCAGGGTGTTAGGATGAAACTCTAGGGGTGTTAGGATGAAACTCTAGGGGTGTTAGGATGAAACTCTAGGCTGTTAGACTGAAACTCTAGGGGTGTTAGGATGAAACTCTAGGGGTGTTAGGATGAAACTCTAGGGGTGTTAGGATGAAACTCTAGGGGTGTTAGGATGAAACTCTAGGGTGTTAGGATGAAACTCTAGGGGTGTTAGGATGAAACTCTAGGGTGTTAGGATGAAACTCTAGGGTGTTAGGATGAAACTCTAGGGGTGTTAGGATGAAACTCTAGGGTGTTAGGATGAAACTCTAGGGGTGTTAGGATGAAACTCTAGGGGTGTTAGGATGAAACTCTAGGGGTGTTAGGATGAAACTCTAGGGGTGTTAGGATGAAACTCTAGGGGTGTTAGGATGAAACTCTAGGGGTGTTAGGATGAAACTCTAGGGGTGTTAGGATGAAACTCTAGGGGTGTTAGGATGAAACTCTAGGGGTGTTAGGATGAAACTCTAGGGGTGTTAGGATGAAACTCTAGGGATGTTAGGATGAAACTCTAGGGTGTTAGGATGAAACTCTAGGGGTGTTAGGATGAAACTCTAGGGGTGTTAGGATGAAACTCTAGGGGTGTTAGGATGAAACTCTAGGGTGTTAGGATGAAACTCTAGGGGTGTTAGGATGAAACTCTAGGGGTGTTAGGATGAAACTGTAGGGATGTTAGGATGAAACTCTAGGGTGCATGTTAGGATGAAACTCTAGGGGTGTTAGGATGAAACTCTAGGGTGCATGTTAGGATGAAACTCTAGGGTGTTAGGATGAAACTCTAGGGTGTTAGGATGAAACTCTAGGGGTGTTAGGATGAAACTCTAGGGTGTTAGGATGAAACTCTAGGAGTGTTAGGATGAAACTCTAGGGTGTTAGGATGAAACTCTAGGAGTGTTAGGATGAAACTCTAGGGTGCATGTTAGGATGAAACACTAGGGTGCATGTTAGGATGAAACTCTAGGGTGCATGTTAGGATGAAACTCTAGGGTGTTAGGATGAAACTCTAGGAGTGTTAGGATGAAACACTAGGGTGCATGTTAGGATGAAACACTAGGGTGCATGTTAGGATGAAACTCTAGGGTGCATGTTAGGATGAAACTCTAGGGTGCATGTTAGGATGAAACTCTAGGGTGTTAGGATGAAACTCTAGGGTGCATGTTAGGATGAAACTCTAGGGTGTTAGGATGAAACACTAGGGTGCATGTTAGGATGAAACACTAGGGTGCATGTTAGGATGAAACTCTAGGGTGCATGTTAGGATGAAACTCTAGGGTGCATGTTAGGATGAAACTCTAGGGGTGTTAGGATGAAACTCTAGGGTGCATGTTAGGATGAAACTCTAGGGTGTTAGGATGAAACACTAGGGTGCATGTTAGGATGAAACTCTAGGGTGCATGTTACGATGAAACTCTAGGGTGCATGTTAGGATGAAACTCTAGGGTGTTAGGATGAAACTCTAGGGATGTTAGGATGAAACTCTAGGGGTGTTAGGATGAAACTCTAGGGGTGTTGGGATGAAACTCTAGGGTGTTAGGATGAAACTCTAGGGGTGTTGGGATGAAACTCTAGGGGTGTTAGGATGAAACTCTAGGGGTGTTAGGATGAAACTCTAGGGTGTTAGGATGAAACTCTAGGGGTGTTAGGATGAAACTCTAGGCTGTTAGACTGAAACTCTAGGGGTGTTAGGATGAAACTCTAGGCGTGTTAGGATGAAACTCTAGGGGTGTTAGGATGAAACTCTAGGGTGTTAGGATGAAACTCTAGGGATGTTAGGATGAAACTCTAGGGGTGTTAGGATGAAACTCTAGGGGTGTTAGGGTGAAACTCTAGGGTGTTAGGGTGAAACTCTAGGGGTGTTAGGATGAAACTCTAGGGGTGTTAGGATGAAACTCTAGGGGTGTTAGGGTGAAACTCTAGGGGTGTTAGGATGAAACTCTAGGGTGTTAGGATGAAACTCTAGGGGTGTTAGGATGAAACTCTAGGGTGCATGTTAGGATGAAACTCTAGGGTGTTAGGATGAAACTCTAGGGTGTTAGGATGAAACTCTAGGGTGCATGTTAGGATGAAACTCTAGGGTGTTAGGGTGAAACTCTAGGGTGCATGTTAGGATGAAACTCTAGGGTGCATGTTACGATGAAACTCTAGGGTGCATGTTAGGATGAAACTCTAGGGTGCATGTTAGGATGAAACTCTAGGGTGTTAGGATGAAACTCTAGGGATGTTAGGATGAAACTCTAGGGGTGTTAGGATGAAACTCCAGGGTGTTAGGATGAAACTCTAGGGGTGTTAGGATGAAACTCTAGGGGTTAGGATGAAACTCTAGGGTGTTAGGATGAAACTCTAGGGGTGTTAGGATGAAACTCCAGGGTGTTAGGATGAAACTCTAGGGTGTTAGGATGAAACTCTAGGGGTGTTAGGATGAAACTCTAGGGTGTTAGGATGAAACTCTAGGGGTGTTAGGATGAAACTCTAGGGGTGTTAGGATGAAACTCTAGGGTGTTAGGATGAAACTCTAGGGGTGTTAGGATGAACCTCTAGGGTGTTAGGATGAAACTCTAGGGGTGTTAGGATGAAACTCTAGGGGTGTTAGGATGAAACTCTAGGCTGTTAGACTGAAACTCTAGGGTGTTAGGATGAAACTCCAGGGGTGTTAGGATGAAACTCTAGGGGTGTTAGGATGAAACTCTAGGGGTGTTAGGATGAAACTCTAGGGTGTTAGGATGAAACTCTAGGGTGTTAGGATGAAACTCTAGGGGTGTTAGGATGAAACTCTAGGGGTGTTAGGATGAAACTCTAGGGTGTTAGGATGAAACTCTAGGGTGTTAGGATGAAACTCTAGGGGTGTTAGGATGAAACTCTAGGGTGTTAGGATGAAACTCTAGGGGTGTTAGGATGAAACTCTAGGGATGTTAGGATGAAACTCTAGGGATGTTAGGATGAAACTCTAGGGTGTTAGGATGAAACTCTAGGGTGTTAGGATGAAACTCTAGGGTGATGTTAGGATGAAACTCTAGGGTGCATGTTACGATGAAACTCTAGGGTGCATGTTACGATGAAACTCTAGGGTGCATGTTAGGATGAAACTCTAGGGTGTTAGGATGAAACTCTAGGGATGTTAGGATGAACTCTAGGGGTGTTAGGATGAAACTCCAGGGTGTTAGGATGAAACTCTAGGGGTGTTAGGATGAAACTCTAGGGGTGTTAGGATGAAACTCTAGGGTGTTAGGATGAAACTCTAGGGGTGTTAGGATGAAACTCCAGGGTGTTAGGATGAAACTCTAGGGTGTTAGGATGAAACTCTAGGGGTGTTAGGATGAAACTCTAGGGTGTTAGGATGAAACTCTAGGGGTGTTAGGATGAAACTCTAGGGTGTTAGGATGAAACTCTAGGGGTGTTAGGATGAAACTCTAGGGTGTTAGGATGAAACTCTAGGGGTGTTAGGATGAAACTCTAGGGTGTTAGGATGAAACTCTAGGGTGTTAGGATGAAACTCCAGGGTGTTAGGATGAAACTCTAGGGGTGTTAGGATGAACCTCTAGGGTGTTAGGATGAAACTCTAGGGGTGTTAGGATGAAACTCTAGGGGTGTTAGGATGAAACTCTAGGCTGTTAGACTGAAACTCTAGGGGTGTTAGGATGAAACTCCAGGGGTGTTAGGATGAAACTCTAGGGGTGTTAGGATGAAACTCCAGGGGTGTTAGGATGAAACTCTAGGGTGTTAGGATGAAACTCTAGGCGTGTTAGGAATGAAACTCTAGGGGTGTTAGGATGAAACTCTAGGGGTGTTAGGATGAAACTCTAGGGGTGTTAGGATGAAACTCTAGGGGTGTTAGGATGAAACTCTAGGGTGTTAGGATGAAACTCTAGGGGTGTTAGGATGAAACTCTAGGGGTGTTAGGATGAAACTCTAGGGGTGTTAGGATGAAACTCTAGGGGTGTTAGGATGAAACTCTAGGGGTGTTAGGATGAAACTCTAGGGGTGTTAGGATGAAACTCTAGGGGTGTTAGGATGAAACTCTAGGGGTGTTAGGATGAAACTCTAGGGGTGTTAGGATGAAACTCTAGGGGTGTTAGGATGAAACTCTAGGGATGTTAGGATGAAACTCTAGGGGTGTTAGGATGAAACTCTAGGGGTGTTAGGATGAAACTCTAGGGGTGTGTTAGGATGAAACTCTAGGGGTGTTAGGATGAAACTCTAGGGTGTTAGGATGAAACTCTAGGGGTGTTAGGATGAAACTCTAGGGGTGTTAGGATGAAACTCTAGGGGTGTTAGGATGAAACTCTAGGGTGTTAGGATGAAACTCTAGGGGTGTTAGGATGAAACTCTAGGGGTGTTAGAATGAAACTCTAGGGGTGTTAGGATGAAACTCTAGGAGTGTTAAGATGAAACTCTAGGGTGTTAGGATGAAACTCTAGGGGTGTTAGGATGAAACTCTAGGGGTGTTAAGATGAAACTCTAGGGTGTTAGGATGAAACTCTAGGGGTGTTAGGATGAAACTCTAGGAGTGTTAAGATGAAACTCTAGGGTGTTAGGATGAAACTCTAGGGGTGTTAGGATGAAACTCTAGGGGTGTTAGGATGAAACTCTAGGGGTGTTAGGATGAAACTCTAGGGGTGTTAGGATGAAACTCTAGGGTGTTAGGATGAAACTCTAGGAGTGTTAGGATGAAACTCTAGGGTGTTAAGATGAACTCCACGTCAACCAAGTTCAGTCCAAATTCCAGTGTTTAGAACAAGAATGTTTCATCACGTATTCTACCCGGTACTGATTTCCTTTGTGTTTACCTCATGAATTATTATTAATGATTTGAGAGGATAAATATGCCAAATTGCGCACGCTGGCTTCTTATTTGGTTATGTTATTCAGGGAGTAACTCTTGTTAGTCAGGATCATTGTTTCAGAAGTTTACTACAATTTAAATGCCCAAACAACAGTTAAACAAAGTTAAACTGTAGTTAAGAGAAAACTGGGCCCAGTTTAGCTGAAAATGTTTAACCGGAAACTTCTGACAACTGACAAATTTGGCAAAAAGAGATACATACAGTATGCCACGCTGCCAAAATAGGCATTGCCTTACATGAACGTAGACAAAACATGGGGTTACACTGCTCAATATAGGAGATCGAATAAAAGAATATTTACAAATCGAAAACTCTAAAAGGTTGCTGTACTGCCAAATAGTGTAAGGAGATCAAAGTGTTGTGCTGTGTAGGTAGTGTAGAAATACAAATTAAATACTATTAAAAGGTTGATGTACTACCAAAATAATGTGAAGGAGATCAAAGTATTGTGCTGTGTAGGTAGTGTAGAAATACAAATTAAATACTATAAAAGGTTGATGTACTACCAAAATAATGTGAAGGAGATCAAAGTATTGTGCTGTGTAGGTAGTGTAGAAATACAAATTAAATACTATAATGTTGTGTACACAAATGTTGTGTATAACAAAACTGCAGCACATTTTGTATTGAAAAATGATAACAACCTCAGGCATTATGAAACACAGGAAGTGAACAGGAATAAGTTTAATAAAAAATCATACATACCAGTCCCTGTTGGTGATTTAATAAGCATATCTTTACCATCAATTAGCAATGGTAAAGAAGCTTTCTGTACACTAAAAAGAAAATATAATAAAACATAAATAAAAGTCTAGAAAGTTGAACTGAGATCTATAATCATAATCACAAAAGTTTGATCAAACCTTGTCATTTTAGTCATATGAAGATTTTTCTCTAAATTTGAGATCTAAAAATTCAAAAATAAAATGACAACCAGAGGAAATAGCTAGGCATTTAAGAGAGAGCTAGTTACCTAGTCTACATATACAGTGGTTCAACCTCCCATAAGTAGACACCCTCAGGAACTTCTGGAGGTGACTGCTATACATAAGGAACACAAGCAGTTATGGATTTTTAATCACAATGTAGATTACTAAAGTCTACCATATGTCTAAAACTAAACAAAATGACTGTAAATTATTAATGTATCCATTTACTGATACTCATGCATGTTCAAAGTTTCAGCACCTTCAGCTCATTAAATATTTCAAGGTGAAATGCAGGGCTAATTGTCGATTGATTATTTTCTTGGCTCAGTAAGCCACATATGCACAAGTAGCATAGAATGTCCTGGACCTTAAGAAGTACATTGGATAGCTTTTACCAAATTTGGAAAACATGGAGAGCTGCATTATCACTTTGAGGGTTTCTGCATTGCAGGCTAACTTCTCCTTTATGGTTCATTTTGTTCCGCTTTATCATAATCTATATAATAGTATATCCAACTTGCTCTCTTTGGCTAAGAGCTTGCTGCAGTGCTCAACAGCCCCTTCCATGATATTTTGCAATTGAATACTAGAGCATAATGAAAGTATACCTGAACAAGACAAATACCTGAAGCGACAAGACAACCCCTCTAGACTGCACAACGATGCCAACGTATCGATGCTCGTATCCAAACTGCACGTACGAAACGGAAGACGTTGCAGACGGACTCACTGCCGTATTATTGTCAGTGCACTCTGCCGGCACACACACCGCTCAAGCACCCGCTGCAGCACAGACTCCCGCTACGACAGCCAAGAAAGTACGTCAGAGTCGAGAAAGTACGTCAGAGTCGAGAAAGTACGTCGCCCTGCACGGTAGCTGCTGGAGGATCAAGCGAGGAATGGACCTACTTCCTAACCTGCTGGCACGATTATGCCGAAGGGACAAAAATCGAAGGTAAGAATATTAAAGTCATACAATTACTCAAGTGTGTTGTCCTAATATACATTTGATAGGCATTACTAGTCCATCGGCCAAGAGACTGCATAATATGATCAGGAACGCTATTTTGACGAGCCATTTTGACGAGCCATTTTGACGAGTCATTGTAGTAGCCCCAATTCTGAAGCTGTGACTAGAATAGTTGCCCTCTGATCCAGCTGAATTTACCATTTTTCTTAACCACTCTGTCAATAACGCGCGCGAAAGAGGGGCACCCCTCTTCTCATAAACAATGGTCCATAAACAGCACCTCTACGTTGCAGGTATTTGCTCAGCGCATCAATAGCACACAAGGGTGCTTTCCCTCGACCAATGTAAATGTAACACCCTTTACGAAAGGGATCAGTTTTGGATGCTTTTATAAAAACCCTCAAGCAAGAAGGGTCTTTGTGACAATCAAATGCTACATCCTGCTAGAATTCGGTGTCGTGAATTCTGAAGATCGCAGGAATCCAAAATATGCCAAGGTACACGCTGCCCAAAACATAACATGATCGTCGACTTGAAAATCCAACTATTTGTAAATCACCAACATGACCTCCCTGGTTACTGGAAGACGCGGAGTGACCGACAGTCCCTGCACGCGTTTAATCCTCCGCACAATTCGCTGAAGCTGTAAGCAGTTAGCAAGAGGGTCTGCGAAACCCATTTCAATGTGAAGTGAGCGCACTGCTGACAAGCACACTTTTATTGAAGAGTGTTTTAATGATTTGGCTAAGAAGGAACAAAACAAGCATAACGTCCATTCTTCTGCTGGGCAAGGTGATCCAAACTGATTTAATTTCCCTAACTGGGTACAAAATTCAATAAATTTATTTTGTTCAGACGAGTAAGTTCGTCTTGTTGATGGTGCCAAACCTTCCATCAGGTATCGACATTGGTGTTCTAAGGCTGACATTGTGGAATTCCTCCCACAAAGATTGGGATATTTCCATCGGATGCACATTGGCCCATGGAGCATGGTGACGAAAACGTTGCCAATTGCGTAACAAGTGCATGATAAGCGGGTCCTTCGATGTACGCGAATTAAGTATACTGACAACTGCTAAGTTGTCATAATGGAAACATACACTGTGCTGTCTCCACTGTTCGCCCCCAAACTCGAGCTGCAATAATAATGCGAAATAGTTCCTTGTATGCACTCGAAAAATGGATCTGCAGAGGACTCCACCTGCCATTAAACCACTCAGCACCCCCAGAAAGCACCAAAGCCAGTACTGCCCGCTGCATCGGACGTCACTTCCACATCATTAATGGGGCCTATAGGCCTAGCCCATTGAACAACCAGAAGCTAGACAAATCGCTGCCACCAGTACAGATCCAGCTGAAATTCCCTGTTCAGTCAACAGGGTGATCATTTCTCAACATAACAAATCAATCATTCTGCGCACAAAAGTTCTACCCGGCTTGGCCGGCCATACCACCATTGACGCATGGTGTAAGTGACAATTAACGATTCAAGCTGTTTAATAATAATAATAATAATAATAATAATAATAATAATAATAATACAAATATTTATACAAGATAAAAACTCATCAGTGCAAAGCACTGTTATCAACGAGGTCCTGTAGAGTAAAATACTAAAAAAAAATATATATATATATATATATGACAATTCAAACTGTAGTTATAAAAAGTACTCGTTATAAGACCTTGGATTTCAGTTTTCTAGTTTCAGTTGGTAAGCTATTAAAAACCAGGGCACCTAAAAAGGAGAAACTTAGGCGTCCAAACTCCAGTTTGATTTTTGGTAGCTGGACAGACAAGTTATTGTTTCTTGTGTTTATTTGATCGGTATTTCGTGAAAAGTAGCTCTTAAATGGGGTACATACTTTAAGTTTAAGTTTATTAGATTTTAAGTTTATTAGATTTATCACTCTTTGGTGAACGGAATACCCCAACAGGCTTGAAGCCCAATTGATAGGGGTTCCGAGGGCCTACGATTTAAGGTCGTTATCCGAGAAGACCCGAAAGTCTTACCATTTGCTGGTATTAGTGCAAAGGCAGCACTTTCTCCTCAATTATTTTTAAGACCCTGAGTGGTGGTCCGACCCAGGATTTGAACCTGTGTCTCCCAGCTCATAGACATGCAGTGGTAACCACTAGACCACAACAGCTGGTTAATTGATAATTGACCAATTGACCATTTAGACAATCATAGACAAAAGAACAAGTTCTCTTCTTGATGAGACTGTCCACGGAGGGAGTTCGTAAATCTACCGTATTAGTTGATTGTTTGGATAAGATGATTTTCTTGGATCGATGCTCTATACTTTGAATTGCTCGTTTACAGGTATCAGACCATCCGAGGCTCACCGAGCCACAGTATGTAAAAATAGGCAGAATCATAGCAGTGTATATTTTCTCGGCAGTATTCACATCGATGGACGAACGAATTCTCCTCAACAAATTGACTCTTCCAACTGTTTTCTTATAGAGTTTATCGAAATGTGTGGCAAGATTCAGGGTAGGGTCTAAGTGTACTCCTAGATACTTGTAACTCGTCGTAGAATTAATTGAATATCCGTTTATAGAAATATCAAGTTCAGTTCCTTGGAGAAGGTTCAATCTTTTTGCAGTTCCAAAAAGCATCACTTCTGTTTTACCTTTCTTAAGGTTTACAATCAGTTCATTCTCCCGGAACCAATTGGATAGACTGTTTATATCTTCATTCAAGATGTTTTGGATAGTATCCAAATTTTTCGAGGACGTAAACACAACTGTGTCATCAGCATAGGTAATAAACTTGCATGATTCTAAGGCTTTATATGCATCGTTGAAGTGAATGAGGAACAACAGAGGCCCAAGGATACTACCTTGTGGAACACCAACAAAAACAGGTCTAGGTTCAGAAAAAGTACCTTTAAACTGAACAATTTGTTTACGTAGAAATAAATAATCAGTGAACCAATCCAGCTCCTTGCCTAGCACACCATAACGAGGTAATTTTCTTAGCAGACCAGAGTGACTCACAGTATCAAATGCCTTGGATAAATCGATGATTTATTACACCACCGACGACCAACCCACCATTCCAACAATTGTACCAAACTCAATAGCTTATCACTGAGAAGACGTGCTATTTGCTGCAATGAATCTAGTTCGATACCTAATAGTATAGCGGTATAATAATAGTATAGTTAATGGCAGGACCAATACACTTATTGGGGTGCAATGGTATAACCCTAATCTAGCGAAAACTTCAATAGCTGTAATTATACTGGCATTGCTGTGACTCAGTTGAACCTGCAGTTATGTAATCATCTAAGTAATGCAATATGTCTTGAATAGAATGATTTGTCTTCAACATCCATTCCTGCACCATATCTGCCACTGAGTTGACTAAGCGCAAGTCAAACGAGAGAACCAGATCAACATAAAAATTGCGCAAAACAAGTCAAGCTCAGACCGCCGCGCATATTATAATAATAATAATAATAGACGTATTAGGAGCATTATACAATAGTCTCAATGCTCTTACAACAATATATTCTTAAATTTACTTATAAAACTTATTACAGTTTCATTATAAGATAAAGCCTACTACATATCATATATCATATTACCACTATGAACAAAAAAAACAAAAAACTATTAATTTTAAAAAAGAAAAGTCTTCACTGCGGTCTTCATTATAACATGTAGGAGACCGCTGACCTGCAACATTGAGTCCTATATACCGCTGATTAACATTGTCTCCTTTTTACTTGCCTAAATTACATTTAGCCTAATATAGCGCATAAAAGTCCGCCAATAATGATAGCGGATAAAACAATAGTCTTTCTCAAGACTACAACAACCTGGACGATCAACTTCACACATCTAACAGTGAACGCATGCTAGCTTGATAAGTCACCCATAATACACATCTGATAGGCATTGCTTGTCCATCCACAAAGAGACTAGATAATTTGATCCGGAACAACATTTTGATCAGCCATTGTAGCTGCGCCAATAGTTGTCCTCCATGGCCACCCCTTCTTCTCACGTTTATAGCAGTCCTTAATCGTCCCCCCTATATTAGAGATATTTGCTCCGCACTACCATGACACACAAAGGTACTTTTCCTTGACCAATGTGGATGTAACAATCTTTACGTACAGGATCAGTTTTGGATGCTTTAATTAAGACCATCGATGCAAAAATAGATTAGTTGATGATGAAACTGCGCTAGAGTTTGATGTTGTGAACTCTGAGTGAAGATCGTAAAACCCAATTCAAGCTGTCCAGAACATAATGTGATCCTAGACTTGAACATTGAAAGATCTATATAAATCACCCGCATGATATCCAGGATCCCTGCATCCCGGCATGAGGGTCCGCGGAGCCCATTCCAATGTAACGTGTGCGCGCTGCGCTGCTGATAACTAAACTTTTAATGAAGAGTGTTTGAATGACTTGGCAAGGAAGAACGAAAACAATCGTATGTCCATTCTTCTGCAGAGCAATGTAACCCAAATTTATTTAGCTTCCCTAACTGGTTAAATACTGCAATTTTTTTGTACAACCGATAAGTTAGTCTAGTGTCGCTGGCGCCCAGCCTTCCAAAAGCTATTGATTTATTATTCTAAAGCTAAGCTGGTTGAAGCAATTCCTCCCACAATGATTGGGGTACTTCCATCGCATGCACGCTGGCCATTGAGGCATGGTGACGAAAACATTGCCACTGACAACGGGACAACGCATGAGCTATATTTTATTCTTGAACCCCAGAAAAATGGTTCGCGCCAAAAGTAAGCCGAACTATATGCTACTGAAATTAGTAAATGCGCAACAAGTACATCATAGGCGAGGGTCCTGTATACTAACCACAGATAATTTATTTAACCTTCAGGGCTCACCTCCGCAACGTTGCAGAGAAGACCAGCAAAAGGGTGAATTTGATAAAGAAACTAGTCGGCAGCAACTGGGGTGCAAATTTCACCACCCTTCGAACATCAGCGCTTGGCCTAGTCTACTCCACAGCAGAATACGCTGCACCTGTGTGGGCGCACAGCTGCCACATGAAGCTTGTCGACGTTGTCATCAACGATAACCTCCGATTAATTACCGGATGTATGGTGCCCACGCCAGTCGAAATGCTCCCCGTCCTCGCTGGAATACCTCCCAGTCGAATCAGGCGAGAACATGCGGTACTAAAACTCGCGGCAAAAGCTTACCAACCCTATTCACTAGTACCGATACCGGTCCAGACGATGCCCCTCCTCAACGAATCCACCGAAACAGTTTCACCACTCTCGCCAAAGACGTCATGAATCGTCAGCCCCTCTCAGCGTCGTGGGCTGTAGATCGGTGGCAGGAGGACTGGGCGGCTGATAATAATACACTCAGCCGATTTGTGGAGATTCCCTCCACAAAGCCTCCCGGAACACAGCTTTCTCGACAAGCCCGGGTTCGTCTGAACAGAGTCAGATCTGGCTGGGGCAAAACTAAAGCGTTCCTCAAGAAGATCAGCGTCCACGAGTACGAATGGTGCCCCTGCGGAATGATCCAGAGTGCGGACCATCTGATCAATACCTGCCCGCAGAAGGCATAAGGAACTTGGATGATGTAACTATTAATTGGCTTGAGACTACGGACATTCCTGTGTGAATGAGCAAGAATTATCATACCAACAACAACAACAGCTAATTTATCACAGTGGAAGCAAACACTGCGCTGTCTCTAGTGACCACACCAAACTCGAGTTGCAACAACAACAGGAAATAATGTGCGCAATAGAAAACAAGACTGTAAGTGTACAACAAAAACTCTCTTGTAAGAGAGTTAAAGCGCGCACCACCAGTCAAGCTCAGACCACGCTGGCAGGACTGTACCACAATACTCTCTCGCCCAATATTCGAAAATTCAAGCGTGCAATTAAAGCGTGTAATTATTTTCCTTTAACAGAGGATTAAAGCGCGCGCATCACCTGCAGTGAAGAAGCTCAGATCACGCCGACAACACTGTAATAAGTCGGCTCATTAACATTGGCCACGTTAATGATCTTAAAAACATGTTCGATGTTGTATTTACCCGACATCGTGACAATACTGGATAAACTGAGCATAATACAAGATAAGACTAGGGGTTCTTATCAGAAGTGAAATGCTGCCTCGCGACTGACACAGGGGCAGTGGGTACGAGGTTGCCTGTAGAAGTGTTCAGAAATTTTCTATAGCATGGAGGATCAAATAAATAGAATGTATAGAATATAAACCAATAAAGGCGATCATATAGCTTAGCCTTTGTAATATTAAAATAACATACGGTAATCATATGGCGCGTTTATAATGTCAAAATTCAATGTGACCATTTGAACGCCATACATAGATAGATAGAAACTTTATTTATACACGCTGGCCCCGTCAACCGAAGCTGATTTCCACGAGGGGCGTGTGCAAAAATAGAAAAATGTTACATGAAGAATGATATTAAGAGCTATTTACAGTAGAATATAATAATATATGAGGTAGAATATTAAATTATTTACATGATAAGAACGTTATTAGAATCTTAGTTTACAGGCACGTCAAGTTATTTATTACTCTATGTCAATGATGTGAGCAGTGATTTTATTTCGAAAGGAAGAAAGAGTTTTGCTTTCCCTAATTTCCTTTGGAATAGAATTCCAAAGGTTGGCTCCGTCATACATGAAATTATTTTTCATATTGTCAGTACGCGGTTTTGGTAAACTAAGACCACTTGAAATGTCCCGAAGGTTGTAATTTGTTTTCTCACTTTTGTATGAAAAAAGATTAGTGAGTGATTTGGGACCCATTTTATTTAATACTTTATACATCATTTTTGCCTTAGCTTTCTTCCTTTCTGTTTTGAGTGGCTCCCAGCCCAATGTACGTAAAGCAATAGAATGATTTACGTCATTGCTCATGTTCAAGATAATTCTAGCAGCTCTATTTTGCAGTTTTTTCCAAACACATCTAATTCGAACAACATTTACTTGAAACGAGCAAGCCTCGCGACTATAAATTTTCCATTCAAGCGACACGTTTGCCAAGTCGAACTTCACGTTTGTAATATTTGCGGCTGACTCATCTAGCGGTCGTCGGTCATATTTCAAATCGAACTAACGAACGGGAAATGCGAGATCACCGTTGTCAAAAACATTGATGTTAACCTTCAATTTAGACGCTGTATTTTCATAATTCGTTACAGCATAATTTTATGTTTATAAACCAATCTTCATTCACCATTTGCTGGTCCACGTGTCGAATGCACTTACATATATTAATCCTTGATTACTTCTAGTAAAGTACTGAAGCCGTCGATTAAGGACGATACAAATAAGAAACATACAGCGATTGCGTTTGTTATATCGGGATTCTTGTCCACAGGCTCTCAAATACTCTCGAATTTCGGCAGTTCATAAAGCAAGCGAAAACAGACAAAACAGCGGAGTCGATTTTAGTGTCAACTATTCGATAACTGGTTATTCCTCCATTCTTACCGTGAAAGCAGAGAAGCAATCTTTCTGTAGTTTGGGAAGACAGCGGAAGACAGCGTGCAAATAGAACATGCGCAGTTTTCCCTAGTTTCCATAGTAAGTGCCCCCCCCCCGTTTCCCCCCGGAAAGTGCGTCCAGACACTCTAAAGCTCGAACAAATCGATTAACACCTACGTACACTTTACTTACCAATTGTGGAAGGTCAGGTGCAGGTTATTGTTACTTGGAATTCAGGTCAGGAAAGCGCGAGCTGATCTTGATCTGACCACCATAGTAATACTTAGTTCCTTACAAGCATTACACTTCCAAGTAACCAACCTGGCAATCCTCCCCTAACCTTCCACCTTCGCAATTTCTGAGATCCACGTCCCTTCTCCCCGCAGTTAATAAAATGCCGAATGAGGTCACCACTTCCTGTGGGTGTCTCCCCGACGTTCAAATAGCATATGGGGCACTTCCTGTGGGTATCTCCCCGACGTTCAAATAACATTTGGGGTCACCACATCCTGTGGGTATCTCCCCGACGTTCAAATAGCATTTGGGGTCACCACTTCCTGTGGGTATCTCCCCGACGTTCAAATGCCGAATGGTGTCACCACTTCCTGTGGGTATCTCCCCGAAGTTTAAATAGCTTATGGGGTCACCACTTCCTGTGGGTATCTCCCCTATGTTCAAATAGCATATGGGGTCACCACTTCCTGTGGGTATCTCCCCGACGTTCAAATAGCATATGGGGTCACCACTTCCTGTGGGTATCTCCTCGACGTTCAAATAGCATATGGGGTCACCACATCCTGTGGGTATCTCCCCACGTTCAAATAGCATATGGGGTCACCACATCCTGTGGGTATCTCCCCAATGTTCAAATAGCATATGGGGTCACCACATCCTGTGGGTATCTCCCCGAAGTTTAAATAGTTTATGGGGTCACCACTTCCTGTGGGTATCTCCCCGGCGTTCAAATGCCGAATGGTATCACCACTTCCTGTGGGTATCTCCCCGAAGTTTAAATAGCTTATGGGGTCACCACTTCCTGTGGGTATCTCCCCGACGTTCAAATGCCGAATGGTGTCACCACTTCCTGTGGGTATCTCCCCGAAGTTTAAATGGCTTATGGGGTCACCACTTCCTGTGGGTATCTCCCCGACGTTCAAATAGCATATGGGGTCACCACTTCCTGTGGGTATCTCCCCGACGTTCAAATGCCGAATGGGGTCACCACTTCCTGTGGGTATCTCCCCGACGTTCAAATGCCGAATGGGGTCACCACTTCCTGTGGGTATCCCCCCGACGTTCAAATGCCGAATGGGGTCACCACTTCCTGTGGGTATCTCCCCGACGTTCAAATAGCATATAGGGTCACCACTTCCTGTGGGTATCTCCCCGACGTTCAAATGCCGAATGGTGTCACCACTTCCTGTGGGTATCTCCCCGAAGTTTAAATAGCTTATGGGGTCACCACTTCCTGTGGGTATCTCCCTGACGTTCAAATAGCATTTTGGGTCACCACTTCCTGTGGGTATCTCCCCACATTCAAATAGCATATGGGGTCACCACTTCCTGTGGGTATCTCCCCGACGTTCAAATGCCGAGTGGGGTCACCACATCCTGTGGGTATCTCCCCGATGTTCAAATAGAATATGGTGTTACCTGCATTAACTGGGAGAGTTATATGGACTTGGAGAGAGAGGCAAAAAATTATATGGTATGGTTACCACCACAAGTGGCATCTCCACAAACATCACGACAGTATTTGGCACTATAATACCGATTGCTACCCAGAGGTTAACGAGCCCATGATAACGTGAACGTGCGGGGCCTGCACCCTTCACGATTGACTATATATGACGACACACACGTTTGTTTTTTTAATTTATATATATATATATATATATAACTAATACCGTTAATACTATCCCGTAACCGTTGTGTAGGCCATTAAATTAGCCGTAAGGTGCCTCTTGAGGGATGGTTATTGGTGTCGCAGATGCCTGTGGTGCTAATTTGAAAAACGCCTGCATGTTAAAGCGCGATAATGCATCGGCTAGAGCATTTGTCTTACCGGCGGACACATTAAAATTAAATCGTTCAGCGTTAAGTAACAATTCGCGAAGCAGGTGCATAATGTTCGAGTCTTTAGACGTGCCAGACTTGATTATGGCCACTACGCTTTCATTGTCGCACAAGAACTGGATTCGCTTTCGTGACCACTCCCGTCCCCACACATGGCAAGCCAATGCAATAGGGAACAATTCTTTGTAGGCTATTCCGAAAGTTTGTTCCTCAAAAATCCATTCAAACAGTTCTGCCAATGCCGATCGTAGGCAAACGGGAGGGCTAAGTCGACATAGTATCTTTCTCGCCAACGCAATCCAACATATATCTATCAGCCGGATGAATAAGAACTGCGATAGGCACTTTGAAGTTTTAATGTCGATTTTACCCATCAACATCCCTCTACCGTAGCGCATAATCCGCGTATCTATGGCATTCTTCAACTTCGTGTAAGTCAATGAAAATTCTTCTTTTATTATTCTGTCGTTTGCGCTATTGGCCGTGAGATGTGACAGGTCAAGAATAAGCCGCCAATTGTTGTTGCCCTTCTCAGGTATCACACCAAAACGTCTCATACGTAAGTTTTCAATCGGTGGTTAGGACCAAAAATCCGCCCGAGTTGCAACTCTTTCATTAAATATTCGTTAATTACCGCCGCGTGCTCGAGGGTCGACGGGCAATTTGATTCTGCGGACTTGAGCTTTGATAACTCTTTGTGAAAACCCAAACGAAAACAATAACGAAAACCGTTTAACAAGTACCGGACCTTGTTGCGATCCGGGTGCAACATTAATTGTATTTTTAAGTTGATGACATCAAGTGGTGACACCGATGTCGGCATATTTCCGTTGCGTGTAATTTCAAGCGCGATGTTTATAACAGTGCGTGGTGACAGTTCATTTAGACTGTGCTCTCTTTGATCGGTCGAAGCGTTGGGGTGATCTTGCGCGATAATATGGAGTGGATAATTGCTGCTGCTGGCATTGGATGCTTCGGTGCGGGCCTCCGCACTTGTCGCAAGCGTGATGAAATCTACAATGGCCGCGAGGGCTGCGGCACGATCCGCGATTCAAAGAGACGCCCGTTTCTCTAGTTATGTCATCACCTCGTGCTTCGTAGCGATTGCCCGCGGGGGATGACCAGCTGCGGCCCCCCACGTTTATATGGTAATTACACAGATACGCTTTCAATACGCTCCAATCTGTGAGGTTAGCAGCGGCCGCTTCCATACGAAAAGCGCGATCATAATTATACCAATACCTACCACTAAAACGTTTCGCCATTCGCATTATCATCATCATTATCACTAACAGATCACGGGCTCTATCTGTGGAATACGCCACTATGACGGAGGTGTAGCTGTTAAAGCACTCCACGATTATTGCTCCGCCGTCAATTGTAGACGAGGGGCATTCCATACTATGGCTTTCCAGATTTTCTGGCATAAGTTCCGACATTTCTACGATATTTAAACAGGCATATATTTAACCGCGAGCAGCCGGTTCACATACATGAATACCAACAAAGGAAGGTGCACTCAACATAGTAACATACCTTGCGCGTCTTCACGGTCGATAAATCGCGACATACCTGGTCTCTGCTTCTCGGTTTACCTGTGCTACCACCGTTTGACGTTGGCTTTCGCCCTTTGCGTTATTGGGTTCTGGGATGTTCATCTGAACTACCGCCTGGGTTACCGCTTCTTTTAGGCTTGCTTGGACTTCCGCGGACTGGGATACGGACGTCCATCCCAGTGTTATCTTCACTAGTTACCCCATTTTGCGCCATTACTTACAATGTTCAATTCCACACGCTCTCGTTACTGTCCTCTAAGCCGTGTCCTGCTCTGGCTACGGTCACACGCTAATTGTCGACGTTATCCCAACATGCTTGTCATATGATACTCCGATGTCCCCCGCACTTGCGCAGTTCCCTTGTTGTTAACCTTGGTTATTACCTCTGGGTTATTAATAACCTCATAATATTCGTCGGCTATATATAGCTCGGCAAAGAGACTGAGCACGAGTTACGCACAGGAAACCCAAGAAGTGTCAAGAATGGATCGAGTTCTTGTTACTCGAACAGGAGCTATGCGTCCCTATATTGTTTCGCGGTCATGTTATATCTCCTTTCTCGCCATGTGATCAGCCCTCGTCTTTGCCACTTGCCGGCGCTCAGGGTTGTAAAGAACACACACATCTTTACCTTCGCGCCACTACTTTTTACGATTACCGCCGCGCTCCTCTTTGTTCTCAACCTTGGTTATTTCATAACCTCACGGTGCATTTATGCCATCGTATACGCTTGCTCTTGGTAGAATTAAAACACGATGAAATCGGTTTTCTTTGTTCTTTTGAGGGTTCTACTGACGAAGAAACCTGCCAAGAACAAAAGAGCATTTTCAAAAGCTGGCGGCGGCTTTTGAATAGTCCCGGGGGAAATAGGGGTTAACAATGAAATGATTAGCTGATTGACATACGTGCGTGGCAGGGATTGTATATACAATCCCTATGAATTATAATACCCAAATTCATAGGATCCATGCCACAACTTTCCCGAGTTGAGTACGCTGGTAGCGATTCCAAACGAGAAGGAGAGCAAGGTTTCGCCTATCTCAGGTAGCGACGCTGGTAATACAAGAGACAAGCGATTTCGTTTCTTGAAAAATTGTTGGTTTAGTCAGTACTTTATGACACCGACCGTTCAATATAAAATGTGGGAGTGATACTACATCAATGCGTGCGTAAGAATCTCGAACATTATTTATACACATTATTCATGCTAATCATTCAAACAAACTTGTAGAAGTCCGTACATATATTCACCTTACTTCTGAAGTTCTGCAATTAACTTTTATTCAAACGTTGCTTTGGAGTCTTTTTATTTCATAAAATCCCGTGCATTCGACCTAAGAATATCCTCGTTCGCTTCACAACAGAACCACTGCACCAAACAAGAAAATTTCATACCTATTATGAATATATCGATAATCTTTTCCCTTGGGGCTTCAAAACCTCTTTCAATCGTGTTTTAAAGGGATACTCCGGCCAAAATACAAATGCAGTTCATATGAAAGATCTTACTGACTTTAGTTTATTTCCAAAGTTTCAGCATTCCTATCAATTTAGTTAAGAAGATATGGCTAGTTGAAGTTGAAAATTTGAGGAGTTTGACGCCATATTGGTTTTGCGAATATGACGTCATTGAGTGATTCTTTATCGGCAATGGCAATCACATAGTGATAGCTGTTGTGAATACTGTTTGGACGAAAATTAGTCGAAATAAACTATTTAGTTCCTCATTGCAGGAAAGTAGAGGAGCTTCTTAGGCATAATACAAGATAGCATCACTCAGTGACGTCATATTTGAGAAACAAAATGGCGTCGAAATTGGACAAACTCTCCAACTTCAACTAGCCATATCTTCTTAACTAAATTGATAGGAATGCTGAAACTTTGGAAATCAACTAAAGTCAGTAAGATCTTTCATATGAACTACATTTGTATTTTGGCCTCCGTTCTCGGTATTTATCCTATACATAGTTTTCACTAAAACTGCCCCCGGCTGATTAAGCTTATATTGGTATTTACGAGATAAGCTACATTTAAACCAAAAAATGGGTTTGGTAGAAAACGCGGACTTGCGGACTGCGGACATTTGCGGACTTGCAAAATTGTTTTGTAAAATCATATTTCTAATTTAGAGTCTTTTAGCATGTTTAGCCTCTAACTAACGGCCCGTATGGTGTAATACAATACACACACATGGTTTATTAAACCTGACAATTTCAACTCTTACATGTTAGCGGTTTTTAAATAAATTAGCATATTTACTGATAGAACAGTTCTTTTTATGTGTCGGTAACGACAGGGACTTGCTGAAACTAAACAGACACATACAATTGAGCGATACATAGATTTGCTCTCACCTGCGCCTATATTTAACCTATAGTCTAATTGTAAATATCTCACTCTGATGATGTTACGGGTTGTGAAGAAACGTTGGTATTAACATTTTCTTAAAGATATTATGTCTATAATATGCCTTTAGTGCTTTACTCAAAGTTATTTCCTGGGCCGAATCATATTCTTAACAAGAATGTGTGTTAACTGTTATAACGTTAGATGAATCTCTAATAATAAATTTAATACTGACAACGTGAGTGTAGTGTATTACACCATAAGTGCCGTTGCAGAAAGTTCCGATTTCTGCTTTGTCTGAAAGTTAGGACCACTGAACTCAGGCAAACCAGCCGTGTATTTTTTAAAGGATTCCTTGAGACTAGACAAGACTGTCAGCTCAAAAGTAGCCAGAGTTAACGCCAGGCAGCCTAAACGCCGTCTTGCCACTGCTAGTTCTCACCTCGGTTAATATTGTAATTTAATACTTCATATATATGTCAAATGATGATCAAATCGACACCTAAATGCTCTTTTTTATGTTAGGACTTTGACCTTAGAAGATCCACGGGTCATTCAGGTCATAACTTTTTGATCGCTCCGTGTTTATTACTATATACAAGCGCCCTAAACAAACCCATACTATATAAATTATTCGGTGCGGGGGATACTAAATACTGCATTCGATTTTTTACTTGATATTTTCTATTTTCTTTATTGTCTATAACAACCACTACTTGAGCAACTACGTGTAACTGGACCCGAGATTCATCTAGCGTTATAACAGTTAACAATTACCCGGCGGAAAGCGAAGTCTTGTTAAGAATATGATTCGGCGCAGGAAATAACCGCTCAGAACATTTTAATACCAACGTTTCTTCACAACCCGTAACATCATCAGAGTGAGATATTTACAATTAGATATAGGTTAAATATCACTTAACAACAGGAAACGCGGAGATGAGAAAGTCCCAGTGTCGTAGTTAATTTATTTAACCTCGCGCAGCAAGGCCGGGAAAAACCGCTAACATATGTAAGAGTTGAAATTGTCAGGTTTAATACTGAACCATGTGTGTGTATTGTATTACACCACAAGGGCCGTTGCTGAACACGCTAAAAGAGTCAAAAAGACTCTAAATCAGAAATATGATTTTACAAAAAAAATTTTGAAATGCAAGTCCGCAGTCCGCGTTTTCTACCAAACCCAAAAAATGCGATATATACCTTATAGCGAAAGGATAGAGCGCATCCAAGCTCGCCATTGATTTCACACCATTTGACAAGACGCAAATTATTTGCCAATTGTCACCTAATGGTTTATATACAAAGCGCCTCTTCATAGCTCATAAATGTAAAGTTATTTACAGAATAATTTAATGGTATAGTCGTACCTTTACCAATAATAAGCAATAAAACGTGCAACACAATCCTCCAAAACATATTGAAATACTTTTAAGAACGTGTCGCCTATCCAACCCGCGTAGCTTAGAAGTCTTGAATAACACCGACAGTGCAGTGCTTCCACTTTCAAGGAAATTTCCTTTTCGAAGGATATTTTGACCCCAAAAAGGAATTTTCAAGGAAGGAAAAAATTTAAGGAAATCTAAGGAAATTCAAGGAAATCTAAGGAAATATTGTAATCAGACAACTTTTGATAAATTCTTGCAGTTGTCACATCAATTTTAATAAATAAAGTAAACGTAGTCTATTAAAAAGTCATAAAATGCAACCTGCTGGTCCTGCGGACTGCGGCCTGCGAACGCGAACATTTATATTACATGAAGTGCTAAACTCTAAAGCGACAAAAGCGTCTCGTCGGCAGCGACGGCAGGCTCGGCTGAGTCGGCTCGTTCTTGTCATAAATATTCAAAATATTAATACAATATAGTTAATCTGTTAATATCTGATATATCTCATTTCTCTTCACTTTCGCTCTTTTAAAATTAACTAATTAAGTAAGTAGTTGGTCGGTCCAGTCTCCTACACGGACCTCAGTTGTAGGCCGCGCCTAAAAGTTGGACTGTAAACTAAAAGCTTTCTCAAGGAAATTTCAAGGAAATTTTCTTCCTTGGTCAAGGAAATCTAAGGAAATTTCGACACGAAAGCAAGGAATTTCAAAAATAAAAAGTGGAAGCACTGCGACAGTGTCTCTTTTGTTTCTTCGGTGGTGGGGGGCGAAACAGAACGACGATTGGTTCTGGAAGATTTTTCCGGGCACTTGCAACGACGATACCGCCATAATGAATCTAAACATCTATCCTTATAAGAATTTACATTAAATGGCTGAGGCAAAACATCTCCCAGAATTCCACAATATACAACACAATAAAGAGCGCTCGTTTCAGCGCGGTTCAACCGACAATCTCGATCTTTTCATAATTTTGCACCATGGAAATTAAACAATTGAACGTCGAACTTCGGCCACTCCGTTAATCGCGTTGCTGCCGCGTGCTCACGCCTCGGAAAGTCACATCGTACCTTTTCCATACGCGCCCCGATTTGACAGTTCGCAGAATCAAGAGTTTATATTGATTTAGATCCTTCCACTGATGTGGAAAGTATGAAATCGACACCGAAGAATAAATCGTAACGCCTCTATCGTCTGAACAATATCCGTGCTCTGGCGACGAGGTTTCTTAGCCTATAGGCGCTGTCGCAAACACTACGCAGCCATCAGACATCGTTGTGGTTCCGTCTCCTAACAATTCAAATTAGCCGACAGTAAATCTGCGAACTCTATGACTTTCCCTGCCAATATCTGTAAACCATTTTAACAATGCACCGAAAAATAACCAGGGCCAACTATAAACTATTGCTGGAAGTGAGAAACCGACAACTGCGAAAGAGTAATTACCGATAAACCAATAAAACCCCGCTACACGCATATCGGCAAGCGCCAGACAACGAAGTATTGTCTCTACAGACATAACCATAAGCAATTGTTGTTCGAGGATTTAAAAAAAATACAGTAACCTACCTTTAATATCTTGAGCGCTTGGCATTCAATATAAGCTCGATGACGACTCATTAATCAGCGCTGATGATCGTTGAGTGAGAGTGCGCTCCTCCGCCGACGGCACACTGGTTGTAATAGTGAATCCCTTTGTCTCTACGGGCTGATTTCACCGCCTCTATCACCGAGACAAAGGCTGATCGACATTCGGTGTTTGACTTCGGACGGACATCGCCAGAAACCAGAACTACGTCTACAGTACTCATAAACGGTGGATTTAACTCGATAGAATCCTTGGCGGCCTGACAGCGGCTATTTTTTGTTTGTCGCTCCACTAGTAGTCACAAAAAAGCGCAAGAGCATGTGCTCACAAAGTATCCACCAAATGATAGCGCGCGCAAAACCAGTCAAGCTCAGACCACGCTGACAAGACTCTGACAAGTACTGCGATCCCTTCACATATTTAATTGAGTGACCGCTGACTAACATTGACTCCTTTTTTACCTTACCTAAATTACTGTACATTTAGCCACATTAAAAAAACAATGGACTTGTTAGTTCATTGTCTATTGTATGTAAAAATATGGTTGTTGACAAAGGACCAATTAGCCATTAAGTTTTGCTTAAATTTAGATTTAAATGTTATTAAATAACCACCTGGCAGAGGTACAGGTACGCAGTCTCTCAGTGCACTATATGTTATGGATACATATTGTAGGTTGCCCTCCTAAATTTATGATTTTTGTATAAATATTACACTGAACTGTTACAAAATAGTGAAAAAGGTGGTAAACTGCCAAGATTTTAAGTGCCGAAATACTGACGTTTCGAGCGGGGGCCTTTAATCAGAGTAAGACGAAATATGCTGTCAAAATATGCTGTCAAAGTTGTAATTATGAAAGCTAGATTATGATATATTGAATACACTACAATGTATTTTAAAGGCATTGATCATTGGTCTAGTAAATCATTTAAAACAACATCAATATATTCTCAAAACCTACCAGAAATGGTGCTAGCTTCAAATTACTAAATTCACTGGCACTGAACGTCTGGTCTTCTTGACTATGTTTGGGGTTTGATTGTAACACATCACTTTAAAAAAAGATACATCCAGGACGATAGTTATTAAAGGTCAAATTCTCAGAAAATGTTTCTGAGCCAAATGTTGCTGGTGAGATGCTCTAACCATTGAGTATTTGAACTAATGAGACTCAGGGTGAAAGTTACATTGATGTGCTGGCTCAATTGATATACAGTATGTACTGCCCGTACAGTCTGTATATCAGTATATGCTTGGCTGTGTTGTATACTGTATGTATATACAAATTAGTGTACAGTATATACATAGTGAACATTGGAAACACAAAATATTAAATCACAAAAAACAAATCACAAAAAAAATCACAAAATATATACAAGTTAGAATTATAGAAGCATAATTTATAGAACATATTATGTTATAACCAGTTCTTACTTGGAGATTTCTGGTATTTCAGGATTCTTTCGAAATAATGATGAGATAATCTACATAATAAATAAAACTATATTACAAAGTGCCTATTAATCTTTACTTTAAAAATATAATCTGAGAACTAGTGTACATACATGTATGTGTGCAGTAGTATTGTCACTAAGAATGAATTAATTGATGTATACACAATATACCTGAAATTTCCCAGGAACATCATTTTGTGAAACCTAAAAAATTATTTCAAACATGTTAAATGGGAAACTTCTAACACATTAACATAGTTCTCAAACGGGGAAGGAGATTCCTATGTAGTGTACTTCGTAGAATTCACTTCGCAACTATTTATATTCGCAACTATTGTTCAGCCATTATCTGCATAAAATATTAACAAGAAATATGAGAAGCCTCAAACAGATAGAATGTTATCTCCTAATCATTACTTTGGCAGTACACCAACCTTTTACAGATTTTGATTTGTATTTTAACACTACCACTGCAACACATCACTTTTATATCATGTTTAGAAACATTGGTATGTGATTACTGTAGTTTCTACATTTCACTTTTTTATATTAATCTATATATTAATTTTTGTGCACAATGTTATCTGCAATGTGGTGTAATATAGTGGTGCAGATAATCTGTTAACTTCTTAAGACTGATTCACAACAAAGTGGTTAAAGCATTGCATGAATCTGCATTGTGATGCCAAGGGTTCGATTTTCATCTTCCAGTTTGGTTAAAGTGACATTCCTGCACAATTGTAATGTAATCTCTACTATAATCTCTACTATAACCTGTTATCATATACATGTAAGGTGCAAGCACACAAACATTGGCTTGCACATAAAAAACATTTTTTATATATTTGAACAAAAGTTGAAGACATGTTACTGTACATATTAGTAAAGCAATGTCAATTAAACAATGGTAGAAACGGATAATTGCCGGCATTCACACAATCACCAAATTGGAAAAATGGAAAGAGTGACATTCACAGAGGTGTGTGATCACCAATGGTTTTCAAAAGACACCTGGGATTTCAAGTGGTGATTGATCCTTTTGATTTTGAACATGACAACTACAAGTGATGAAGACGACGTCAATAACCATCTGATAGAATGGTAGATAAAGCTTGCACACAGACTTTCTAAGGCTAATTTTATTAATAGTGATAGATTGATGATTTTTACAGTAGTATTGGTAAACTTCTGATATTTTAGTGTATAGGTGAGTAAATTTACCTTTTTGTTAACAGGATTAGTCGTTGAAGATGAAAATTTCTTTTTAATAACATGTTTTGGTTGTTTGATCTAAAAATACATGGAGGTATTAAATCATTTCCTTGACTTAAAATCAAGTGTTCCTATTTTAACAAGGATAACTCTAATTGCAAAAACACAACCTCCCTGAAAAATCACTTTATACATGTAACTCAATTTTAAACAGCCATTTTCCATGCTTGCATGCATAATTATTAGCTGGTCTTACATGTAGCAACTTTCCATGCAGCACAATCTAATATCTGTACAACAATAAATTCTTAAAGTTACCTATTGGTAAGTTATGTAAAAACTAATTAAACATTTCATTTTAAAATAAAAAATACTACATGTATACTTAATAAAGCAAAGATGGTAAAATGCCGAGATTTTTAGTGACAAAACACTGATGTTTCAAGCGGAGCACTTCACATATATGTATATATATATATATATATATATATATATATATATATTATATATGCCAAGAGGGTGTCACAATAAAAAGTAGTCAATTAAATGCATAGGAGATAAAACTAGAAGTTACTATTGCAAGGTTAGTGCTCCTCGAAATCCAAGACAGTCGTGCTATTGTGCAAAATTTCAAAAATAAGTGATGGGCTTATTGAAGTCAAAGTGGAGATACAGGTACTGTAGTACAGCCCTGTATCCAGTTATGGTTTACAGTAGGTAATTACCAGACTAACCAGAGCAGTGAGTTCTACATAATATGGAGCTGACACCATACAGTAGGTACTCTGGGGTACGTTAGACATCTACATGTACTGTATCTGAGGTAAGACATTCATTACGCACAGCCAGGGCCCCCTGTACATGCTTCATCCACCCCTGCCACATTTGTGGATGTCTCACATCTGCCCCCCCTGTTGACCCCCTTGTGTTGTAACCGTTCTCAACATCTATTCACTATTCGTGGGAACATGTGTAATATTAAATATAATGTATATAAGTTGAACATAACCAAGTTATAACACAGGTAAAATATTTTATTTTGTTTGCATGGTACCATTGGTTCAAGTTCCGAACATTTGATTTGGATAGTTTTCATAAAATGTCATAAATTTGTGGACATCCATCCATACATACAGTACGTAGTGATAGTTGATCGACTATACATAGTTCCACGAAGAAGTCTGGGAATGAGACACAGCAACCCAAGTCAAGATTAGTGTGCTGCCTACGGAAGCAAAAACTTATACATTGTACAGTATTATTAATGTTAAATCATTTGTTATTTTTACAGTCAATCAGTAAACAGATTGAGGAGGAGGGAGAACTAGTCAAGGGTGCAATGATAGATCCAATACTCTAATGAAGGGCTCCACTTGAAACATCAGTATTTTGTTACTAAAAATCTTGGCAGTTCACCACCTTTCCACTTTGCTATTATATCCAAAACACTGTCTATGCAGCACTCTACTTTTTATAACTGATATACAGTTAGCTATGATAACTACAAAACTAATTCGAAAAAAGGAAAGATTTTGACTTTGTGTTACTGGAACTTAAGGCTGCATGCCAGATTAACGGCACCAGATTTCCTGATGAGTGCTTTAGAAATGTAAATTAAAATCATGACATCATCATTTTATGTGTGAACTTGATCGTCCAGGTTGTTGTAGTCTTGAGAAAGACTGTTGTTGGTGACTAACGTTTCAACGGCCTCAGCGGCAGTCATCTTCAGAGTCAAGTTGATCGTCCAAGTTGTTACATGTAGTCTGAGAAAGACTGTTGTTGGTGACTGACATTTCGACGGCCTCTGACTCTGAAGGTGACCGCTGTGGAGGCCGTCGAAACGTCAGTCACCAACAACAGTCTTTCTCAAGACTACAAGTCAACAACCTGGACGATCAACTTCACACATATAATGATACTTAATGGTTCAAACCATTTACTTTATATCATCATTTGGTGAAAGTTTTTCAATAGATTTTGTTTCATCCCACAAGCATGGGAAAAGCTTAAATTTATAATTTATTTAATAAAAAATATTCTCTGTGTAAGTGCTAACTAGTAATGTATTACCTCTATCTCATTCTTAATGCTAGTCAGCAGTACCCACAACCCAAAGTTGTGGCACTGCACTCTTTTTAGAGTGCCTCATCACAGACTCTTTTTGTCAAGGCCTGCAATTATCTTAAAAGTCAAAATAGCCTACTCCAGTACTCCTACAGATAACATTCCTGATGTTAACCAGTTTCAAATAGCTAGTGTTGTGATCCAGTGGTTACCACAAAAATGTCCACCCAGGGTCATAAAAATAATTGAGGAGGAAGTGCTGCCTTTGCAATAATACCAGCAAATGGTAAGACTTTCAGGTCTTCTTGCATAACGCCCTTAAATCATAGGCCCTCGGAACCCTATCAATTGGGCTTCTAGCCTGTTGGGGTGATCTGTTCACCTAAAAGAGTGATAAATATAATAAACTAATAAACAAACAACCTCTTACAGTAGGTCTTCTGACATCTTCCTGTTTCTCAATGTTGCATTACACATCCATAAACATACTGTAATCATCCTCAAATCAGTGTGTTCATGTCTTCTGATATCAACTTCCTTTACTGACAATATTTCACTGTCATACATTGCATTTCTAACATGCAGTGCACAACTTTTCTTTTGCTTTCAATGATATTCCTGACACATTGGAAGCATTCTCTAAACTTCTTCCAAGCACACCTAACTCTACAAATTAAGCTGTTCTCTACATTGTCTCCTACAATTATCACCAAGATAATTACACAATCGAACAAATCTACACCAGCTGTACCAATGCTATATAACTATTATTTTGACTACGTATTGAAGATCTGCGCTGCCGAAATAGATAGGGCTTTTCCAGATGGGTGGGGATTGGAGTTCGACTTTGAGATCTCGCATCTCTGTACAAATAGAGATCAAAGGAGTCGGGGCAAAATGAGAGGTATCGAGATCATACGATGGATCTTGTATGCGGACGATCTAGCACTTTTCTGTCGCACTATCGATGAGGCAAGGAAGTTGCTCGAAATTATCGAGCGAACGTGTAAAAAATTCGGCCTAACGGTGTCATTTAAGAACACGAAAACCCAGGTATTTCACGACGAAGAGCTTGCTACAGTGGCAACACATTTTTCTATCGCAGACGAGCCGGTGGAGAATGTGCGGAATTTTGTGTACCTGGGTCATATGATTACCAACAGAGAAGACTGCTGCTTTATGGAGTTACGGACTTCACGAGCGGTCGCAAAATTCTCAGAGCTCTCAAAATGCCTCACCGACACGGCCATAAACCTTGGAACTCGTAGAAAGCCCCTCGAGGCCTGTGTGAGATCCAGGCTTCTTTACGCTACCCAGGCTTGGTACCCGAACGCTATGGGTGCCTCAGACGGTTGGTCACAGGAGGTTTCAGCCGCAAGAAAAACCCCGAAACTGCCGAACAGCTCATGAGCTTTAAGTACACCAACGCCGACCTCGAACGCATTGCACGAACACCCCCACTACGGGACTTCATCAAGGTTCATTACCTCAAATACATCGCGCACATCTGCCGAGGCGAAAAAAGGTTGCTCACAAAGAAAATGATGTTCGCAAAACCACAGAAAGCATATTACTGAGATCCGTGGATCAAGATCAGTCAAATGATAGGAGTGGACATTCACTAGGCTAAAAAGTCCACCCAAGACAAAACTAAATTCTCCGAGCTTCTACGGCACAACTTCCCGTACCTGACGAAGCTCGACTCCGATCAAGTCGGCCAAGCCGATGCAAGGAGGAACATAACTGTACTGTACTGTACCAATGCTAACATTGTCTTAAACTCTCTGTCTGCTGGTATCCACCATTTGTACAAATAAACATTCAAAACTCACAATCCCTGCCAAGCTACCAGTAACATAAACACCACTTTTTTGTGAGTCCAATACCTGTAGCTGTACTTGGTGCATACTATTAAATTCACACCAACTCCATTCTTGCACATACAAATCACCACTTTCCAGATTTCACTTCCAGTCCCTCTGTCTCATATAATATCACTTATCATTACTTTTGTCTTTAGTGCATGTTCACTCTCAAACCTTTCACCTCCATTCTAACCTTCCACTATTTAAACTTTTCAACAAGCTCTTCCATGTAGTTACTGTAATCAGTGCAAGATCATTGGCATAGAACTCTCAAGGAAGACTGCAGAGCCCTGATGTACCCTATTAACCATCACTGTACTTATTGATAACATTTCACATTCCTTCTTTTCACGTTTCTAACTAAAACATTATGGCAAAATTTTTTTGTATTGTTAAGCGATACCTTACTGCTCCCAGTAGTAGTGTTTATTCGGAACGACTTTTTAGCGAAGCAGGAAATATTTCGGAGGCCAAACGTAATCGTTTGAATCCGCATAAGTCGGAATCGCTGTTGCTTTTGCATCATAATTTACCGCGTTTGAAATTCCAATATTAAACGATTCATTTAGTTGTGCAATGTTAATAATATAGCAGTTAGGCGAGTTCGTATAAATGTAATGTATATAAATAAAAATACTATAATTTTTACTATTTTTGCTGTAACTAATGAATGTTAATATGTTATGCATACTTAATTTACTTACGCCGTTAGTCATTCACCGGCATACATTTCCGAAATAAATTGATTACTAAATTGGGTAAATTAGTAAATTACTAAATTCAATGGTGTGTTGGCTGCTGTTATGCTTTGTTGGCGTTTCGCCCTAAATTCACGTGTCAGGAATTCCTGTTGATAAATATCGGTAACCACCGATAAATCGGCCGATCAGCCCGAAATCGGATCGGAATTTATCGGATCGGTAAATCTGATTTTTCCAGATCGGCTCATCCCTAATGGCAATGCTTTCAATATTGCTTTATAGTCCCTAATAACTTTCCAGGGAGGATGGTTGCCCCCATTACCCTAACAAATTAGATCAATAAATGTAAATAAGTAAATTATATGGGCAAAATTAAATAAATTAAAAATTTTTTTTTAAAAATTGCTTGGATTCTGGCTATGTCACTGGGTGCAAAATAAGAATGCTGGGATTTGAGGACTACTGTTTAATACAACCACAAGAAATCAAAGGCAGAATTTACAGTGGTAAATTCCTCACTATTTCATTGTCTCTTAAGACTATATATTTAATTCAACATGGCTATAAGTCAGTTATGCATCAGTCAACAATGATCATCCCCCCCCCACGGGGCATTTGCAAGCTTTTTATGCCCGGGGCCGGGCATTAGTTCTTGTAATATTTTCCCGGGGCCCCGGGCATTGGTCTACCCTCGGGCATTGAATTTGCAAATGTCGAAAAGTTTAACTCATTGAAATATTAAAAACTTTACAACACTAACATTCCTGAACGATGTATTTTATTAAACACAGTTCTTGTTTTGTTTACGAGTGAGTCGTGCTTTGCGGGTGTTTGTTATTGTTTTCATATTGATCAATACGGAAGTTTACAACAAATAGCAATAAAAATATTCAGTTTAGCATATTTTCACTTTGAAAATCGACAAACTAACACATGTAATGAAAGGATTACAAAGATATTGACGGATTCGGATAACGATTTGAATTAGGCGTCCCACAAAATGGCCGGCGAGAAAAACATTAAGCGCGCAATGCATTACCCTGACACTCACTCTTTAATCGTTTTGCCAATATAAAACAGCACTAAAGGGGTACAAAATGTTGCGTTTTGATATGCATGCTAAGTCCCCTCAACATTTTGCCTTTTCCTCATGACATTCTGACAAAATCTACTTGTTGCCTGTCCGCCAGGCATTTGTCAACATTTTTTGGCCAGGGTGTGGGGCATTGCTAACATTAAACGGAAAAAAATATGCAAAGGCCGGGGGGTGTCCCCGGGGGGATGGGCATTGCTGGCTCAACCTTCGGGCCTTCAGCTTCTGCAATATACTGTATAACATAATAAACTTGTATTAGAGTTAGAGAACAAGACTATCATTAATTTCCTATTGATAGTTATTGTTATCATTATTTTGCAATGATAAATGAAATCAAAATAACATTTTATATTGGTCTATTTTGTCGAATTTGACTGCACGTGTGACAGTGTGACTGACCTTTCGTTTCTTGAGTTTCTCTTCATTTTTGTCCAACACTTTGATTTCTTTCGCATCAGTAGTCGTCAAATTAAGCAACATTTGATCATCCTCGTCGTCCATGTCTTTTTAAAGAAAAATACTATAGCATTGCACTTGCTATGAGGGAGGCCGAGTCAGCGATGTATCAGCGGTTTCGCCAGAACCTGTTGAGCCCGCCAACACCACTAACTCAGCGGTAACATGTTCGTCGTAAATATTACGAACCATTTCGCCAAACGGTCGGAACGCGGAAAGCGAAATTAGGTGTACTGCCGAAATAGTGAAATAGTTAGACTTGCTTCAAGTCTGCCTCTTGATTGTTTTGGGTTTGTTTAAAGACGCCATTTGTTTCGAGAAGACGGGTTTATTTCTAGAGTGGTTTGGGCGAGAAGACGGGTTGCATTCTCGAAACAAACCCGTCTTTAAACAAACCAAAAACAACGTTTCGAGCGAAGGCCCTTCGTCAGAGAGTGAAACGTAAACTGTGAAACTTTTCGAAACGTTAGAAAACGTACACGCTATTTCGGCAGTACACCAACCTTTTACTGAGATATTTTATCTGTATTTCTACACTGCCTACGGCTACGCGCAGCACAACACCGACGTTTTATCACTTATTTAAAAGCATCTATGGCAAATGCAGAAATGCGCATATAAGTTTCAGTCGGCAAATATATTTTGTCAGTCGACAAATGTATTTTTTTCAGTCGACAAATATATTGTCAGTCCACAAATATTAAAATATATTTTGAAACCTCGCAGCATAGACAGCATACGTTGTTGCGATTGATATTTCGAAATCCCGAATAACGTCGTTTGCCTTTTGGAAAGTATCTACATATCCGTTTTGACTATCGATGACAAAATCAAATTTACTGGTCTAGGATTGAGAGTTTGTCATGTATTCTTCTGCATGAACGCTCTTCTCCACGTGCGCGTATAAAGATACTAAATATTTACATATTTTGAAATAATGTGTGGTAGATTTACAAGCGTTTTGCGACTGTTTTACGACTAACATGTGATCACCACTGGGTTAGTGGTGTTGGCGTGCTCAACATGGTTCTGGCGACTATTGTCTAGCTAGTGCGCACCCCCCAATAATAATGCTACCAAAAATTTACGTGTTTAAAAAATTTAAGTTGCATCATTTAGATCAGGAAAATACCAAACCGAGAGTTTTTCGACTTCCGAATTGTTCGCATATTTATCAAAGGGCGTGTCTCTTTGGTATACCCAAAAAACTGGTCTTCAACCATGCAAACCAACCACGGCGTGCGCATGCGTCTGGGAATAAAGGACTGTGCTAAACCACGAAACAGCGAAACGAAACAGCGAAACGAAACAGCTATTTTTTGTTTATCCTGTTAACAAATCTCAAAAAGTGATACATGGAGGTCGTGGAAGGTCAGGAGTTCTTCATGGAGGGTCGGAACATCATCGGAAGTCGGGAGTCGTCGGGAGGTGGTCGGATGGGGTCGGAAGGTAGGGATCTATCGGAGGGTCGTCGGTATCCATCGACGATCGGTCGGAGGTTGTAGTGGTCGTTCGTTAGTACGTGGTTTCGCTGCTGGGGGTGGGATATCAATGGTGGGTATAGTCAGCGGCGGGACATCCTCTATATTCAAGAAGTATTAATCATTCCGCAAAATACACCGTCCGGCCAGAGCCGGGTTGCGACGGGCTGACTGTATCGTTTATAATTATAATCTATAATTATAATCTATAATTATAATCTATATAAGTTTGGGGGAGGTACAGACACCATATTGGAGATATGAACTTCTCAAGATCGTGCTACTCTAAAGGATGTACTGGACCTTAATTCATATGAATGATTGATTGGTACCTCTAAAAATCACCTGCACCACTGCTCACAGAATTTCATAAAGCGTTTGCATTCTTTACTTGTTGAATTATCCCACCTTAATTCATATGAATGATTGATTGGTACCTCTAAAAATCATCTGCACCACTGCTCACAGAATTTCATAAAGCGTTTGCATTCTTTACTTGTTGAATTATCCCGTCTGGCTAAAGGATGTACTGGACCTTAATTCATATGAATGATTGATTGGTACCTCTAAAAATCATCTGCACCACTGCTCACAGAATTTCATAAAGCGTTTGCATTCTTTACTTGTTGAATTATCCCGTCTGGCTAAAGGATGTACTGGACCTTAATTCATATGAATGATTGATTGGTACCTCTAAAAATCATCTGCACCACTGCTCACAGAATTTCATAAAGCGTTTGCATTCTTTACTTGTTGAATTATCCCGTCTGGCTGCTAATGAGTCAACTGTGTTCCTGGGTAAGCCAATTATATCTAGACACCTAGGGGGCTTTCCATTTACACGGTCAGACTGGTTAGTCCGGCCAGAATGGACCTCCTCTTGATTAGGCCCAATTTTCCGGGCAGACCAGCCACACTTCTCAAACGTATCGTGTTCCATTTAACAAAATACTACCGGACAGACCCTGTATTTGGAAAGCCCCATAATTCCTTCAGGGGTAGACAAGTAGGCCTGCCTAGATTGGTGAAGCATACTCGAGCAACGGTCTGATCTCTTCGATACTTTTTAATGCTCACGTCAATGATCTTTGATACTGCTTCAAAATTACTTGGAACAAATCTAAACGATCAGCTGGTCACGGGTCCTGACCCGCTCTACAATTTGGTTGAAATTCTCATCCGTTTCCGATCAGAGAGAATCGCAATGATGTTTAAAATATGTTCCACCAGGTTCGAGCTGAAGAAAGATGACCAAACCTCTCTGCGATCCGCTCCTGGTGCGAAATCTTCACCATGCTGTGTAAATTATGGTCTGCGAAAAACAGCAACCGACAACGCAAGAAGTTACGATGAAACTGTCATACAAACAGTTTTTGGTGGCACTGATCAAATCGATCTACACTGAGACGAAGGCGATTCGGGGCTCGAGCAAATATTTTCCGGTCAAAAGGGGTGGTATTGAATCCCCCAGGCGTTCAACATCGTCTTTGACACAGCATGTCTTGTGCTCCAAAACGAACTCGAATCTGCACTCTCGGCAATGACTTTGGCGTGCGCTTCAAGTACAACATACCGATGGAGTGTTTGGACCGCACCATGCGACATCACCACCCTCCACGTGGTACCTTGGCGCTCTTTAAAATCCTGTATGCTGACGATATGGTGCTCATTTTTCGTACCATAGCAGAGTAGTATAGCAAGTAGGGCTGCGAGCTCAATCGACCTCAACCGTGAATATAAATACCAAAACATCACCAAATTTTGCCAAGTCGCGACTCGACAAATTTGGCGATGTTTTGGTATTTATATTTACGATTAACATCGAATAAGCTCGCAGCCCTACTTGCTATACTACTACAACGATCGTTAGTCAATCTAGACACCCCTCACACGTTTTCTACTAAATTGATGTCAAACACACGCGAGATTAGCGAAACAATACCAAATTTATACTAAATAGCGACTCTCGCTAAATTTGACACCATTTCAGCCATATTTAAAAAAAATAGAGAGCGTCGTTTCAAAATTCTCACAAATTTATGTCAAATTACATTTAGGAAAAAATAGAAAGTGTCATTTCAACATTTTCGCGTGTTAAAAAAATAAAATGTGGTACGAGCTCACTCCCACATATTAAAAAATAGAGAGTGTCATTTCAACCGACGCGTTCTGCTGTTGTCTCAATTCACGCGCGAAAAAAAAACCACTAGATTTTGATTCTAGTGGTGATGTTTTATCCAAGTGGATAGCGAAATGGTCACCCGTCATGTTTATTCGCTTAAATACTCTAAAATGACAGTGAATTGACTGTGGGTGTGGCGGCCTGCGGGATAGATTTCGTGCTCACAATCAGAGCGCTCTTCCCAGTCCGGTCACACCCACAAGCTTGACGAGGTTGAGGATGTCATAATAAAATACGGCGAAAGCTTGAGGACGTGCATAATAGCATTAAACCTAAGGTATCGATCCTAGAAAAAAGCAGACCGATATGACACCAGGTTATAAGCATCCATGATGTGAGAAAAAAATAACTATAGAGGCGAGAAGTAAGTCCTCAAGGTGTCACAATAAAATACGGCGAAAGCTTGAGGGCGTGCCCAAAAAGGTAGCTTGCATCGATCCTAGAAAAAGCAGACCGGTGTGACATCAGATTCTCAAGCAGGGCACTCATAGTGAGATTTGCAAGGGATAATCCACAAACGGCTTAGGGGCCGGATTGTCTCTCCCTCAATGGCAGATCTCAAAGTAGTCGCCCGTTTTGCTACCTTTTAGCGTTTGTTTTGCGAGATCACAAATAGCCACCTGTTAGTATGTAGATTAGTCCACTCGCTCGCTATTTTCAGCGTCGTCTACCGTTTCTTTCTTGAAGTGGTGATCGTACACATATTTCGACGTTGTGATTCCTCCCGACAACAAGCCCAAGAAAGGCACGTACGGCGTCACAATCGCGACAATGCTCTCGACGTCTTTCTTTAGTAACGGGTCTTTTTGTAACTCGTCGTTTAGTTCGTCAGGGTTCTCAATGGCGTTCAACCCATCTAGTAAGCTGGCGAATTTGCTGATTAGCAAGTCGGTGAGAAAAGCGTTTGCGATCTCCATTCTCTTCAACTCGTATTGGCGCCATATCTTATCAATAACTTTTGCGGACGCTTTTTTAATGTACGCTTCGGACTGACTTACCACACCGTCACCGGACAGTCTAATAAGCTCGGATCTCCTAACGTCAATGTTGTCTTCCACAGTTGAGGTGTCATCAGTCTCCTCAACTAATTCCTCAATCGTAGGATTTTCCTCACTTTTGCGTTTCACCATCACGCTATTACTTATACTCATATTTTATTGCGGAATAACAACTTCGTGACTGTACGGATAGCGCAGTGAGATTTCGAGTCTAGCGTACTTATTATTTTTTAATGCGGTCACAATCGCCGACACTTCTTCTTTGCTAATATGCCCAAGGTAATCGTCAATAACAACCTTCATATCACTTCTGCTCGGACAGTAAAAGCAAACAAGCTTACTAATATTTTCTCTGTACGGTTTTGCGATCGACGTCAGTTGTTGTGTGATGACAATAACGCTCAACATAAAATGTCGCGCACTAAAAGCTAAGTTGACCAATTGACTAGTCCTATTCTTAACATCTTGAGAGCTCGCACAGTCATCCAACACGATCAGAGTGTTAGTGCCTTTAAAAACATTTGTTACACACTTGAGAACAGCGTCGACATTGTCCTGTGTGCAGTCTATCGCTAGCACGTCAGGGTCACGCACATATTTCCAATCTTGGTACGCTTTGTTCCACTCGAAAGTAGGACAAATCAACACAATGTAGTCAAATTTACTAAAGTACTCAGATTCCAATGTTTCCAGCAAATAATGCGTCTTACCACAAGCTGTCATACCAACAATTAACATATTAAACGGAGTCTCCATTAACCCACGTTTGATTTAATACTGGATTGATTGCAACCCATTATTCATAAAGTTGACCAACCCATCGCTTACCACAAACACCCTACACATGACGTTCGCAGTCGTCGCTTTCTTAGTGATCTCAAGAAGCACGCCAGATTGTGTGTTCACAATATTTTTACCAGTGGCGACATTGTGATTATCTTGAACGCTCCTCAAGTCAATGACCAACGCGAAGCCATCTTTGTAGAACTTTTGCATGGTCATGAACTGAGCGTGTTCTTCACCCAACCCAAACAATCGTTTCGCTTCTGCATAGAACTTCGACTTTGGGATGCCTTGTGAGTACACACTATTTGGCACACCTTCAATTGTGACTCTAACACTCTCAATATTTGGATAAAGAAACTCCTCACTGTCTGTTCGCACCTTATTCGTGAATAGCAACACGATTGCCTTCATGCTTTTTCTTGGAAGATTAATGTTTTCATTCACGATGGTTGTGCCTTTGTCCCATTCGGTGATTTTCATCAACGTGATGTGCTCATATGACAAACTACGACCACTTGCGTAGCCCGACGCTATTTCGTCAGCGAGCTCCTGGTTATCAATCGTTTCGTACTCAAGCTCGAGGTTCTCCAGAGTGTATCCGCCCACAGCGCTACCGGATTGCGCCACCATGATGTCTGTGGCCTTCGGAAGTGTGATCACATACTGCAAGTTGTTGTTCATGCTAAAAGGAGCGTACAATCCATGGTCATTCATGATTTTACCAAGCTTAATCCGCTGCTTTGTTCCAATCACACCAAACATCAACGCGTCACTAACTTTAGCAACGTTCCCACTCGTCGCACCACTGTCGTCCTTAGAAACTAGCTTTCTCAAGTTCTCACCACCAATACCATAGTCAATCATTTGGTCTCGCGCAGTAACACTTTCCCAAAGGTCGCGATAAACACCAGTGTAATTTTCCCCATTGTTGTCGTACACAGTCTCCCCAGCTAGTCTCACAACAAGTTTCTCAACCAACAACTTGCTCACATTGTTCAAGAACCAGCTTTTAGCGTTTGCATTCTTAAAGTCGAACACTAGACCCAACGATCCAGGCACCAAACAGCTACTAACCTTGAGCTTCGGTATATCAATGTAAAGTTCCTCGCCAGGGCTGACTTTATTAGGGTTCAACGTGATTACGTGTTGCGTTCTCACCCCTTTTATAACACCCATGGTCGCTCGTCTAAAACCAGGGTTCAACTCTGCCGACGTGACGTTCATATACCTTTACATATGTTTTATCGCTACCGTTTTAGCTTGTAATAGTCATAAGCAAACCACGCAAGTACCACCGCGAGTACCCATAGATTTTGAGCCAACCAAGCGAGACCCTTTGCACCCAACGTCAACATATTGTAAACTAAATTAGCCAACCCAACAGCCCATGGACCCATTCTCGTTATCGCGTTCTTAACAGCCTGTGCGAATGACCTCGTGGCCATAGCGCCTCTCATAACAGCAGACCTCCCAGCGATAATAATTGTTGTTATAATTCCAGCCGCTGAAATTGCTACAGCGCTCAACCCAACCATATTTTCTTTAGCCCATTTCTTGAACCTCTGCAACCTGTCAATGTCGACTTCTTGCTGCTCTCTAACTTCTTCAAGCTCACGCTGTGCCAAGGTTTTGTCTCTGGCTCGCTCGAGTCCTCCCACTCTTTCATACACAGCGGAGTAGTCTTGCTCTTCGTCACTCGTGAGATCACTTTGGTTAGCTTTTATATTAAGCTTCGCCAATCCCTCATTCGCTCCATCTATCGTTTCTTGAAAGTGGTCTGCCTGCGCTTGAAGTGCACCATCGTCACCTATTCTCGATTCATGCAACACGCTATCGCTTGGGTTAAGCACACCATTCAGCTCGCGGTTCTCGTCTGGTGTTAATCCAGGTATGTCGTCGTGTTCCGTGTGTGTGGTGTCCAACAACGGCATACTCCTCACAGTTTTCCCACGGTCTTTCAAGTTGGTTAGGATTTTACGTATAAGGGTTTTAAATTGGTTAACTGAGCGTTGCGCGATATTAGCGTCGTTGTACTGCAGAGCACCACCTTCTCCACGTTTGAGAACTATTTGCTTTTTACCAAAATCGTTACTATTGAGCCTGGGTCTGAATAGCACGTTGTTACTCTTGTTTGTTGACGTTCTGTGTAGCAGCGTTAACACGTCGGGGTTATGATTGTCAAGTTTGAATTGCATCCCAGTTTCATTACTAATGAACTTTTCTAAGCTTATCAAAATTTGGTTCTCAGGATTCGATGGCAAATCGTCGACACCAAACGTTGGGACTTCTGTGTTGGTGCCCCCCCTTATTGTCACCGTTCTACCATCGTCAGTGTCGATAAATGACGTCTCTTTTTTCCCACCTCGCCTTCTAGCTAGCTCACTTCTTATCTTTTTTACGTCGTCGCGATAGTTGTCATAATTAACACGAACGTCTCTCGGCGTCTCACTCGTGTTGTGCTCGAGGGTTGTCTTGCTGAGCCACTCATTAGTCTTGGTGAGCTCTCCTTCTAGTTGCTCATCACTCATGTCTTTGTACTTATCGAAGTCCCCCATCTCGATCTCGTCGTAATCTCCCCCACCTTCAGCCATATTACATTAGCTCACATTTTGAACGTCACTTTCCGGCGTCCATAAGTTACGTTCGCTTTTAGTTTAAATAATTGTACGCAAGCCACGCGAATGTCACCGCAAACACCCACAGATTTTGAGCTAACCAGGCAAGACCCTTCGCACCTACCACCAGCGCGTCATAAACTAAGTTCGCCAATCCAACAGCCCATGGACCCATCTTCGTTATCGCATTTTTAACAGCCTGTGCAAACGACCTCGTGACCATAGCGCCTCTCATAACATTAGACCTCCCAGCGATAATAATAGTTGTTATAATTGCAGCTATTGCAATCGCTAAAGCGCTAGACCCAACCATATTTTCTCTAACCCATTTCTTGAACTTCTGCAACCTGTCAATGTCGACTTCCTGCTGCTCTCTAACTTCCTCCATTTCTCGCTGTTCAATAACCATGTCTCTAGCCCGTCTAAGTCCAATCATTCTTTCAGCTAGATCGATGAACTCTTCGTTCTCTGCGATCGTGAGGTCCTCTCTATCAAGCTCTACTATTTTTTTGCTCGCTTCGTTTATCGAGTCTTGAAAATGGTCTGCTCGTATTTGCAATGTGCCAGTGTCGCCTACTCTCGACTCAGACATCGCATTCTCACCTGGATTGAGCATGCTATTCAGCTCGCGGTTCTCGATTGGTGTTAGTCCAGGTATGTCGACGTACTCTGCGTGTGTGGTGTCTAACAATGGCGCACTCCTCGCAACGTCTTCACGATCTCTTACGATGTCATTAACCCGCGTTGTAATATCGTTAAAATCCTCCTTCATGTGTTGACGAAATCTTACATCACGTTCACGCCTCAGTCCACTCTCCACTCTAATTAGTCTAATTTTCTCATCGACTGTGACGTTTGGATCGTCCCGAGCTAGTTTGCGTTCTTGAATGGCTTTTTCGTAACTATACTCTAGTTCATCGTCAGTGAGATCTTTGTATTCATTAGAGCCCTCCATCTCAAAGTCGTCGAAGCCGCCTTCAGCCATATTACATTAGCTCACATTTTGAATATCGCTTTCTGGTATCCACGAATTATGTTTGCTCTCATAACCCAACCATTTGACCAGCGCCATCTTCTTCCCTCTGACTTTCTTTCTTTTCAACACCTTTTCAACTCTGTATACATCGTCGCCATGTTTCTTATTAACCAGCGATAATTCCTGTTCGTAAAATTTACCAATAATCTGTTCACCACTTATGTCCTCAATTTCGTACACATTAGGATCACCACGAATAACCTTTACCACTTTAAACAGCTCCTCAGTGAAGTTGGCTTCGTAGCCCTTTGTGAACACACTCTTGTATTTACTAATTCTCACCGACTGACCAATCTTGAACTTTGGCAATGGGTTGTCTGCAAATTGGTGACCAAACAAAGTGGTCCACACTTCGCCTTCGTTTGACTTATTGACATCCTTCGGCTTCATCATAATACTACGGTTCATATTGCTATTGTAATTGCTCACAAACTGGTCAAGAACGTCAATCCATTTGTACGTTCCACGAGTATAAAAGTACTTCCACATAATACTCTTCAGACTTCTATTAAAACGCTCGACAACAGCAGCCTTTTTATCGCTCTTAGTGCTGAAATATTCAACACCATGTTCTTTCAACAAACTTTTCACACCAACATTGTAGAACTCAAGTCCATCATCGAATTGCGCTAACTTAGGTGTGGTCCCAAACCGATCTTTGAAGTCGTTCAACAATTTTCCAACAGCCTTAGTCATGTTCTTAGTGTCTTTTCTATAAACTGCAATGCCGAAAGCATATCTACTCAATATTTCAATGCCTGTCAGTATCCAATAATACCCTTTGTTCTGTTTTGAGTACTTACTCATGTCCACTAAGTCCATTTGGAGCTCTTCACCAAGAAATCCAACAAAAGTCGCACGGAACTTATGTCTTCTCACAATAGGTTTGTACCTAGTGTAAGTGTCCTGCGCTGTCAACCATTCTTTCACTGTTTTTCTAGTTACTTTCAATCCGTCTCCCAATGCGCTTTGATACAACCTCTCTACACCACTGAACCCCGTCTTGGGATTATAATAGATGTCTCGCAGCCCTTGCTCTGTTTCCACACCAAGCTCCATATAATTCACACAATATACAGTTCCAATAACACCGCGCCAATTTTGAGACTATCGTTATTTGGTTTGACACGAAATGTCATACTTGAGTAAACACCTTTTTTAATACTCACCTTGGACTCAATGTCCACATGACGCTGCACTGACCCCTTCAAAGGCTGCTCGGTGGGTATTGGCAACGTTGTGATCACATTGCTACGCTTTCCATCAATACCCACATTGCTCTCGGTTTCAACAATGTCGCACGAAACTTCTATGTACTTCAGACCTCTGTACATGTCGACCTCGTTTGGGCTATTGTTCCACCGTGAGTTGCCCTGAATCACCGTGTCCTTCGCGAAACCAAGTAGAGGTCCAAGGGCGCCAAGCGTAGTTGCGCGATCGACCTTAACCCTACATCTGCTTACATGCGTTAGTCTCTCTATCTTAAGATCCACCTTTTTGGTTTTAAACTCTCGCTCTAAGAGTTTGGTCAATTCGTCGAAGTTAAGGTACCCCCCCATCGCATCAGGCATTGGGGTAATGTCCTTAGCGTCGATCCGCGTGGAGACGCTAAGGAGGTCGTTAATTCCTACGTTATGGTGGTCCCAAAACACAGTGGCTGTCTTGACCATAATGCACGGGTTGTCGTGCGTGACCATTATTGCGTTGTCAAAGGACACGACTTTCTCTACACCTTCAATGAGTACCGTCAACTTTCGCATTATGTATAACATACGGTATATTATATGCAGAAAGCCCTTCGCGAGTACTATGGAAAGCACTACAAACTCGCGATGGCTAACACATCGAAGGCTACACACGACGCGAAGGCAGACCTCGTCAAAAAGTACCCCCACGCCACTTTAAGTAAGTTTGAGTTCTATCCAAATATTTTGCAAGATGGTAAAATCATGAGTGTCGATGTGTATTTCAGAAATAACGACATCCTCAGCACAGACATAACCAGCACAACCTTCAAAAACGATAAAAGTATGTGGAGGTGGCTACACAATAGTAAGTTCCCAATAATATGGCAAGGTGGTGGGACTATCCAACCACTACCAAAAGGTCATAAGAACCACTGGGGGCTTTGGGATGGTTATCCAACAGAAAACGTGTTAAATTATCCAGTGAACAACTTTAAAGTTTTCGTTAACCAAAGTAGTTACTTCATGTCAAAGCTGCCAGTCTTGCGAGTCACCACGTCAAAGACAAAATCAGAGTGGGATGACAGCGAATCTTACTATCGCGTTGTGTTTGCGACGTATTGCGCGAGTTTCTGTTGTGGGGTGTCACTGCAACATTTATCAGTGTCACAAGAAGTTCATCCCGTGGTCACAAGTGTGATGAGATTTCATTTGTACTTCACCATTAGAAGACTTCTCAGAAGAATGGAAGGTGGTGAGACCATGAAATCAATAAGTAGAGAGTTCAACGCTTCCGAATTGTATGGCAAGATTTCCAAGATCCCTAGAAGGCACTACTACCAGAATAAAGTCCTGAGCGATGGCACTTTAGGTGAATCCAGAGTCTTCACACTCAACGACGTTCAGAACGATTACAAACGATACGTCGCGCGATTGTCAGATGGTTTTACCAACATTGGGCTGCAATATCTAAATCAGAGCATAGAAGCCTTTGTGTACTCCACACTTGGTGCACAAGCTAGAACACGTGTATCAGTCGTTGGTGGCTCTGCAGGAAGTCTAGAGACCCAACAAGAGTTCCGAAAGTTGTTCGCTGACAGTGTTATCAACTACGATGTATCGACATGGATTCTCAACATGAATAAATCGATTAGAGACACCAACGTTGTCCAAAATCTTGCAGTGTCGCCAAGTACGTGGTTAATGCCGAGTAACCTAGTGATACTCAAGAATAAAATCGCTGGGTACAACAACTTATTAAAGGTCGCTACAGAGTCCATGAGATTTGGGGTGAACACTAGCTTGAATGCAACAACACCAACAATTACGGCTAAAAAAGTCCACCAAGAAAATGTGGTGACTCACTCATTAGTAGTACCAACGACCGTGAAGAAAAAAGCTCACCAAGAAAGTGTGGTGGCACCAACGAATCTTGTGGTCAAAAAAGTTTACCAAGAAAACGTGACACCACTTCCTGTGAGAAAAACAGTGGCCACTACCACAAGTAAGTCAGACACGACAACGCTGGCGATAATCTTAGGGTTCTCAGCAGTCTCTGGTTATCTGCTAACCAAATACACCTTGAAGTAGTAATGAGTCTAAACTATGGGTATGAGTCTGACGACCCTCACGATAAAATACTAAAGAGAACGAAAAGGCATCTGGACGAAGATCCCAAATTAAGTGCGACCGGTGGAAGGATGTCTGGAATAATAGACATGCAAGGCTCAGCGATCAAAAACATAGCAGACCCAGTCGATGACTCAGATGCCATCAATAAAAGAACTCTAGAGCAATTGCTATCAGGCTACCTCAAGAGTCAGTCCTACAATCTTGTGCTCGACTTCAACGTTAGCGCACACGCCTTGAAAAACGTGGAATTTCACACCAATGGTTCAAACAAAGTGATTGGTGAAACAAGTAAATTAGTGCAAAACAACTCAACTTATGGTCCTATTGTTGGCATCAGTAGTGTAAGCCAAAGTTTTCTATCACCTGTGTTAACACCAATCCCACTTGAGTCAGGTCTCCATTTTAACTGCCCTAGTATGCAATGGTGTGATCTCTCCATTTTTGTCGTAGTGCGGCTACCTACTCGCACCGCTGGATCAAATTGGGAGACAATTATATCAAACGACGACGGTCAGTGGGATAAGTTCATAGGGTACAAGACTGGTATGACTAATGGACTCGCGTATGGTGGTAGCATCCCAGCGATGGAGAGCATATGCACTATTCCAAGTGGCGTTGACATAAGTAAAATGCATATGATATCGATACACTGGCAAATGTACAATTCACACGTCAGGGTCAATAACGTTAAGTCAACCGACTCAGACTTCGTAGCGAACATGAAAAAAATAGGCACACCCTATGGAACAATTTTTGGAATACATCGACCAAGAATACCACTCGCACCTTATGCATACCCATCGTTGATAGAATTCTACGGTGTGAAAATTGTGAGTGGCTACATGACGAACCGAGACATCATAATCATGGGTGGAGAAATGATGAAGGAATATGGTGTAAAGTAAATGGGAGCATGTTTTTCGAGACCTCATGAAACATATAAAATAAATAAAACGACTGACCACATGTTCAAAGCTGGTGGATCATTTGGTCGCGGTGACGTTACTCTCGAGCTCCACGCTGAGATTGGCATGAGGTCTAAAAAGACTTACGGCAAACCTATTACGCTACCAGAGTCAGACAAAGTAGGAGTGGTAGGAGACGTGACCTAAGTTATGTAATGGGTTGGCTTAGAAAACTGGTTCGTGACATTAGAAACTTTTTCAGACGACGTAGAAAACTGAGGGCTAATAAAACGCACCTGATGCATTGGTACACAACAAACCAGATCTATAAAAAACCTTACACCCGCGTCGAGTAGTTTTTTTGTGGGAGACTATAATATAGCGATGACTCCCGCGATACTTCGATTATTCGATTTCGATGGTCACCAAATCACGACGGTTAACCACAACGGTGAAATATGGTTCAAAGCGAGAGAAGTCGCGAGCGCTCTAGGTTACGCTCGACCAAAAGATGCAGTTAACGACCACGTCGAACCTGATTGCAAAATGAAGATAGAGCAGACCTCGTTTATCAACGAACTTGGGGTCTACTCATTGACGTTCTCGAGTAAATTGGAGCGTGCGAAACACTTTGGAAGGTGGGTGCACTCAGAAGTCTTACCAAGCGTTAAAAAAAGTTTAGCTGACGTCGGTCTCAAACACAATCAGTTTAAAATGATCACTGAGTTCGATCTCCATACGAAAGTCGTTGGTTTTCTTAGGAAATACTATCCAGAAGCTATTTTGATAGCTGCTTGTGGTGAAAATCAAGACACTTCGAGTAAAAGAATAAATTCGTGGAAAAAAGGTTACCAACGTGGAACACCTGACTTGATTATTGCCAATGCAAACCGACAGCACAGCGGGCTTGTGATTGAGTTCAAGAATCCAGGTGGCACAGGTAAGACATCCAAAGAGCAGGAGTCTCTGTTGCTCAGATATAAATCCGCTGGGTATCTAACACTCTTGTGCGACTCATACGACGACGCTATTACCACAGTGATAAAATATCTCTTTGACGTTGGGTTTCAGTGCTCTCAGTGTTTTCGTAAATTTAAAAATAAATCAGCGTTGAGTAACCATGAGAGACGCTATTGTAAAGAGACTTTTTAGACAGCGAGTAATGAGTCGAGTTAGCACTCGTTCTCGTTGTTGAGACGACGTTTGAAGCGACAACTGCTCTAGCATTTTTTAAAGACGTTTTTAACTTGGTGAAAGGTGTCTGTGAAACTCTTTCTCTTTATTTCACAAACCTTCTGACCACTGTGTGAAAAAATGTTTCTACGAGACATTGGACGCTCCATGTGACCAATGTCTAAATTTAAAAAGTGGGGTATCCGAGAACACCCTTAATTTTGCGTGGAAGGATGATGACGTCTGCACACTGCACGATATTGCTCAGCACCACCAACGAATGATGGTCCTGGGTTGTATCTCCAACCGAATGGTGCTTCAACGGTTGTTCCGTAAGTGTCACGACAAACAGCACAGTACGCTTTTAGAAATGTGATGTCGTCCGCTACTGGGAAGAGCGTGTCGAGTTCGCCAAGTCTTTTTAAATGCTCTGTTGTTATGAGACCACAAATAATGACGTGGATGCCAGCTTTGACATATTCACGAATAACTGACAGATCGGAGTACCAATGGCCCTCATCAATGCCAATGACGTCATAGTCAGCTATCTCGGAAGAACTCGGAAGGTTGGTGATTAACTTCGCAGGTAAACTGTCTGATCCAACGACAATGGTCTGACGATGTGTGGAGAACGCGTGGTCAGTTCGCCTGGTGTCACCTGTGTTGTTCATGTAGAGGACTTTGAGCCCTGACTTACTTAACGTGATTAACCTGCGGAGAGTCTCTGTCGTTTTTCCTGCGAACATGGGACCAATCACGATTTCTAGTTTACCAATTTTCTTCATGATTACTATACCTCCAGAGAAATGCTCTCCCCTCTTGCGGCAACTGTTGCTCGTTGTTAAATATCTGCTGAAGCTCCAAGTTTTTAAGATGGGACCTCGAGCTCTCGTGTCTTGAGCGATGCATTGGGTTGTTGGTAACCACACCACATGGGTAACAATTGTACGACGCGCCGCCGTGCACAAAATCCAGGTGAGCGTCTGAGAGTATGTGACTCATAATATCGCCCGCACCTAGTATTTCATTACACCCCACCCTACAAACGTTGGCGTCACAGTTTGCGGCGAGCTCTAGCCACGCTTTGGCTTTGGTTGAGCATGGTTTCCATAGAAGGGTCGCCAAGAACACTTCGAGGTAGTTACCGAGTAGTGTAGCGGTGGACTCGCAAGGGTTGCTCAAGTAGTGGCTACTTGCTAACGTAAGACGTTTGAATGGTGAGTAACACCACACAGGGATCATCTTGGCTAGTTCGTTAACCATCCTGTTGGCTCTAACTTCATCAAGCCCGACCCAAGCCTCATGAGCGAACTTTGTATAGAGAATCTGGGTACCAAATTGTCTCGACACCTCTTCGTTTTTACGATCGGGGTCGCACAACTTGAAGACTTGCGAGTACCCTTTTAAGACGTTGGGTCCAGAGGCGCCTTGTGGGGTAGACGCATCGACAAAGGACATTCTCCGCATTGCGTCGATCTCCTCTTCTTGGCGGGCTTGGTCTTGAGTCATCTCTTCTGCGGTGTCTTGGACTTGAGTCATTATGTTATACTCTCAGAAAAAATCCTAATTTTTTAGTGCGTTTGGTCTGGAACTGTGAGATATCTGTGAGGTCATCTGTGAGACACCTGTGAGGTCAACTGTGAGTAAGATAACACGTGATAGTGTATTAGATGGTTGAGGACTCACAGACGGCTGTTGAAGCGAGGATCACGGCTGATGTGAAAAGTGTTAAGGTGAAGGACCCAAAGCGCGTCGCTGCTGGTAAAAAGTTGGCTGAGATATCGAAAGCTGCGAAAGAAAAGAAAATGCGTGAAATGATAGTTAACGAAGAACAGGGTGGTGAGTGGAGCTATGGTTACATTGTTGGAACACTTGGTGTTATCATTGCTGGTGCTTCGTTGTGGTACACAATTAGCAGTGAAAAAGTGAGCGCTACACCAGCACCTGTGTCAGAGAACCACAAAACTCGTCGTCCAGCGTTAGACACATTTGATTCTTGAACAAAACACATGACAATGTATATATGTCCGCGATCGATCGAAAAGAACTCATGAACGAATTGTACGATGCGCTACTTGTCACGACTGGCGCTGTGGCAGTGAGTATGATTTCTAAAAAGGCTTTGGGAGAACCATTGGGAACACCAGAGACTGTGAAAGGTACAGTGAAACTTGCTGCAGCTGTTGGTGCAGGAACGCTGTTAGTAAAATGGGCGCAATCGAAAAAGTGGATACCGACAGATCCATTCAAATCAATGTAAGTTAATGGTGAGTGTTGTGGCTGGAGGGATTTTTAATGCAGTGGCTTTTGCAGGCGCTGGCTTTATGTTTTCAAAGTTTAATCACTCGGGTTATGAAGCTGAGATGAAAAGACACAACCATGCGTTGGAACAGCTAGCCAGCGCGAAAGAAGTGTGGTATGAGAATGAAGTCGCTAAGAAAGATCAGATTCAGCGTTTACGACAACGGCTCTCTGATGCTAACGCTGACATTAATGACACAAGCCGCGCGTTGGAGGAGCTTGGAAGAGTGATGACTATTCAGCACGGCGGACGAGTGCTCACTAACTCCCCGAAGATTGCGGATTACTACCAACCGAGTGCGGAAATGAAGGAATACCAATTATTGTTTGTTAGCGCGCTAGGCTTGGGTAGTGGAATAGCGCTATGGGTACTAGTTCGGTGAAAAAAAATATGTTGGAGTAGTATAAGAGTGATGGACAAACTTATGAGGCAGATGAGCTACGGTTACACAATTGACGAAATCGCGAGTGAGACGCAAACTGAGTGTGGAGACACCTTCAGAATTCACCACTGCTCGGATTGTGACGTTGTGAAAAACATCACTGACTGTGGTGGGTACGCGTGTCCAAAGTGTGGCGACATCGAGTGGGGTTACATTCAGAGTTACAGCGACATGAGACTCACACGACTAAAAAGCGTTCACAAACGGTCTTGGTGGATGGGGAGGAGACTGCGGAACGTTGTGAAGGGTGAGCACCTTGAGTTGATAAAAGAGGACTTCTTGAAAGTTGTCAATGTGTTGCACTCATGCAATTTGATAAAGGGTAGAAATGTCAGCAGGTACGGGTACTACATTATTAGGTTGTGCCATAGAAGACGAGTCGAGACACTCAAGAAGGTGTCAGACCTCAAAGACGGGAAGGTGAAAGACTTGTTTGACAACAATCTGTTTGGGGTGGTGTACCCAAAGCTGGGATGGTGTGAAAGTGGCGATATTTACTACAATGAGTGGGCTAAGAAAAAAAGTGTAGTGTAAGTATAAGCCAATGAGTCGGACTGTGAAAAACCCACTGACAAAAAGACGGGCGCATAAGACGAGTGCAGCCGTTGTCAATTCACTAACAGATGAAGCGACCAACGTTCACAGCTTCTTTAGAGATCAGGAGGGACAACGTCTAGTCGAAGACCTCGCACCGTCAACGCATCTGTTGGATCGAGCACTGAGAGGGTTCACAAGGTCCTATGGAGTCGAAGTAATTGACGACAGAGACATCAATCAGGTAAATGGTAGTAGAAGTGCTGTCACTAACCTTTTGAGACGTGAATTAGGTGAGACCAACGGAATGAAAGTGGTGGAGACAGTCAAGGTCACTTTTGAGAAAGTTTTAGAACTCAATAAGACCACATACAAAACTGCCTACTTTAACAGCGAAACGTTCGTCGTCATTAACGAGCATGACATCGAGGGTGTCGCCAATCGTGGATCGGAGCAGATTTTGACGCGGATAGCTGGGTGGTTATCTGAGGGGTCTGGATGGACTATCGACAAAATAGATGCACACTACGTCAACGTCGCTATTTACAGACCTTTGCATGGGAGTAGCTACATTGCGTTGCCAAAGGAGCTGTGCAACAGTATGAAGGGTCTGATAAACGTAAATAACGATGATGACAACGAGTGTTTTAGATGGTGTCACCTAGCGCATAAGTTCCCTGTTGGAAAAAACTCTGACAGAACGTCAAAGTACGCTAGGCATGTCGGTGAGCTGAACTATGACGGAATTGACTTCCCAGTCACACTCAAAGATTACAACAAGATCGAAAAGGCTAACGAAATTAGCATCAACGTTTTCGGGTATGAAAATAAGCAACCATTCCCTGTGTATGTTTCTAAGGAAGCGTACCCTGACCACATGGACCTACTGTTGATAACTAATGATGTGGGCAACAAGCATTATGTGTACATTCGCGATTTTAACAAGTTCATGTACCGTCAGACAAAGTATAAGGCGAGAAAGCACTTTTGTAGGTATTGTTTGCAGTGTTTTAGTCGAGCGGATGTGCTTGAAAGTCACATTGAAGTGTGTTTGGTCATTAATGGGAAGCAAGCTATTAAAATGCCGCAAAAAGGTGCGAAAGTGAAATACGAGAATTTTAGCAGACAATTAAATGTACCATTTGTGGTGTACGCAGATTTCGAGGCTATCACACAGAAGGTGCACACAGCGACACCATCAAGCGAGTGTAGCTACACAAGTGCTTACCAGAGGCACGTTGACTGCGGTTATGGGTATAAATTGGTTTGTTGCTATGATAATGCGTATAGTAAGCCAGTGAAAGTGTATCGCGGTGAAAATGCAGTTAACAAGTTCATTGGGGAGATGTTAGAAATTGTTGAGTATTGTAAAAAGACATCTGAGAGCCACTTTAACAAAGAAATGATACTGACTGATGACGATAAGAAGAACTTCGACGAGGCTAAAAGTTGTCATATTTGCAGTGTTGAGTACACTGGTGCTGACGTTAGAGTGAGAGACCACTGTCACGTGTCAGGTAAGCACATCGTGATTGTAACGTGAACTTTAAGTTGACTGATAAAATACCTGTGATCTTTCATAACTTGCGCGGTTACGATAGCCATTTCATTATGCAGGAGATTGGCAAGTTTGGTCAAGACATAAATGTGATACCAAACAACATGGAGAAGTACATGGCGTTCATGCTTGGAAAAAACTTGGTATTTTTGGACAGCTTTCAGTTCATGGGTAGTGGTCTAGACAACTTGGTGAGGAACCTACCAAGGGACGCTTTCAAGTACACGTCAGAAGTGTTTCGCGACGAGGGGTTGGCACTTATGACAAGAAAGGGGGTCTATCCCTACGATTATATGAACTCCTTTGAAAAATTCGACGAGCGCGAGCTACCCTCCAAAAAAGATTTCTACAGCGTTCTGAACGATGAGCACATCACGGAAGAAATGCACGAGCGCGCCATCGATGTGTGGGACTACTTCGACGTTAAAAATATGGGTGGGTACCACGACCTGTATTTGAAAAGCGATGTGCTCTTGCTCGCTGACGTTTTTGAGAACTTTAGAGAGACATGCCATCGCGAGTATAAATTAGACCCTTGCCATTATTTCACATCGCCTGGATTGGCTTGGGACGCCATGCTAAAGATGACTGGAGTAGAACTCGAATTATTGTCCGACATCGACATGTTCCAGTTTGTAGAATTAGGTATGCGTGGTGGTGTGAGCTACATTTGCAACAGACATGGTGTGGCGAATAATAAGTACATGGAAGGGTATGACAAAGAGCAAGAGTCGAAGTATTTGATGTACCTTGATGCCAACAATTTGTATGGATGGGCGATGAGTCGAAGTCTACCTACGGGTGGTTTTAAATGGTTGACTGAGAAAGAAATAAAAAAGGTTAATCTATGCGACTATCACAACAATAGTAAAAAAGGTTTACTGCTTGAGGTTGACTTGGAGTACCCAGCCCATTTGCATGACCTACACAACGATTACCCGTTGGCTCCCGAGAAGATGGAGATAACCGTTGACATGTTGTCTGAGTACTGCACGAAAATCAAAAATAAGTTTAACGTGAGTGTTGGTGGTGTGAAAAAGTTGGTGACTAATTTGATGGACAAAAAAAAGTATGTGTGTCACTACGGAAATCTGCAGTTGTACATGGATCTTGGATTGAAAATCAAAAAGGTTTATAGGGCCCTACAGTTCGACCAGTCCAAGTGGTTGGGCAAGTACATCGACTTTAACACAGTCAAAAGAACCACAGCTAAGAACGCTTTTGAGAAGGACTTCTTCAAGTTGATGAACAATAGTGTGTTCGGAAAAACGATGGAAAACTTGAGGAAGCGTGTGGACGTAAGATTAGTGACCACTGAGAAAAAGTTAGAAAAGCTTGTCTCAAAGCCTACGTTTGTGTCTTGCAAGATATTTAGCGAGAATTTAGTTGCTGTCCACAAAGTTAAAGAAACGCTGACACTAAATCGACCTGCGTATGTGGGTATGTGCATACTAGACTTGAGTAAAACGCTGATGTACAATTTCCACTACAGTTATATCATGAAAAAGTACTCTAGCGACACCTGCAGATTACACTTCACCGACACTGACAGTCTGTTGTACTCGATCAAAACTGATGACGTTTATTCCGACTTTATGATGGAGTGCGAAAAGTTTGACAATAGCGACTACCCTGCAGACAGCCCATTCTTTTTTAGAGAGAATAAGAAAGTTATTGGGAAGATGAAGGACGAGTGCGCTGGAACACCAATTATTGAGTTCGTTGGGTTGCGCAGTAAAATGTACAGCTATTTGAAAGAGGATGGGGGTGGTGGGAAAACCGCTAAAGGCATTAGAAAGAATATAATTAAAAAAGTGATCAAGCACGAAGATTACAAAAGCGTGCTACTAGAGCAGAAACAATTGCGACACACAATGAAGACCATTAGAAGTGTCAAACATCAGCTCGGTAGCTACGAAATTAATAAAGTATCGCTATCCTGCTTCGACGATAAACGATACCTTTTAGAAAATGGTATTGACTCCTACGCATATGGTCACAAAAACATTGTAGTGAGAGACACCACTGAAAACAGTGAGCAAACGGACTAATTCACAAAACGACTGGCTATTTGTTAGTCAATGTTGTTAGCCAATCAAAAGAGCGCCATTTCGCTATCCACTTGGATAAAACATCACCACTAGAATCAAAATCTAGTGGTTTTTTTTTCGCGCGTGAATTGAGACAACAGCAGAACGCGTCGGTTGAAATGACACTCTCTATTTTTTAATATGTGGGAGTGAGCTCGTACCACATTTTATTTTTTTAACACGCGAAAATGTTGAAATGACACTTTCTATTTTTTCCTAAATGTAATTTGACATAAATTTGTGAGAATTTTGAAACGACGCTCTCTATTTTTTTTAAATATGGCTGAAATGGTGTCAAATTTAGCGAGAGTCGCTATTTAGTATAAATTTGGTATTGTTTCGCTAATCTCGCGTGTGTTTGACATCAATTTAGTAGAAAACGTGTGAGGGGTGTCTAGATTGACTAACGATCGTTGTAGTAGTATAGCAAGTAGGGCTGCGAGCTTATTCGATGTTAATCGTAAATATAAATACCAAAACATCGCCAAATTTGTCGAGTCGCGACTTGGCAAAATTTGGTGATGTTTTGGTATTTATATTCACGGTTGAGGTCGATTGAGCTCGCAGCCCTACTTGCTATACTACTTAGCAGCCCTTAAAGTCGGAATGAAAATTACTGAGGAAGTTTTTCTCCGCTATGGACTCACCCTTCGTCGTGACAAAACCGAAACAATGAGCATCAACACACCCTTTGATACCACCAATTGCAAATCCCTCGTTACCCTAGGCACACAGGCACTGAAACACGATCAGATGCTAATCTCAACATCCCATCGCATCAGCTCAAATAAAATGGCATCAGATGAGCAAAATATTAACAGATAAACGCATCCGAGAGAAGACTCGTGGCAGCTACATGAATACGTTCATCCGAAGACGGTTAACCTACAATGCCGTGGTGAAAAGCGCGATTTCGAAGTTGTAGAATGGATGTGCTTGCTACGTCAGATTGTAACGGGAGAGAGTAGGCGGATCGATCCGGAAAATGGTAACTTTGCGTATGTATGCAGCGATAAGAAGATCCTATTGAAGAGTTTCTGTACAGACGACATTTGCGATGGTTATAGCCCACTGCGTGAGAATGCCGAACGACGCTCTGCAAAAGCAAACGTTGTCATGGAACCGACGAAGGCCTATTATCGGGACATCATGTGGTCAAAGTTGGCGAACACTGAACTTATAATGCAGCTCAGAAAAATAATGCAAAAAAAAACATAATTCAACCGCTACATGGCCAAAACAGGTGTTTTAAAATTTGCATTTTGGAAGAGGCTCATTGAGTGAAAACTTTTATATTTAATTTGTCACTGGGGTGGCTATGTTAGAGATGGACGCGTTATAATCATTTTAGAAAAAAAACAATAAATAACCAAAAAATAGAAGATGTAAATTTAAAATATTAGAAAATTAGAAGATGTAAATTTAAAATATTAGAACATTAGAATATGTAAATTTAAAATATTAGAACATTAGAATATGTAAATTTGGTTCAAAAATAATATTGATAGTGTAGAATTAGCCTAATAAAACAGTTAGTATATCTCAAGCAGAGTTAGTTGTTGTAAATGTTCCTCGCGAACAAAAAGATGTATAGTTATTTAACACGTTCGAAAGCCAATAAATTGCGCTATCTAGCCACCTTAAATTGGTTCCCTATAGTTAGCGTTTATTAATAACAAAAATTCACTGCTCGTGCATCTGAGCATGTTACTTGCTATCACAATTTAGATAACGCAATTCATTGGCTTTCGAACTGTTAAATAAACTACTTATAATAACTTTCTTAAATAGGAGTAATATGGTTGTTTCCATACCAACAATGACGTTTATCTCGTATTTCCAACGGTCAACTTCTTTGAAAGTTTGCAAGAGCAGTTATAGATCTCTTTCATAATGGCGGCCAGTCTAAATATTCTTTTATATACTGTACATGCAAATTAGCCTTTCTGGCCTCGTTACAAAGCAAAGATTCTTTGGAATTACAGACACACGAACGAGGTCAGAAAGGCTAATTTAAATGAATATAAAAGAATATTTAATTTGGGTGCCATTATGAAAGATGTCTATATTATACTATATATGACTATATATTAAGGGAAATTTCAAATGCAGTTTTTTAGATATTGATGTATATGTTGTTTTTAAGAATATGGCTTTATAGAATTTTTTTAAATTTGAATATGTTGTTATATGTACTATGTTTGTTTTCTTCGCAAAGTTTAAAAACATTTGACCGTACGGAATTCACAAAAACGTCCTGCATAGTCGGTATAAAATGTCTGCTGACGTGTAGATTTTGAATTGTGGAAGATCGTTCTGTATGTGCAGTAGTTGTCGCGCGAGACAATACATGAAACGCGTCATGGTATTTGGTTTCACGGGAGTCGATTGTTGTGATGTTTCGTTTCCCACTTTCTCTTTCTGGTTCTCTTTGGATATGCTGTTATATCAAACTCAGAAGTCACGTCTGTATTGATGTGGTCATTGGCTAGCGGTAGTTAATTAGGCGGTTATATCCTCCCGAATTTGGTAAATCAATTCGTTGTTCGTTTTCATATAGTCCATTTGGACCTGTTGGACATTAAACTTTGATGCAACGTTTAATGTGAGAGATTTAACACAAACCATGGTTAATTTAATACAGGTGAGGTCTTGGCATTTATAGACCTCGTAATAAAATTCAAAAGTTGTGAAAAGAAAGTACTTTGCTTTGATAAAAACTGACAAACACAAGAATACCATATTCTGAGTTGACTCAATACATTTTTTCTTACTTATTTTTCCTTTTACAAAGTCTGCTTGATAAAAAAATTCAGTTACGAGCGGCATGAATATGAAAACAAATGTTTGACTTGCTTAAGCACCACACGCGAGAGCCACGAACAACCGCGACGCCATATTTAGTTACCAACCCTCCGTTAAAATAACTATAGAGAGCCACCTTAAAGTTAAAAGGTAGAGTGCTGCATAGTCAGTGTTTTGATAGCAAAGTGAAAAGGTGGTAAACTGCCAAGATTTTTAGGAACTAAATACTGACGTTTCGAGTGGAGCCTTTCATCTGAGTAAGACTAAGGAAACGTCAGTATTTCGTTGCTAAATCTTGGCAGTTTACCACCTTTTCACTTTGCTATACCTAAAGTTAGCCTGTGCACAGCCGAAGTGAAAAAAAACGTTTAAAGTGAAAAAAATATTTATTGCTGTTGAAATTCAAACTAATAATTCACGAAGAAAAACAAAAAAATTATGTTTAATGAATGGTTATCAAATCCAAAATCATCTTGATTTACTTGATAATCAAATTAATAATCAAAGTTAACTTGCTGATTAATAAAACATCAATGTTTTATCAAAGTTAACTTGCTGATTAATAAAACATCAATGTTTTATCAAAGTTAACTTATTGATTAATAAAACATCAATATTTTATCAAAGTTAACTTATTGATTAATAAAACATCAATGTTTTATCAAAGTTAACTTGCTGATTAATAAAACATCAATGTTTTATCAAAGTTAACTTGCTGATTAATAAAACATCAATGTTTTATCAAAGTTAACTTATTGATTAATAAAACATCAATATTTTATCAAAGTTAACTTATTGATTAATAAAACATCAATGTTTTATCAAAGTTAACTTACTGATTAATAAAACATCAATGTTTTATCAAAGTTAACTTATTGATTAATAAAACATCAATGTTTTATCAAAGTTAACTTATTGATTAATAAAACATCAATGTTTTATCAAAGTTAACTTATTGATTAATAAAACATCAATGTTTTATCAAAGTTAACTTGCTGATTAATAAAACATCAATGTTTTATCAAAGTTAACTTGCTGATTAATAAAACATCAATGTTTTATCAAAGTTAACTTGCTGATTAATAAAACATCAATGTTTTATCAAAGTTAACTTGCTGATTAATAAAACATCAATGTTTTATCAAAGTTAACTTGCTGATTAATAAAACATTAATGTTTTATCAAAGTTAAATTGCTCAAATTGAGCTTTTTCGGAGTTAAAATAATTTGTTTGTACCGTTTCTAAAACTTCCAAACAAAGTATGTATATAATATATTCTACTCATTTTACAAGTTCGTTAAAACATTCGCGGTCGATGTTTATGGGTAGTTACAACGGCTCGCCATTGTAACTACCCATAAACATCGGCCGCGAATGTTTTAACTACTATAAGTAGTATAGAGAGTGGGGGTGCGGGCCCAGCGACGCCAACCGTAATATAAACGCCAAAACATCGCCAAATTTGTGCCAAGCCACAACTCAGCAATGTTTTGGTATTTACGTTTTACAGTCAACGTTGGTGAGCTCACAGCCTCACTCTCTATACTATTATGGTAATCGTTAGTCAATCTAGACACCCCTCCCACGTTTTCTACTCAATTGATACCAAATACCAAAATCACAATTTTCGCTAAATTTTGTGCTAATTTAGCCATATTTAAAAATAGAATGTGTCGTTTCATCATTTTCACGTCTTTAAAAAGTAGAAAGTGTCGTTTCAACATTTTCGCGTATTTAAAAAGGGTAGAGTGTGCCGCTTCAGCGTTTTCACATTTTTAAAAAAGTAGAAAGTGCCGTTTCAACATTTTCGCATGTTTAGAAAAGGTAGAGTGTGTCGCTTCAACATTTTCACATATTTAAAGAAGTAGAAAGTGTCATTTCAACATTTTCACATTTTTTTGTTCAACAAACCACCAACACGTTCTGCTGCTGTCTCACAAATTCACGCGCGAAAAAAAAACCACTAGATTTTGATTCTAGTGGTGATGTTTATCCAAATGGATAGCGAAATGGTGCTCTTTTGGTTGGCTAACAAATAGCCGGTTGTTTTGCAAGTTAGTCCGTTTGTTCACTGTTTCTCACTACAATGTTTTTGTGACCATATGCGTAGGAGTCAATACCATTTTCTAAAAGGTGTCGTTTATCATCAAAGCAGGATAGCGACACTTTATTAATTTCATAACTACCTAGCTGATGTTTGACACTTCTAATGGTCTTCATTGTGTGTCGCAATTGTTTCTGCTCAAGTAACACACTTTTGTAATCTTCGTGTCTGATCACCTTTTTAATTATATTCTTTCTAATACCTTTAGCAGTTTTTCCACCACCTCCATCCTCTTTTAAATAACTATACATTTTACTACGCAACCCAACGAACTCAATAATTGGCGTTCCAGCGCACTCGTCTTTCATCTTCCCAATAACTTTCTTATTCTCCTTAAAAGCGAATGGGTTGTCTGCGGGGTAATCACTATTATCAAACTTTTCGCGCTCCTCCATGAAGTCGGAATAAACGTCACCAGTTTTGATTGTGTACAGCAGACTGTCAGTGTCGGTGAAGTGTAATCTGCAGGTGTCACTAGAGTACTTTTTCATGATGTAATTATAGTGAAAATCGTACATCAGCGTTTTGCTCAAGTATAGTATGCACATACCCACATATGCAGGCCTGTTCAATGTCAGCGTTTCTTTAACTTTGTGGACAGCGACTAGGTTCTTGCTAAATATCTTGCAAGACACAAACGTTGGCTTTGAGACAAGCTTTTTAAATTTCCTCCTAGTGGTCACTAATCTTACGTCCACACGCTTCCTCAAGTTTTCCATCGTTTTTCCAAACACACTGTTGTTCATCAACTTGAAAAAGTCCTTCTCAAAAGCGTTCTTAGCCGCAGTTCTTTTGACTGTGTTAAAGTCAATGTACTTGCCCAACCACTTGGACTGGTCAAACTGTAGGACCCTATACACCTTTTTGATTTTCAATCCAAGATCCGTATACAACTGCAGATTTTTATAGTGACACACATACTTTTTTTTGTTCATCAAATTAGTCACCAGCTTCTTCACACCGCCAACACTCACATTAAACTTATTTTTAATTTTCGTGCAGTGCTCCGACAACATGTCAACGGTTATCTCCATCTTCTCAGGAGCCAATGGGTAATCGTTATGTAGGTCATGCAAATGGTCTGGATACTCCAAGTCGACTTCGAGCAGCAGACCCTTTTCACTATCGTCGTGATAGTCGCGTAGATTAACTTTTTTTATTTCTTTCTCAGTCAACCACTTGAAGCCACCCGTAGGTAAACTTTGACTCATTGCCCATCCATACAAATTGTTGGCATCAAGGTACATCAAATACTTCGACTCTTGCGCTTCGTCGTACCCCTTCATGTATTTATTATTCGCCACACCATGTCTGTTGCATATGTAGCTCACACCACCACGCATACCTAATTCTACAAACTGGAACATGTCAATGTCGGACAATAATTCGAGTTCAACTCCAGTCATCTTTAACATGGCATCCCAAGCCAACCCAGGCGATGTGAAATAATGGCAAGGGTCTAATTTATACTCGCGATGGCATGTCTTTCTAAAGTTCTCAAAAACATCAGCGAGCAAGAGCACGTCGCTTTTCAAATACAGGTCGTGATACCCACCCATACTTTCAACGTCGAAGTAGTCCCTGCACACGTCACAAGCGCGCTCATGCATTTCTTCCGTAATATGCTCGTCATTCAGAACGCTGTAAAAGTCCTTTTTGGAGGGTAGCTCACATTCATCGAATTTATCAAAGGAGTCCATATAATCATAGGGATAGACCCCCTTTCTTGTCATAAGTGCCAACCCTGTTTCACGAAACACTTCTGACGTGTATTTGAAAGCGTCCCTTGGTAGGTTCTTCACCAAGTTGTCTAGACCACTACTCATAAACTGAAAGCTGTCCAAAAATACCAAGTTTTTCCCAAGCTTCACGCCATGTACTTCTCCATGTTGTTCGGTATCACATTTATGTCTTGACCAAACTTGCCAATCTCCTGCATAATGAAATGGCTGTCGTAGCCGCGTAAGTTATGAAAGATCACAGGAATTTTATCAGTCAACTTAAAGTTCACGTTACACTCACGATGTGCAGACCCTCTATACTTACCTGACACGTGACAGTGGTCTCTCACTCTAACGTCAGCGCTAATGTACTCAACACTACAAATATGGCAACTCTTAGCCTCGTCAAAGTCTTGTCTATCGTCATCAGTCAGTATCATTTCTTTGTTAAAGTAGCTCTCAGATGTTTTTTTACAATATTCGACAATTTCTAACATCTCCCCAATGAACTTGTTGACTGCATTTTCACCGCGGTACACTTTTACTGGCTTACTATACTCGTCGTCGTAGCAACAAACCAATTTATACCCATAACCACAGTCGACGTGCCTCTGGTAGGCATTTGTGTAGCTACACTCGCTTGATGGTGTCGTTGTGTACACCTTCTGTGTGATAGCCTCAAAGTCTGCGTACACCACAAATGGTACGTTTAGCTGCCTACTAAAATTCTCATATTTCACTTTCGCGCCTTTTTGCGGCATTTTAATAGCTTGCTTCCCATTGATGACCAAACACACTTCAATGTGACTTTCAAGTACGTCCGCTCGGGTAAAACACTGCAGGCAATATCTACAAAAGTGTTTTCTAGCCTTATGCTCTGTCTGGCGGTACATGAATTTGTTGAAATCGCGAATGTACACATAGTGCTTGTTGTCGTCGGCAGTTATCAACAATAGGTCCATGTGGTCGGGGTACACTTCCTTAGAAACATACACAGGGAATGGCTGCTTATTTTCATACCCAAAAACGTTAATGCTAATTTCGTTAGCCTTTTCGATCTTGTTGTAATCTTTGAGTGTGACTGGGAAGTTAATTCCATCGTAATTCAACTCACTAACATGTCTGGCATACTTCGACGTTCTATCAGAGTGTTTTCCAACAGGAAACTTATGTGCTAGGTGACACCATCTAAAGCACTCGTTGTCATCGTTATTTACATTTATCAAACCCTTCATACTATTGCACAGCTCCTTTGGCAACGCAATGTAGCTACTCCCATTCAAAGGTCTGTAAATAGCAATGTTAACGTAGTGCGCATCTATTTTGTCGATAGTCCATCCAGACCCCTCAGATAACCACCCAGCTATCCGCGTCAAGATCTGCTCCGACCCACGGTTGGCAACACCTTCAATGTCACGCTCGTTAATGACGACGAACGTCTCGCTGTTAAAGTAGGCGGTTTTGTACGTGGTCTTATTGAGTTCTAAAGCCTTCTCAAAAGTGACCTTAACTGTCTCTACCACTTTCATTCCGTTGGTCTCACCTAGTTCACGTCTCAAACGATTAATGACAGCGCTTCTACTGCCGTTTACCTGATTGATGTCTCTGTCGTTAACCACCTCGACTCCATAAGACCTTGCGAACCCTCTCAGCGCTCGATCCAACAGCCGTGGGCTATGGTCTTCAACTATGGGTTGTGCCTCCTGGTTTCTGGCAAGACGGTTGTGTGTCCGACTGCCAACGTTAACTCGTCTGTTTGTCAGCGGATTAACAATACTGACATTTGTCGTGTCACTAAAAACACCATCTCTAACAAGTTGATTGTAGACTCGCCCATGAACGTTGACTGCTCTACCTGTTAGTGGATTTACAACAGCACCAGTTCTAGCGACGTCACCCATGGCTTCTATATACTACACTTATATTTTTTTTCCTAAGCCACTCGTTGTAATAACGATCACCACTTTCACACCATCCCAACTTTGGTACACCACCCCAAACAGATTGTTGTCAAACTTCTCTTTCACCTTTCCGTCTTTAAGGTCTGACACCTTCTCGAGTGTCTCGAGTTGTCTTCTATGACACAACCTAATAATGTAGTATCCGTATCTGCTAACGTTTCTACCCTTTATCAAATCACATGAGTACAACACACTGACAACTTTCAAGAAGTCCTCTTTTATCAACTCAAGGTGCTCGTACTTCACAACGTTCCGTAGTCTCCTCCCCATCCACCAAGACCGTTTGTGAACGCTTTTTGGTCGTGTGAGTCTCATGTCGCTATAACTCTGAGTGTAACCCCATTCGATGTCGCCACACTTTGGACACGCGTACCCACCGCAGTCACTTACGTTTTTCACAACGTCACAATCCAAGCAGTGATAAAACCTGAAGGTGCCTTCACACTCAATTTTCGTTTCATTCGCAATCTCATCAATTGTCAAACCATGTAACTCATCTGCCTCATAAGTTTGTCCATCACTTATACTACTCCAATATTTTTTTATCGAGTGAGTACCCATACCGCTATTCCACTACCCAAACCCAACGCACCAACAAACAATATTAGTTGGTAATCCTTCATTTCCGCACTCGGTTGGTAGTAATCGAGGTCAGTGAACACTCGTCCGCTGTACTGTATGGTCATTACGCTTCTAAGTTCTTCCAACGCGTGGTTTGTGTCATTGATGTCAGCATTAGCATCTGAGAGCTGTTGTCGCAAGCGCTGAATCTGATCTTTTTTAACGATTTCATTTTCATACCACACTTCTTTCGCACTGGCTAACTGTTCCAACGCATGGTTGTGTCTCTTCATCTCAGCTTCATAGCCTGTGTGATTAAACTTTGAAAACATAAAGCCAGCGCCTGCAAAAGCCACTGCATTAAAAATCCCTCCAGCCACAACACTCACCATTAACTTACATTGATTTGAATGGATCTGTCGGTATCCACTTTTTCGATTGTACCCATTTTACTAACAGCGTTCCTGCACCAACAGTTGCAGCAAGTTTTACTGTGCCCCTCACTGTCTCTGGTGTTCCCAATGGTTCTCCCAAGGCCCTTTTAGAAATCATGCTCGCTACCACAGCGCCAGTCGTAACAAGTAGCGCATCGTACAATTCGTTCATAAGTTCTTTTCGATCGATCGCAGTCATATACATTGTCGTGTGTTTTGTTCAAGAATCAAATGTGTCTAACGCTGGACGACAAGTTCTGCGATTTTCTGACGCGGGTGCTGCTGTAGTACTCGCGGGTGTCTCTTTTTCACTGCTAATTGTGTACCACAGCGAAGCAGCAGCAATGATAACACCAAATGTCCCAACAATATAACCATAGCTCCACTCACTACTCTGTTCTTCGTTGACTATCATTTCACGCATTTTCTTTTCTTTCGCAGCTTTCGATATCTCAGCCAACTTCTTACCAGCAACGACGCGCTTTGGGTCCTTCACCTTAACACTTTTCACATCAGCCGTGATCTTAGCGTCGACAACCGTCTGTGGGTCCTCAGCCATCTAATACACTATCACGTGTTATCTTACTCACAGGTATCTCACAGTTGACCTCACAGTTATCTCACAGTTCCAGACCAAACGCACTAAAAAATTAGGATTTTTTCTGGGAGTATAACATGATGACTCGAGCCCGAGAAATTAGCGAAGCGGAGATTGCTGAGTTTCGAAGAAACCACTTTATCAACGTGTCTATCCCACAAGACACCTCTGGACCTAGTGTCTTAAAAGAGTACTTATCAGCCTTCGCGTTGCACGACATCTATAGTAGAAATGAGGAAGCGCTAAAACGATTCAACGCTCAGACTCTCACCACAAAGCGTGTTCACGAGGCTTGGGTCAATCTTCAGAAGACACAGCCAACTGGTGGGTTAATGAGTTAGCTAACAAGATCCCCGTGTGGTGTTACTCACCGTTCAAGCGTCTTGTGTTAGCGGGTGGTGACTACATATTAGGCAACCCTTGTGAGTCCACCGCTACATTACTCGGTAACTACCTCGAAGTGTTCTTAACAACCCTTCTATGGAAACCATGCCCAACCAAAATCAAAGCGTGGTTAGAGCTCGCCGCGAACCGTGACGTTAACGTTTGCGTGGTGGGGTGTAATGATATACTGAGTGCGGACGACCTCGAGGACCACATACGCTCACCCACCCATCAGAGCTTTGCACGCGCACACAACGAGTACAAGTGTTACCCATGCGGTGTGACCACAAACAACCCAATGCATCGCTCAAGACACGAGAGCTCACAGTCCCATCTTAAAAACTTAGAGCTTCAGCGGATATTTAACAACGAACAGCAGTTGCCGCAACAGGAGAGAACATTTCTATGGAGGTATAGTAATCATGAAGAAAGTTGGTAAACTAGAAATCGTGATTGGTCCTATGTTCGCAGGAAAAAACGACAGAGACTCTCCGCAGACTAGTTGCGTTAAGTAAGTCAGGGCTTAGAGTCCTTTACATGAACAACACAGGTGACACTAGGCGAACCGACCACGCGTTCTCCACACATCGTCAGACCATTGTTGTTGGATCAGACAGTTTACCTGCGAAGTTAATCACCAACCTTCCGAGTTCTTTCGAGCTAGCTGGCTACGACGTCATCGGAATTGACGAAGGCCATTGGTACTCTGATCTACTCCCAGTTATTCACGAGTACATCAAAGCTGGCATTCACGTCATTATTTGTGGTCTCATAGCGACAGAGCACTTAAAAAAACTTGGCGAGCTCGACACGCTCTTCCCAATGGCAGACGACATCACATTTCTAAAAGCGTATTGCGCTGTTTGTCGTGACACTCGCGGAACAACTGTCGAAGCGCCATTCAATTGGAGATATAATCCAGGACCATCATTCGTTGGTGGTGCTGAGCAATATCGCGCAGTGTGTAGACGTCATCATCCTTCCACATAAAATTAAGGGTGTTCTCGGATACCCCACTTTTTAAAATTGATACATTGGTCACATGAAGCGTCCAATGTCTCATAGAAACATTTTTTCACACACACATAAAATTAGTCACGCATCACACAGTGGTTAGAAGGTCCCACAAATATTTTCATTGAGAGAAAGTTTCGCAGATATTTTTATCAAGTTAAAAACATCTTTAAAAAACGCTAGAACAGTTGTCACTTTAGATGTTGTCTCAACAACAAGAGTGGGCGCTAATTCAACTCATTACTCGTTGCCTAAAAAGTCTCTTTACAATAGTGTCTCTCGTGGTTACTTAACGCTGCTTTATTTTTAAATTTACGAAAACACTGGGAACATTGAAACCCAATGTCAAAGAAATATTTTATTATCGCAGTAATAGCGTCGTCGTATGAGTCGCACAACAATGTTAGATAACCAGCGGATTTATATCTGAGTAGCGCCTCGTCTTGCTCTTTGGATGTCTTACCTGTGCCACCTGGATTCTTGAACTCAATCACAAGCCCAATTTGCTGTCGGTTTGCATTAGCAATAATCAAATCAGGTGTTCCACGTTGGTAACCTTTTTTCCACGAATTTATTCTCTTCGCAGAAGTGTCTTGATTTTCACCAAGCCCGGCTATCAAAATAGCTTCTGGATAATATTTTCTAAGAAAACCAACAACTTTCGTGTGAAGATCGAACTCGGTGATCATTTTAAACTGGTTGTGTTTGAGACCAACGTCAGCTAAACCCTTTCTAACGCTTGGTAAGACTTCTGTGCACCCACTTTCCGAAGTGTTTCGCGCGCTCCATTTTACTCGAGAACACCAACGAGTAGACCCCAAGTTCGTTGATAAACGAGGCCTGTTCCATCTTCATTTTACAGTCAGGTTCGACATGATCGTTAACTGCGTCTTTTGGTCGAGCATAACCTAGAGCGCTCGCGACTTCTTTTGCTTTGAACCATATATCACCGTTGTGATTAACCGTCGTGATTTGATGACCGTCGAAATCGAATAGTTGGAGTATTGCGGAAGTCATCGCTATATAGTCTCCCACAAAAAACTACTCGATGTGGGCGCTAGGTTTTTTATAGATCTGGTTTGTTGTGTACCAACGCATCAGATACGTTTTATTAGTCTTCAGTTTTCCACGTCGTCTGAAAAAGTTTCTAATGTTATGAACCAGTTTTCTAAGCCAACCCATTTTAACTTAGGTTGCGTCTTCTACCACTCCCACAGTGTCTGATTCTGGTAACATAATAGGTTTGCCGTAAGTCTTTTTAGACCTCATACCAATCTCAGCGTGAAGCTCGAGAGTCACGTCACCGCGACCAAATGACCCACCAGCTTTGAACATGTGATCAGTCGTCTTATTTATTTTATATATTTCATGGGGTCTCGAAATACATGCTCCCATTTACTTTATACCATATTCCTTCATCATTTTTCCACCCATGACTATGATGTCTCGGTTCGTCATGTAACCACTCACGATTCTCACACCGTAGAATTCTATCAACGATGGGTACGCATTTGGTATTCTTGGTCGATGTATTCCAAAAATTGTTCCATAGGGTGTGCCTATCTTTTTCATATTTGCTATGAAGTCTGAATCGGTTGACTTGATGTTGTTGACCCTGACATGTGAGTTGCTCATTTGCCAGTGTATTGATATCATATGCATTTTTGTGAGGTCAACACCACTCGGAATAGTGCATATGCTCTCCATTGCTGGGACGCTGCCACCATACGCGAGTCCATTAGCCATACCAGTCTTGTACCCTATGAACTTATCCCACTGACCGTCGTCGTTTGATATAATTGTCTCCCAATTTGACCCAGCGGTTCTCATAGGTAGCCTCACCACAACAAAAATGGAGAGGTCGCACCATTGCATACTCGGGCAGTTAAAATGAAGACCTGACTCAAGTGGGAGTGGTGTTAACACAGGTGATAGAAAACTTTGGCCCGCACTGTTAATGCCAATAATAGGGCCATAGGTTGGGTTGTTTTGCACTAATTTGCTTGTTTCACCAATGGCTTTCACTTTGTTTGAACCATTGGTGTGAAATTCCATGTTTTTCAAGACGTGTGTGTTAACGTCGAAGTCGAGCACAACATTATAGGACTGACTCTTGAGGTAACCTGATAGTAATTGCTCTAGAGTTCTTTTGTTGGCAGCGTCTGAGTCATCGACTGGGTCTGCTACGTTTTTTATCGCTGAGCCTTGCATGTCTATTAACCCAGACATCCTTCCACCGGTCGCGCTTAATTTGGGATCTTCGTCTAGATGCCTTTTCGTTCTCTTTAGTATTTTATCGTGAGGGTCGTCAGACTCATACCCATAGTTTAGACTCATTACTACCTCAAGGTGTATTTGGTTAGTAGATAGCCAGAGGCTGCCGAGAACCCTAACACTATCGCTAGCGTTGTCGTGTCTGACTTACTTGTGGTGGTCTGTGCTATTTGATTGATCACTGTTTTCTTCACGGGTGGTGCTACTAAGTTAGTCACCACATTTTCTTGGTGGACTTTTTTAGCCACAGTCGTTGTTGCATTCAAGCGAGTGTTCACTCCAAATCTCATGGACTCTGTGGCAATCTTTAATAAGTTGTTGTACCCAACGATTTTATTCTTGAGAATCACTAGGTTACTTGGCATTAACCACGTACTTGGTGACACTGCAAGATTTTGGACAACGTTGGTGTCTCTAATCGATTTATTCATGTTGAGAATCCATGTCGACACGTCGTAGTTGATAACACTGTCAGAAAACAACTTGCGGAATTCTTGCTGGGTCTCTAGACTTCCTGCAGAGCCACCAACAACAGATACACGTGTTCTCGCTTGTGCACCAAGTGTGGAGTACACAAAGGCTTCTATGCTTTGATTTAGATATTGCAGTCCAATGTTGGTAAAGCCATCTGACAATCGCGCGACGTATCGTCTGTAATCGTTATGGGTGTCGTTGAGTGTGTAGACTCTGGACTCACCTGTTGTGCCATCGCTCAGGACTTTATTCTGGTAATAATGTTTTCTGGGGATCTTGGAAATCTTACCATATAATTCGGAAGCGTTGAATTCTCTACTTATTGATTTCATGGTCTCACCACCTTCCATTCTTCTGAGAAGTCTCCTAATGGTGAAGTACACATGAAATCTCATCACACTTGTGACCACAGGGTGAACTTCTTGTGACACTGATAAATGTTGCAGTGAGACTCCACAACAGAAACTCGCACAATACGTCGCAAACACAACACGATAGTAAGATTCGCTGTCGTCCCACTTTGACACGGTCTTTGACGTGGTGATTTGTAAGGTTGGTAGCTTTGACATGAAGTAACTACTTTGGTTAACGAAGACTTTGAAGTTATTCACTGGATAATTCAACACGTTTTCCGTTGGATAGCCATCCCAAAGTCCCCAGTGGTTCTTATGACCTTTTGGTAGTGGTTGGATAGTTCCACCGCCTTGCCATATTATTGGGAACTTACTATTGTGTAACCACTTCCACATGTTTTTATCATTTTTGAAAGTTGTGCTAGTTATGTCTGTGCTGAGGATGTCATTGTTTCTGAAATATATGTCGACACTCATGATCTCACCATCTTGTGAAATATTTGGGTTGAACTCGAATTTGCTTAAAGTGGCGTGAGGGTACTTTTTGATGAGGTCTGCCTTTGCGTCGTGTGTAGCCTTCGATGTGTTCGCCATCGCACGTTCGTAGTACTTTCCATAGTAGTCATGAAGGGCTTTCTGCATATATAATATACTGTATGTTATACATAACACATGCTACATTATATATGGTCAGGGTTGTAGTATTGATTAGAGGTCCAACGAAAACTGTGGATCTACCAGAGGCACTTTTGACGTTTGGCTCAGATCCTCACTTACTAGTAAAAAAAGCGACCATCTTTTGGGACTACGTTAACGTGGAGACCGGTGTGAATGATGAAATAAGCTACAACAGCAACAAACACGTTTTTGGGTCTGGGTACCACACTTTTAAAATGATTGCCGACGAATTGAAGGGATTAGGGGCTATCGAGCTAGTAGCCAACAAACACAATTCAAAGTGTGAGATAAAAACTGACCAACAATTAGAGCTGTTTAAATTTGGAGAGCTGTTAGGGTTCAGTGATAACACAACGATAACCACTAGTGGTTTGGTCAGCCCTAATGTTGTGAATGTTAACAAAGGGTTGAAGTATGTACAAGTGGGTTGTAGCATTGTGAACAGACCTGAGAACATTGTTAATGGTAGCAGAAGTGAGGTTATCGTTGAGTTACCATTAACCACCACTCAACCACTGAAGAGCTCCGTTCAACAATTCTTCAACATTGAGTCGAAGGTGTCGATAAACAAAGGCGCTTTTACGCAGCTAGTGTTTAATGTGACTGACCAAGACGGTAGTGGTGTCAACGTTGGTGACATATTGTTGGATTTGTATGCAACGCTTGAGTAGCTAACGTTAAACGTACGCTAAAGTAATGAGTCTAAACTATGGGTTCGACTCTGGTGGTTACACTGAAAAGCGACGTGTAGACGACAACCCTCAAAAGTTGACGGTGCTTATTGAAGGTGTGGAGAAAGTTGTAACCTTTGACTATAATGTAGTAGCCACACATGATAACCCACACATTATAGTTAAGACAGCCACTGTGTTTTGGAACTATGATAATGTGACTGGTAGTGATGATATTCGATTCTTACATGTTAGATTAGGAAGACCAACGCCAAGATTTGGGACAACTCGAGTGGCTGGGGGCTACTACGACTTCGACGCGTTGGTTAGAGCTCTACGACACACGCTTAGGGTGATTTGGGTAGACCTCGCGGTGGAGAAACTGATGGCCACAGGTAAAAGTAGGATCAAAGTTCAGGCTATGAGGATGAGAGCCAGCGCCGCAATAGAACTTAGGCTAGGTTACATTGGGCTTTTGCTTGGTTTCGCGAAGGACGCAGGAATTACGTTAGATGGTAAGTGGCACGACAGTCCAAACAAGATTGACATGAATAGAGGTCTAAAGTATGTAGAAGTCTCGTGCGACGCTGTTGAGACGGAGAGCAATGTGGGCACTGATGGTAAGTGTAGTAATGTGATCACAACATTTCCAGCACCCACCGAGCAGTCTCTAGATGGAGGGATACAACGTTATGCGTATGTTGAGTCCAAGGTGAGAATTAAAAAAGGTATTACTCAAGTATGACGTTTCGTGTCAAACCAAACAATGGTGACGCTGACGTTGGCGCAGTGCTATTGGAACTGTATATTGTGTGAATTATATGGAACTCGGTGTGGAGACAGAGCAAGGGTTGAGAGACATTTATTATAATCCTAAGACTGGGTACAGTGGTGCAGAGAGGTTGTATCAAAGTGCATTGGGGGATGGATTGGGGGTGACTAGAAAAACAGTGAAAGAATGGTTGACAGCGCAGGACACTTACACTAGGTACAAACCCATTGTGAGGAGACATAAGTTCCGCGCGACTTTTGTTGGGTTTCTTGGTGAAGAGCTCCAAATGGACTTAGTGGACATGAGTAAGTACTCAAAACAGAATGGCGGTTATTATTGGATATTGACAGGCATTGAAATATTGAGTAGATACGCTTTTGGAATTGCGGTTTATAGAAAAGACACTAAGAACATGACCAAGGCTGTTGGAAAGTTGTTGGATGACTTTAAAGATCGGTTTGGGACCACACCTAAGTTAGCACAATTTGACGATGGACTTGAGTTCTACAACGTTGGTGTGAAAAGTTTGTTGAAAAAACATGGTGTCGAATATTTCAGCACTAAGAGCGATAAAAAGGCTGGTGTTGTTGAGCGTTTCAATAGAAGTCTGAAGAGCATTATGTGGAAGTACTTTTATAGCCGCGGGACATACAAATGGATTGGGGTTCTAGACCAGTTTGTGGACAATTACAATAGCAGTGTGAATCGCAGTATTACGATGAAGCCAAAGGATGTCGATAAGTCGAATGAGAGTGAAGTGTGGACCACTTTATTTGGTCATCAATTTGCAGACAATCCATTGCCGAAGTTTAGAGTTGAGTAGTAGTAAAAGGCCGATTCTAACTCACCAAACAGGTAAATCCACTAAGTGGGCGTGGTCAAAAACTTTAACCACGCCCACTTAGTGGATTTACCTGATGTGAGTTAGAATAGGCCTTTTACTACTACTGTCAAGGTCAAGGTCAAGGTCAAGTTCCAAGAATTATCTCAAAAATAATTCCAAGAATTCCTTAAAAAAGGGGCGTGGCCGAGACGTCTTAAAAAAAGGGCGTGGCAGAGATACCTTAAAAAGGGGAGTGGCCGAGACGTCTTAAAAAGGGCGTGGTCGAAATGTCTTAGAAAAGGGCGTGGTCGAAATGCCTTGAATAAGGGCGTGACCAAATTTTTTAAATCGGGGCGTGGTCGAGTTAGACTCCAAATATTATTGCGCGACGTGATTTACGTTCTGTAGTAACGACATGCAGTCAGACTTGGCTTGGTGGGTTCGGGTGGAGGTTCGAGTCAGACGGGTCCTTGTGGTGGCTCGTGTCCCCTATTCCGCGATGAGGTAATGTCCGATCGCCAAAGTGTTCACCTTGTCGGGTAGGATATATCGCTTGTCGTCATTACTACTTAGTGCTGTCTTGTTGACCGTCTCTGTGTAAATTTCGTGTTTCCTACTTCTAAAAGTATTCATACTTCTCATCTGTGACTCTCCGGAGAGCAAGCACTCTTTATAGTCTTCAAATGTTATTGATTTGTTTACAACTCCTTTCTTCACCCCCTTACATTTCTTCTTCTCTGATTTGTTAGTCTTACATGCGTACAGCTTGGCTCTTAAACCAACAAACTCTAAGATTTGTTCTCCGTTATTCTCATCCTTGAATAGACCTATAACCTTTTCGTTCAAACCTGTCGGAATACAGGAGGGGTGGTCCTTAGAGTAACCAGAGGTGTCGAACCTCTTGCTAACGTCGTTTGAGATGTCTTTGTAAAAATCATCGGTGTGTATCTCATACATTAGACTGTCCGTGTCGGTGAACAATAACTTAGCAGCGCCCCCATATTTAGGCTTGATGTAGTCGTAGTGAAACTCGTACATTACAGTCTTACTCAGATCTAGGATACTCATCCCAAGGTATACAGGTTTGTAGAATTTCACTTTCGTTCTCTTCATGTGTACTGCTATTAGGTTCTCGCTAAAGATTGTACGATGGCTATAATTTGGCTTAGAAACTAACTTGTTCATTTTCTTTTCGTTCGTCACTATCTTGATGTCTACCCTATTCCTAATATTTTCCATAGTTTTTCCAAACACTGAGTTGTTCATTAACTTAAAGAAATCTTTATCGAAACTGTTCGTAGCCTTTATTCTTAGTTGTGTGTTAAGATCTATGTACTTCTTCATCCAATCTCCCTCTCTGAAAGTAATCCCTCTGTGAATTTTCGTTAACTTCATTCCATGTTTGAGATACAGCTTAAGATTCTTACGGTGAATGACGTACTTATTATTGTTCATCAAATTAGGGACTAGCTTTTCCACTCCGTTAATTAACAACCTCTCTGGGGCTAGAGGATAGTCGTTATGAGCATCGTGAAGTTCCTTAGGATATTCTAGGTCAACTTCTAGAATACAGGGTATGTTCTCCCAGTTCTCTAGTTGTGCACTGTCCATCCACTTGAAACCTCCCATAGGTAGTTTCATACTCATAGCATATCCGTAGAAGTTGTTTGCATCAAGGTATGGTAAATATACACTAGGTTTGGTAGGATCGTGTTTTGCTTGTGGTTCTGACACTGGTGTTTTTGTGTACCCCATATGTTTGTTATTGGCTTGGGCGTGTCTTTTTGTAATGGTGGACACTCCTCCTCTGATGCCTCTCTCTATCATCAACAACATGTCAATGTAGGTCAATAATTCTAGTTCTACCTCTGTTATTTTTAGTAGTGCGTCCCATGACAGTCCTGGAGATGTGTAGTACCATGCAGGGTCTAGTCCATAATTTTTCATGCAAACAGACCTGAAGTTCTCGAACACATCCTCCAACAACATCACGTCTGTCAACAGGTAAAGGTCGTGGTAATCCTTCATGGTCTTCATTCCAAAGTTTTTCCAAACTTTTTGGGCATGCTCATAGTCCTCGTCGCTGATGTCGGTGTCAGTCAGTCTCGAGTAGAACTCCTCTATAGGAGGCAGCTTCTCCTCTTTTAGTCTCTCTATCTTGTCCATGTACTCGTATGGGTAGACACCTTTCTTGGAAACTAGCTCGAAATATTTGTCTTTTTCGAACTGTTTTCTTGTGGCTACTAACTGATCGTTAGACAAGTTCTTTGCTAGTCTATCTAGACTAGAAGCCATGAACTTAAAACTGTCTAAGAATCTAATTTCTCTGGTGATAGGTTTTTCTTTACCAGTCTTATCGGTGTAGTGGTCCACCACAATGTTTTTACTGAAGGAGATGTATTTCTCCTCGTTACATGGAATGCAGTTCACGTCTCCACCTAGGCTTTTGATAAACAAGTGAGCGTCGTATCCAGACAAGTTGTGGAAAATAACAGGAACAAATTTTGGTAATTTGTATTTTAGATTACACGACGTGTGTGCAGCTCCTCTGAATTTTCCTGTCATGTGACAATGGTCTCTGACTTTGAAGTCTTTAGGGTTGGTAAAAGTTTTTTCACAAAGCCAGCACTTTGTACTATTTTTAAAGTTTTCCGTCTCCTCAGAGCTTAGGTTCATTGGTATCGTCACCTTGAATCTCTCGTACGCTCTACACACGGCTTTCTCTATCTCTTCTACGAACGACTTGGCCAGGTCGTCTTCCAGGTTCTTCTTAGTTCTACTTACTGGCTTCTCCCAGTATAGTTTGTCATCACTACATTTTAGGTGGAAAGTCCATCCTGATGGTGTGTGATGTTGGTACTTGTTGGTAAAACTACTATTTGGTTTGTTCTCACATCCTTCAATCTTCTCGATGAACGACTCAAAATCAGCGTAGATCACAAATGGCACGTCTTGTGTTTTGTGGTTGTTTGTGAAAGTTAGTTTGTCATCTTTACCTTTTTCTGGCATTACAGTTTTAATACTATTAACGTCTGAACAGTATTCGTCGTGCTTTTCTAGTGACTTAGTATTCTTGAAGCTGTTTAGACATCTATAACAATAGTGAATCTCATGTTGGTGGTTGTTATTCTTACTTGACATGAGTCTACTCATATTCTTAATCCAGACGTAGTGAGATGTAGTCTCGTTCTTGATGTAAAGCAAGTTAATGGTGTCTCTAGAGTTTCCTTGGATAGTAAGAGGGTACACCTCACCCTCATCGTAACCAAATACGTTTATTTCTATCTTGTTATTTTTTGAAAATTTCTGGATGTCCTCTAGTGGTGTAGGAAACCTAACCTTGGTCCAGTTGTAATTTGTCGAAGCTTCTTTGAGTTTCTTACTTAGTCTTTCTTGGTTTTTCTCTTCAAGTGACATTTTAGCAACAGTTACAGACCACTTGAAGCACATGTTGTCCATTTTGTTTTTAACGTTTACGATGGCTTTTTTGTAAACTAGTGCTTGTGGTGTAGGAATGTGGGAGCTCCCAGACATTGGTGTGTACTTGTCGATATGAATACTTAGTCTCACAACACGAAGAAGTCTCCAGTTACTTCCTCTAGTCAAGTATGTAGAGAAGCTCTCTAACATTTTCTCAACCATCTCGTTGTACATCTCTTCAGAGTTTGTGCCATGTAGTATAATCTTTGTGAGAGTGTGAAAGTGTGCCTCAGCTTCAACCTCTTCGTCGTTCGCTGTGCGAACCATCACACAATCCAGAATTAACTTGGTCTTAATTCCTTTTTTCGTCTGTTTATTCCAAAGGTCTAACACAGCAACTTTTGATTGTTCTAGGAACACCTTTGGTTCTGTGTTTGTCCCAGCGTTAATCTCAAAGTTATTTGAGAAACCTCTAAGTGAGGTCTCACTCTTTTGTGGTATAGTTTTCTCTAAATATAGAGTCTATCTTTTCTTTGAACAAGTTAAAAGCACTTGTTGTATGTTTCTTAATGGGTTCTGGTATGTGGTCTACGATCCACTTGTTCCATTGACCCATCTTCTTTTCGAGAGACTCCTTGAATAAAGTCATACGCTCTCTCACACTTCTTCTTGGTGTAGGAGGTGCAGGTGTAGGTGTTATTATAGGTTCTTTGAGTCCGTGTGGAACTGGTTTATCCATTATGTTTTTAGGACGTGTCGTTTTTTCCGTCCTACTTGACATGTTATGTTTATATACTATAGGATATGTTTTATTTCTTTAGACCCTTTCTAAAAAGAGTCGTTTTTACAATTTACTATACTAGTACAATGTAATCACACTTCCGAATTTCTCGAATGCTTTTTGGTCTTCAGGTGTTTATATTTAGAGGTCACGTGGTATGATCTGTCGCATGTCTCGCACACCCATTTGTGAGTGTTCATCCACTCTTTAGTTTGCGCTCTGGCTGCTCTTAAAGCTTCTTCTTTGGTTTGGTAAATTCTAGGTCTTCCCATTATATAATACTATATGTTTTATTTCTCTAGACCTTTTCTGATCCACTCGTTGTAGTATGGATCTCCTCTCCCATCCCAACCTAGATCCTTGTATACTACGCTATACAGGTTGTGCTCGAATCGCACCTTGACCTTACCAGGTTTGAGGTCGTTAAAACTACCTCTCAACTCTATACCTCTTCTAGAGCATATTCTTATGACAGAAAATGTATTTCGATATATTCTTGACAATCAACTTGTTTCTTTTAAGAGACCATATTATCTCTATAAAATCACTGACCACTATTGGTGTACTATCCTCACTAAGTAGTCTTTTGCTAGTCAACATTCTCTCTAGCCACTTACTATAACTATGAGCCGATTTCTTGTACATCCAAATGTTAGGTACGAAGCTCCTCACGCGTCCATAGGTAGTCTCTCCACACTTGTCACAACTAAATACACCGTCTTCGGTTTGGGTTCTGTGGTTACTACACTCGTAACAGTATGTGGTGTCGTTCCACTTTTTTGGTTTTGCGTCCCTACTTCCGTTCTTGATCTCGTCCAATGTGTACCCTAATGTAGTACCACTCCACTTTTTTGGTGTCTCAATCTCGTCCAACGTATACCCAGCATAGAACATAACATTCTCATTGTGCGTTCGTCAACCATCTAAGTTACTATACTATATGTGTCTCTAGACTATAGTGTGGTAACTTAAGTGTCGCTCTAGAATGAGTAATAGTTAGATAACTTAGAATCTCTACTAAATGTCTTCCTGTTGTGCTGTGTCGTAGTGATCTGTCTTAGTCGATCTTGAGTGTCCGACAATAGTAGTCTCAACTCTTTGGTCTCGTTTACCTGGATGATAAGGTTCTTACAGAGTACCATCAACGCTTCGTTGTGTTTCTTCTGGTTCTCGAAAAGTATCTCCAATACGTTATGTGTATTTGTCTCCAGTGCGTCATGTTTAAGCTTCTCGTCTGCTTCCATCGCTATCTCCTTCAAAGTTCTAGCACTCATAACTATAGTGCTGTATGTATAGTTATGTTTAGATCACTCTGTACACCAAGTACCCAACGGGTAACCCGACAGCTCCGACGAATATCATTTGGTATTCTCTCATCTCGTCAGAGGGTTTATAATAGTCTGATAACTCAGGCTCTTTACTAAATGTCTTCCCATCATACTGTATCGTCAGTACTTGTCTTAGTTCATGATCCAGAGCGTGGTTCGTGTCGTTTATGTCTGCATTAGCGTCTGACAACTGTTGTCTTAACTCCTGAACTTTGTCTCTCTGACGAATCTCATTCTCGTAGAACTTTTCTTTCGCTCTTGCGAGACTCTCCAATGCTTTGTTGTGTCTCTTTATCTCTGTCTCGTAGCCGGTGTGGTTTAGCTTGCTGAATATGAATCCAGCTCCTGCGAATGCTACAGCGTTGAACAAACCACCTGCTATCACACTAGCCATTATATATTACGCTATATTATTTTGAGAACGGGTCTACAGGTAAGTATTTCTTACTCTGTGCGCACTTGATAAGTAGCGTTGAGACACCTACAGCAGTCGCTAACTTTAGGGTGCCCTTCACTGATTCGGGGGTACCCAACGGTTCTTTTAGTACTTTCTTTGATGCCATTGACACGGCTACGGCTCCAGCAGTCACAAGGGCTGCGTCGTATAGCTCGTTCATCAGTTCTTTTCTATCTATTGATGCCATATATTATACGATATGTTTTAATCGAGGCTGTCGAGTTTACGTGATGGTTTTACAACAACGGTCTTAGGCTCTTCGGTCACTACTTGTTTGTCTTGCCTCATCGTGTAATACAGTGAACCAGCGGCTATTACCACTCCTATAGTGCCTGTGATGTATCCGTAGTTAAAACTATCGTCCTCACTTATCACTCTCTCTCTCATCTTCCTCTCTTTGGCTGCTTTAGATATAGCAGCCAAGCGTTTGCCTGCCTCTACTCTCTTAGGGTCTTTGACCTTTGTTGTCGACGTTATGATAGGTACGGACTCGTTGTCAGTCATCTATACCATACGTGATATCTCGTCACAGACCATCTCACAGTCATCTCGCAGATCATCTAACAGGTCGTCTAACAGGTCGTCTCACAGATAGAGTATTCTATGAAAGTATCTTTGGTGATTAGACAGTGTGGTTTCACTCTTAAATCTTCTATTACAATACTCACACAGAACCCTGGAGTCTCTCATATATGTCTCTATGAAATGTATTATCTCATGTTGGTCTGAGGATAATAATGTGTTGTACCCTTGTGATCTTAGTCTTCTTAATACCCTCATCTGGTTATTCCTAATAACCCCATTACCTTTCGGTGTTTTGAGCTCTATAGCAAATCCATTGTATCTCTTATGTAGTTGCGGAACTATCAAATCTGGTTGTCCGCCACTGTAACCCTTCTTCCATCCATCTATTCTTTTAGTAGACGTGTCTTGGTACTCTCCCAACCCTGGGATGACTATTGTTGGATGATACTCCCTAATATATTTAACTATATTATAATGCAAGTCTGTCTCGTTCATTATTGATAACTGGTTGCATTGTGTGTACTGACCCGTCTTTCTAATAGACGGTAGGACTTCTGTGAATACCCATTTTTGAAACTTCTTGGCCGACTCAAGTTTCGACGAGAAGACTAGAGAGTAAACTCCTGGCTCCGACACGAGTATCATGTTTGGTTGCAAGTTTAAAGGGGGGCGTGATTCGCGCCCCCCTTCAAACACATCTCGTTTGACCTTATATATATCGTCAACGTGTACACTGATAGCCCACTTCGCGTTTTTATACCCTAGTGCCTTAGCGACTTCTTTTCCATGGAACCATATGTTGTCTCCATCTTTAATAGTCGTGACTGAATTGTTCTCAAAACTGAAATTTTTGACAAGGCTCGTCATATATAATACACTGTGTGTAATATTATAAGTGACTCTGAGGTCCCATTTTGGGACCTCAGTTTTCGTCGTCTTTTATGCGTCTTTTATGTGTAGACCTGTGTCTAAAGGGAGGTCGGAACCGGACCCCCCTTGTGTCTCGTATACTTTATTGTACCTTTTCACCATTCCGTTGATTGGTGGGCATAAGTCAGTCACATTATCGTCCAACACTTTAACGTCTGAAAGAAACATTGACTCGTTGTAAGGAAGACCTCTAAGATACGATCTTAGTTGTGTCAGTATCTTTTTATAGCTAGTGTGTGCGAACTTACAATGCTCCACTCTACTCGTCAGATTGGATTTAGCCAAGTAGCCTTGAATGACCACGCCAGGACCACTAATACAAGCAATAATTATAGGGTTAACAGTTACCGATCCAGCTACAATCCCTACTGTTGTTAACCCTATGCTAGTCATGTTCAACGATAGTTTAATTTTCTTCAACCTCTTATGTTTCCATTTGTAACAGGCTTCTAGCTTGTGGTAGTACGCGTACAAGCGTTTGAGCTCTAGTGTCTCCTCCTCTGACATGTCCTTTGATATGTGATTGAAAACAATAACTGACTTCTTCTTCATATATCTTACTTTATATTATACTCATCCATCATCTTCCCACCAACTACTAGCACGTCTCGGTTCGTCATGTAGCCAGAGACTATCTTCATACCGTAGAACTCTATCAGAGATGGGTACGCGTAGGGTGCGAGCAACGATTTTGGTCGATGTATTGCAAATATTGTTCCATAGGGATACCCTGTCTCGTTATAGTTAGCTGTGAAGTCTGAGTCTGTCGACCTTATGTTGTTGACTCTAACATGCGAGTTACCCATCTGCCAATGTATTGATATCATGTGTCTCTTAGTGGTGTCGATACTATTTGGTATTGTACACGTGTACTCCTTTGCTGGGAGGCCACCACCAAGCGACAACTTATCAGTTGTACCACCTTTATATCCGATGAACTTGTCCCAAGAACCATCATCGTTTGAGATAATCGCCTCCCAATCTGTTGTAGACACCCTCTTGGCTAACCTCAATACCACGAAAACGGATATGTCACAGTACTGCATACGTGGACAGTTAAAGTGCATTCCAACCTCTAGTTGATATTGAGTTATTGTAGGGGATAGGAAGCTATGACCACTGTCAGTACCAATAATAGGACCATAGGATTGAATACTTTGCACTAGTGTGTTTCCAATGGCTTTCACTTTATTTGTCCCACTGTGGTAAAACTGCGTCATGTCCGTGTTCGCGGTGTGCTTTGTGGTGTTAAAATCGAGTAGAACGTTATAGGACTGCACTTTAAAGTATTGTGATAAGTACACTGACTCCAACACTTTTTTACTGATAGCGTCCAAATCATCGACTGGATCTGCTATGTTTTTGAGTGCACTGAGCGCCATGTCTATATCTCCAGACATCCTACCACCACTCACGCTTAGTTTAGGGTCATTGTCTAGATGTCTCTTCGCTCTTCTTAATATTTTGTCGCTCTCGTAGTCTCTGTCCTCAAATCCATAACTTAGACTCATTATGCTATAACACATATTTGCTCACTAAATAGCCAGACACAGCGGAAGCCCCTAGAACTAGCCACAACTCTGTCGCGTTGCTATCTCGTGTCACCTCCAGACGATATTCTTGGTGTGTCACATTTGGTGTTGCCATGCGATGTGCCACCTTTGGTGGCTTGTCAAGTGTCTCCAGGTGCTCTCCACCTTCCTGGTGTGCCACGTTTGGTGTTGTCAGACGATGCGTCACCTTTGGTTGTTTGTCAAGTGTCTCCAGGTGCTCTCCACCTTCCTGGTGAACTTTCTTAACCTCCATCGTTGGTGCGTAGTTTAGCCCACTATTTACTCCAAACTTCATACTCTGTGTAGCAGTCTTTAGCAGGTTGTTGTACCCAGCGATTTTGTTTTTGAGGATTACCACGTTACTTGGCATTAACCATGTAGACGGTGATAGTGCTAGATTTTGGACAACGTTAGTGTCTCTAATCGACTTGTTCATGTTGAGAATCCACGTTTACACGTCATAGTTTATAACGCTATCCTCCACCAGCTTTCTAAACTCTTGTTGAGTCTCTAGACTGCCTGCAGAACCACCAACGACTGACACACGCGTCCTCGCTTGTGCGCCAAGTGTAGAGTAAACGAAGGCCTCTATAGACTGATTTAGATACTGTCGCCCAATGTTGGTGAGACCGTTCGACACCAGAGGAACGTATCGTTTGTAGTCGTTCTTAACGTCGTTAATCGTGAAGACTCTCTCCTCACCTGTTGTACCATCAGCAAGAACTTTACCGTGGTAGTAATGTTTTCTAGGGATCTTGTCTGTTTTACCATACAATTCTCCAGCGTCGAACTCTCTACTTATCGATCTCATACTCTCACCACCTTCCATCCTTCTTAGAAGTCTTCTAACAGTAAAGTACAGATGGAACCTCATCACACTTGTGATAACAGGGTGGACTTCTTGTGAGGGTGACAAGTGTTGCAACGACACTCCGCAACAGAAACTTGCACAATACGTTGCAAACACAACCCTATAGTAGCTCTCGTTGTCGTCCCACTTTGACTTTGTCTTTGACGTGACTATTTGTAAGATTGGTAGCTTTGAGAGAAAGTAGCTCTTCTGATTAACGAAGATTCTAAAGTTGTTCACTGGATAGTTCAACACGTTTTCCGTTGGATAGCCATCCCAAAGTCCCCAATGGTTCTTGCGACCTTTTGATAGTGGTTGGATAGTTCCACCAGAGAGCCATATTATTGGGAACTTGCTATTGTGCAGCCACTTCCACATACTCTTGTCATTTTTAAATATAGCGTTGGTAATATTAGTCGACAATATGTCGTTGTTGACGAAGTAGACATCGACCCTTGTCACATCACCTTGTCGTGTTTGGATAGGCTCAAAACAAAACTTGGTCAGTGTGGCGTAAGGATACTTTTTTACGAAGTCCAACTTGGCCTTCTTGATAGCGTCTCTCGAGTTCTTAGTCGCCTTGTCATAGTTATCACCATAATAACGTCTGATCAACGTCTCGAAGTCCACTGGTTTGTTTAACGTCTCCACTGGTTTGTTTATAGTTAGATACTTAGTATACTCCGGGTTACTCTTAAACCTACTCGAGTCTATACTAATGTCACCGATATTAGTTTTCGTCACGAAGAATATATGTATATGCGTATTGTCGTCAACATCAAGAAAAAACCTATTCTTGTCAGCGTAAGGATACTTTCTTTCGAACGCATCCATCATAACATACCGTACGTTATATGAGAGTGGTAGTATTGGTTAGTGGTTCAACGAAAACTGTAGACCTACCAGAGTCAACTCTAGCAACTAACTCAGACCCTCACTTACTAGTTGAGAAGGCAACCATCTTTTGGGACTACGTTAACGTAACCACAGCTAACGACAAGATAACTTACAACAGTAATAATCACGTTTTTAGTCCTGGGTACCACACCTTTAGAATGATCGCCGACGACTTGAAAGAGTTAGGAGACGTCAAGCTAGTAGCTAACAGATATGACTCGACGTGTACGATAACAACTGATCAACAAATAGAACTGTTTAAATTTGGACAACTTCTAGGGTTTGACGAAAACACTACAATAACCACCACAAAAACCAGTCCTAACGTTGTGAACGTTAACAGAGGACTGAAATACATACAAGTAACATCTAATATTGTGGACAGGTCTAATAACATAGTTAATGGTAGCAAAAGTGGTTGTATCGCAGTACTGCCAATAACTAGCACACAGACACTTAAGGGCTCTGTACAACATTTTGGTGTTAGGTCGAAAATCCCAATAAATAAAGGAGTCATCAACCAACTAGAATTTAAGTTAACAGATCAGGACGACAACACTGTTAACGTTGGCGAGGTGCTGTTATATTTACACATCATGTAGTGTATATGAACGTAGAGCAAGAACTAAGAGATATTTACTATAATCCGTCAACTGGTTACCAATCTGCTGAGAGGCTGTACCAAAAGGCACAAGAAGATGGACTAAGTGTTAGTAGGGCAAAGATAAAGGACTGGTTAAAATCTAAAGACACGTACACCAGGTACAAACCAGTTGTTAAGAAACACAAGTTTAGACAAACGTTTGTTGACTATCTTGGTGAGCAGATACAGATGGACTTGGTTGATATGGGCAAGTACAAACACAAGAACAACGGGTACTACTGGATACTAACAGCCACTGAGATCCTTAGTAGGTATGCGTTTACCATACCTGTCTACAGAAAAGATACGAAAAACATGACTAAGGCTGTAACAGAGTTACTAGAGAAGGCTAAGGTTAGATTTGGCGAGTATCCAAAGCTGGTTCAGTTTGACGATGGTAAGGAATTCTACAACGTTGGTGTGAAGGATCTGTTGGAGAAACACGACGTGAAATACTTTACCACAAACTCTGATAAAAAGGCAGCAGTCGTAGAACGGTTTAACAGAACACTTAAGACGTCTATGTGGAAGTACTTCTACAGTAAAGGAACATACAAGTGGATTGACATTTTAGACCAACTCGTTGAAAATTACAATAATACCAAACACAGTACTATTCTAATGAAACCTAAAGACGTGAGCAAGAAAAACGAAAACGAAGTATGGACGACGTTGTTTGGACACCATTTCGGTGAATACCCACTACCAAAGTTTAAAGTAGGTGAGACTGTCAGGATATCAAAGTACAAGAGCATATTCGCGAAAGGATACGAGGCTAACTTCACTGAGGAACTATTCAAAGTGACAAAAGTCGTGCGTGGTGACCCTACCGTGTACGAGATAGAGGACCACGAAGGGGAACCCATCATCGGTAAGTTTTATGAGGAAGAATTGTCAGCTGTTGATAAAAAAGATGACGTTTATAGGGTTGAGAAGATAGTGAAGAGAAAGAAGGTGGGAGGTAAGAAGATGGCTTTGGTTAAGTGGCTTGGCTACGACAGTAAACACAACTCATGGATACCAGAGAGTGATATCCAAAACATTGAGTAGTATATAAATGGCTGAAGGAGGATTCGATGACATCGAAATGCAAGATCGTGACGAGTACTCAAAATATAATGATATGAGTGACACCGCCTTGGACAACGAGTATGATACACTCGCCAAAGAGAGATTGGATCTTCTACGCAACGACGACCCTGATAAGCTGAAAGATGTGAAGGTTAGGATAGAGTATATTGATCGTTTACGTGATGAAAGAAGAGCAGAGACATCTTTTATAGGTAGTGGTGATGGTAAGACAGTAACAATAACTAGAGAGTATCAAAGGAGTAGATCAGCCCCTGAGGCTCGGTTTGTATACACAACTAACCGACCTATAAACGACGTGACACCATCTATTGAAGACTTTATTAGTAGAGAGTTTAACAAGGATGGTTTTAGGTTTAACTCGCATATTCACAAGGTGATTGAGTTACGATTACTCGTTAGTAGGACTAAGAACAACAACATAACTTTCAAGCCAACAACAAGTAGAAATAAACGAGGCGCACCACAAATAGTACTAAAACGTGACACTGCTGGTGTTCTACAATATAATGACGCTAATGTATCGCAAGAGGCAGTCACACAATTTAAAAAATTAATTAGTGATATCGTGAGTGAGCAATACGATAGAGACACAACTGTTAAAGGCATGACAATGACGCACACAGCCTCTGTCGTCCCCTACATAAAAGGGATGACTGATGAAGAAAATCGAGCGTATCAAGGTGTGATAAACCCATCAAGCACTATAGATCCACAATCAAGAATTGGCGACAACGGCGCTCTACAAATTCAAACCAACTATTTTCAGGACGCTATAGACACAACACTTGGAGAGAGAGACAATAGTGATGACCCTATAGAGGTAATTGAACTTGAAGAAAGAATAATTGGTTTAAGAGAAGCGAGAGACAGAACAATTAGGTAAAGAGAGGTGGAGGAGGTTAGGGAGCGACAAGAAGAGGACGTCACTCGGTTACAAAAAATAAAGGAGTGGTTTAAGGAAAACTGGTTGGGTGCCTCAGCTTTAGGAATAACCATAGCCTCTTTCATCACCACGATTATAATATCCGCTAGAAGTGTTGTCTTCAAAGGTGGCCAAGCACTTGGAAAATTAGGAAAAGCTATCGCTAATCTAGCCACAAAGGCTGGTCCTCTACTGGCTGGACTGCTAAACATGGTGGCGACTGTGCTAAAGTGGGGAGCTAAAGGCATATCTTGGTTAGCATCTAATTTATGGATCCTAGCAATAGCACTAGCTTGGTTCGTCTACGATCAATACAAACAGAGGAAATAAAACATGTGTTATAATATATAGTATGAATACTAATGAAAAAGAGTTACTCCCTGGATATAGACGTCGTGAAATATCTGCTATCAAAGGCACAAGAACCCGTCATGTCGTGACGCTAAACCCCAACAAAGCCAATCCAGAGGAGGAGTTATACATTGATATCCCGAGAACGAAGGGTAACACTTGTCTGGTACCCTCCAGTTTCCATCTCCTATTCGACTTCAAAAGTGCGAACGCGAAATCATGGTTTCTTAATAACCTCTCAAGACTACTCTCTGAGAAACTGGTGATAAAATTAGCAGGTGAGACTGTGTACGACAACTGTGGTGAAAGTGTTATCGGTACGTACAAAGATTTATGGAGATCTAAAACAGAACGAACGGCTATGGTTGAATATGGTCTAGCAAATGAGAATCTTCGAAAGTTAATCTCGAAGGATGACAGCGGCGCGGCCAGTGGAAACGTACAAAAAGTTAGCGATGGTCTGATGTTCTCTATACATGACACCAAACAAAAGGTTCGACTTGACAAGATTCTAGAAGATCACGGTCTATACGCGCCATACAACATGAACAACAATTTCAGGTACATAATCACACTCCCCAAAGCGTCTGATATTATGGTGGCCCAATCTGGATCAGCTGTGGCTGGCTACACGTTGGAGAACCTTGAGTTAGAGTACGAAACTATCGAGAGTCAAGAGATCGCTAACGAAGTATCATATCTGTACGAATCCGGTAGGTCTCTATCATATGAACACGTCACGCTAATGAAGACTGTAGAGTGGGACAAAGCAACCACACTCGTAAACGAGAATATTAACCTGCCGAGAAAATCGATGAAAGCCATCGTTCTACTCTTCACAAACAAAACAAGAACTGATAGTGAGGTATTCGTCTACCCAAACATAAAGTCGGTGAAACTCACTATTGAAGGCGTGCCAAACATGGTCTACAGTCAAGGAATTCCGAAATCAAGACTCTGGGGAGAAGCTAAAAGGTTGTTTGGACAAAAACTAGACTCCGACCAGCATATGACTATCCAAAAGTTCTACAAAGACGGTTTCGCTTTGGTTGTTGACCTTAGGTCTATCGAAGATAACGCGAAAGTCGCAACTGGAAAAAAAATTGTAAACACCCAGTCAGGAATATTGATGGAAATCAATAAAGAAGCCACAACAGCGAAAGTTATGTGTAGAATATTCGTGCTACCGACGGTCTTGTAAACTTCATCAACAACGATCTACAATCAATCCAATACTAAAACATATAGTATTCTATATGAAAACACCTTTTAACATGCTGATTGTCGGTATGACAGCCTGCGGTAAAACGCGTTACCTCTTGGATATGATAGAGAAAGAATACACGAATCACTTCGATTACATCATTCTTATATGTCCGACATTCGAATGGAATAAAACGTACAGAGAATGGAAATACATAAAAGATCCAGACTTTATCGCTATTCAGTGTGAACAGGATAAAGTTAATGTAATTCTCAAATATGTGACTGATATTTATAAATGCGCCAATTCATTAATAATACTAGACGATTGTGCTGGTGGGCAGGACGTTAAAAACAGAACAAGCGAACTAGTTAAACTAGCCTTTAGCGCTAGACACTACAACCTATCCACAATAGTCATAACACAACAACTAACCTCAATTAGTAAACCATATCGTGAGAACATCTCAAAGCTGGTGACATTCTACAACCCCAACAGAAACGATATGAAAACAATTGTAGACGATTATCTTAACGGAGTTGACAAAGCGGAAATCGAGAAAATAATAAAACAGTTGAAAGACAATGAATACGCAAGATTGGAGATACTTTTAAGACATCCGTACTCGTACGAATTAGTTATTCCGCGAAAACAAAACACAACGTATAGTATAGGACATGCCAAAACGCAAGACAAAAAATCTCGAGACAATTGACGAACTCATTGAAGACATACAAGAAGCAGAACACGTGGTCAAAGAGGAAGTGATTGATGAACCACAAATCGACGTTGACGATACTCCGCAAACTGATGTAGACAAGAAACGAAACGAACTACGAAGACTCTCAGAGGACGGTGAGATAGATCAATCAATCTCTTACCTTAAAAAGGCCTCAGCTAAGGTTATCAATAAAATCTATGAAGAATGGGAGGTAAAAAGAATGGAGAAAGCGAACGTGTTCCTCTGTGATCTTTTAATAAGCAAGTTCGCCCACGCGCTAGGGGGGTTCAACGCTATTGAGTCACCTGAAAAGCTCGAAAACGAGTTGAACACTGACCAGCTGTTAAAAAGAGACGTAGAGAAGTTTATATCATACGTATCACCCTACCTCCCTTGTTTAGGGTTATTATCAGGCGGACTGACAACTAGTAAACACATATTCAGCCACTTGGCTAGAGGGGAAATCCCCGAGGGGGGAACCCCAAATGAAGAAGGAGACAGTGCTATCTAATTACAATATGAGCGGAAGCGAGTTGAAGGTGAGATATCATATATCCAACACAACACGGACGCGATAGCATGTAAGCGTTCACATTCGTCGAATATCCTAAAGACATCAAACGATCTCGGCTGAGAAAATCGAACGAAGAGTTTACACAAACCATCAACATTTCGTATCAGACATACAAGCTCCATCACTAATTTATTTCGTCTGCTAATCGTTAATGAATAACTAATGTGATCATTAATGTCACGCGACGGTGACTCTCGCTAGTAAATCGTCGTACGTACAAAACGGGATTTCCCCAAGGACTTCCCCTAGCAAGTCGTCGCACGGCGAATGTGCTACTCAACTGAGTATCCAAATGGATAGCGAAATGGCGCTCTTTTGATTGGTCAATTCACACAGTGTCCATTGCAAATGTTTTACCCAAACAAGTACCCAAATGGATAGCAAAATGGCGCTCTTTTGATTGGCTAACAACACTGACTAATTTGCATAACAGACAGGTCTACAAAATCGTACACACGGCTGAGCCACGACAGTCACAAATTTAACCACACACAAAGAACGTGGGGTACCAACGCATTTTTCCAAATAGCGTAGATTCCTAATGGGTCTGACTTTTGGAAAACCGTCCTTGTGTCGCCGTGTCCTACACTACTCTCCAAGGCTCCAGCGCTCACACACAGTAATGATCGCTGGATCCCTGGAGAGTAGCGTAGAACGTGAGGAATCAGTGGAAGAAAAGACAACGAGACTCAACAAAGAGTTGTTGTTTATCTACCAGGTTAGAGAGATCAAACGACAACTTTTCGCTAGGAGTAGTGTAGAACGTAAGGAACTAGACGAGAGGTTCAAACACACTGCATTGGGAAAAAGGATGACCAGTCGTAAAAGAGAGTTGCGGCTTCTCAGTCGTCTCAAATAGCTCAAACGATCAACACAAAAACGATAGAACATGGGGGTACCAACGCACTTATCCAAATCGTACAGATTCCAAATGGATCTGATTCCTGGAAAATCGTATAGATTCTAAGAAAATGGATCTAATTCTTGGAAAACCGTCAGATTCTAAAAATAGACCACGCCCTTTTTAAGACGTCTCGGCCACGCCCCTTTTTAAGGTATCTCTGCCACGCCCTTTTTTTAAGACGTCTCGGCCACGCCCCTTTTTAAGGTATCTCTGCCACGCCCTTTTTTTAAGACGTCTCGGCCACGCCCCTTTTTAAAGGAATTCTTGGAATTATTTTTGAGATAATTCTTGGAACTTGACCTTGACCTTGACAGTAGTAGTAAAAGGCCTATTCTAACTCACATCAGGTAAATCCACTAAGTGGGCGTGGTTAAAGTTTTTGACCACGCCCACTTAGTGGATTTACCTGTTTGGTGAGTTAGAATCGGCCTTTTACTACTACTGAGTTGGCGAATCAGTGAGAATTAGTAAATACAAGAGCGTGTTCACAAAGGGCTATGAAGCCAACTTCACCGAAGAGCTGTTTAAAGTGGTGAAAGTTATTCGTGGTGATTCGAATGTGTACGAAATTGAGGACATAAGTGGCGAACAGATTATTGGGAAGTTTTATGAACAGGAATTGTCGCTGGTTAATAAGAAACTTGATGTGTACAGAGTTGAAAAGGTGTTGAAAAGAAAGAGAGTCAGAGGAAAGAAGATGGTGTTGGTCAAATGGTTAGGTTATGGAAGCAAACATAATTCGTGGATACCAGAAAGTGATATTCAAAATGTGAGCTAATGTAATATGGCTGAAGGTGGGGGAGATTTCAACGACCTCGAGATGGAGAACTTTGATGAGTACAAAGACATGAGTGTTGAGCAATTAGAAGAGGAGCTCACCGAGACTAATGAGGAGCTCAGCGAGATAACCATTGGGTATGGTGTGAACGATATGTCGGAAAGCGTTCGTGTTAGTTATGCCAAAGTTAGTGACCGCATGAAGAGGATGAGAAGTGAGCTAGCTAGAAGACGAAGTGGGCGAGAAGAAACGTCATTTATCGACGCTGACGATGGTAAAACGGTGACAATAGGGGGAACTAACACAGAAGTCCCAACAGTAGAGTTTGTCGAGCAGGGGTCATATGATGACGTCAGTGACGTAAGTTTCAGTTTAGCTTTTGAAGAGGAGGAAGAAATTGAGAGAAGACTGGGCGAGCTAAAAGCGTTCAACAAAGAGCTAACAGAGAGCGATGTGAAGAGAATCAAGCTAATAGATGAGAAAATACGTAAATTGAACAAAAAAAAAAGACTCGGTCGCGACGACGCGTCGAGGAAAATAGTCAACAGGTCACAGGTGACGAACTCAGGGTCTATTCTTTTCAAACCGATAAACGAAGATGGTGAGTATGGGAAGCCCAAACTAATTCTAAAACCTTGGAGAAATGATTTGATCTACAGTAAAGATAAGAGTAGTAAAAACGCGATTGAGCAGTTCAAAGAGTTAGTTAACCAAATCCCTGAGAACACAGAAACAACAGCTGTCACAACAGAAGTAATCCCAGACGACTTCCCAGTAATTGAAACAAGAGTGGACTATGTCAACATACCTGGGCTATCACCAGACGAAAACCGCGAGCTGAATGGTGTGCTTAATCCAAGTGATGGTGCGTTGCGTGAATCAAGAGTGGGTGACGATGGCGCACTGCAAGCGCAGGTAGACCACTTTCAAGAAACGATAAATAGAACACTAGACGAACTAGACGATGAGGACGACGAGAGTGTCACCTTTGAATTGAGAGAGCGTGTTGTAGGGCTTGAAGAAGCGCGAGACAGAACTATTAAGCAACGACAAGCAGAGGAAGTTAGAGAGCAACAAGAAGTCGACATTGACAGGTTTCAGAGATTTAAGGAATGGGCTAAAGAAAATGTGGTTGGGTTGAGTGCTGTAGCAATTTCAGTAGCTGGAGTTATAACAACAATTATTATCGCTGGTAGGTCCGCTGTTGTGAAAGGCGCTATGGCCACGAGGTCGTTTGCACAGGCTGTTAAGAACGCGATAATGAAGATGGGTCCATGGGCTATTGGGTTGGCTAATTTAGTTTACAATGCGTTGACGTTGGGTGCAAAGGGTCTTGCATGGTTGGCTCAAAATCTGTGGGTACTCGCGGTGATATTTGTGTGGTTCGCTTATGACTATTACAAGCTAAAACGGTAGTCTCATCTTCGAGGGTCTCAGCTTCGAAGATAACAAAACACACGTAAAGTATATGAACGTCACATCGGCAGAGTTGAGCCCTGGTTTTAGACGAGCGACCATGGGTGTCATAAAAGGGGTGAGAACACAGCATGTGATCACGTTGAACCCTAATAAAGTCAATCCTGGTGAGGAACTTTACATTGATATACCAAAGCTCAAGGTTAGCAGCTGTTTGGTGCCTGGATCGTTGGGTTTAGTGTTCGACTTTAAGAATGCGAATGACAAAAGTTGGTTCTTGAACAATGTGAGCAAGTTGCTTTGTGAGAAACTTGTTGTGAGACTAGCTGGGGAGACTGTGTATGACAACAATGGGGAAAATTACATTGGTGTCTATCGCGACCTTTGGGAAAGCATCACTGTGCGAAATCAAATGATTGACTATGGTATTGGTGGCGAGAACTTGAGAAAGCTAATTTCTAAGGACGACAGTGGCGCGACGAGTGGAGACATTGTTAAGGTTAGCGACGCATTGATGTTTAGTGTGATTGGGACAAAGCAGCGGATAAAGCTTGGCAAAATCATGGACGACCATGGGTTGTACGCTCCTTTTAGCATGAACAACAACTTGCAGTACGTGATCACACTTCCGAAGGCCACAGACATCATGGTGGCACAATCCAATGAGAGTGTAGGTGGATACACTCTGGAGAACCTCGAGCTTGAGTATGAGACGATTGATAACCAGGAGCTCTCTGATGAAATAACGTCGGGTTATGCAAGTGGTCGTAGTTTGTCATACGAACACGTCACGTTGATGAAAACCACTGAATGGGACAAAGGCACGACCATTGTGAACGAGAACATTAATCTTCCAAGAAAAAGCATGAAGGCGATTGTGTTGCTATTCACGAATAAGGTGCGAGCAGACAGTGAGGAGTTTCTTTATCCAAATATTGAGAGTGTTAGAGTCACGATTGAAGGTGTGCCAAATAGCGTGTACTCACAAGGCATTCCGAAATCGAAGTTCTACGCAGAGGCGAGACGGTTGTTTGGGTTGGGTGAAGAACACGCTCAGTTCATGACAATACGGAAGTTCTACCAAAGCGGCTTTGCGTTGGTCATTGACTTGAGGAGCGTTCAAGATAATTACAACGTTGCCACTGGTAAAAAAATTGTGAACACACAATCTGGCGTGCTTCTTGAGATCACTAAAAAAGCGACGACTACAGATGTCATGTGCAGGGTGTTTGTGATAAGTGATGGGTTGGCCAACTTCATGAACAATGGGTTGCAATCAATCCAGTACTAAACCAAACACAATTTAATGGAAACTCCGTTTAATGCGCTAATTGTTGGTATGACAGCTTGTGGCAAGACACATTATTTGCTCAACACACTGGAATCTGAGTATCGTGGCAAATTTGACTACATTGTGTTGATTTGCCCTACTTTTGAGTGGAACAAAGCGTATCAAGATTGGAAATATGTGCGCGACCCTGACGTGTTAGCGATAGACTGTGCACAAGACAGTGTCGACGCTGTTCTCAAGTGTGTGACTAACGTTTTTAAAGGCACTAACACTCTGATTGTGTTGGACGACTGTGCAAGTGGGCAGGACGTTAAGAATAGGACTAGTCAATTGGTCAACTTAGCTTTTAGTGCGCGACATTTTATGTTGAGTGTTATTGTCATCACACAACAACTGACGTCGATCGCAAAACCGTATAGAGAAAACATTAGTAAGCTCATTTGCTTTTACTGTCCAAGCAGAAGTGATATGAAGGTTGTTATTGACGATTATCTTGGAAACATTAGCAAAGAGGAAGCGTCGGCGATTGTGACTGCACTAAAAAATAATAAGTACGCTAGACTTGAAATCTCACTGCGCTATCCATACAGTCACGAAGTTGTTATTCCGCAATAAAATATGGGTATAAGTAATAGCGTGATGGTAAAACGCAAAAGTGAAGAAAACCCTACGATTGAGGAACTAGTTGAGGAGACTGATGGTACTTCGACTGTGGAAGACAATATTGACGTTAGGAGATCCGAACTAATTAGACTGTCTGGCGATGGTGTGGTAAGCCAATCTGAAGCGTACATTAAATATAAATATATAATATAAATGAAATTTATATTGCGCAAGTTCCATATGTATATGCTCACTTGCGCATTACAGGATAGTCAGTTAAATCAGTACAAGTATTAAAATATATAACTATCTACAAATAAAATTGTTAATAAAACGCTTGCTTAAACAAGTATGTCTTTAAGAGATTCTTAAATCTGTCGACTGACGTTGCGTGCCGTATTTCTGCAGGTAGCTTGTTCCAAAGTGTAGGTGCAGCAAATCCAAAGGACCTATCACCGAGGGTGGAAAAAGACTTCACTTTTGGTTTCTGAAGGAGTAGTTCAGAATCTGATCTGAGATTGTACCGCGATTTAGGCTTGATAGTGATGATATCAGTGATGTACTCCGGCGCCAGACCATGTAAAGCCTTATAAGTAATTAATAGGACTTTAAAATCAATCCTAAACTTGACAGGAAGCCAGTGTAATTTATACAGTGTGGGTGTGATATGCATGGTCAAACCGCGAAATGTTGCATATTAGCCGGGCTGCTGTGTTCTGAACACGTTGTAACTTTTTAAGGCTAATAGCTGGTAATCCATATAGGAGGCTGTTACAGTAATCCAGTCGACTTGTTATAAATGCATTGACTAATGTACGAGTATTATCTTCATTGAGGAATTTCCGTATCCTCCTAATGTTGTATATACGAAAAAACGCTGCATTACAAACTTTAGTTATATGAGTTTCAAATTTGAGTTGTGAATCGAACCAACAACCCAAACTCTTGAGTACACTTGAACAAGTGACAGAAATTTCGCCAACACGCAAGGTACTTAAATTCACTTTAGCCAGTTGTTGCCTCGTTCCAATAAGTAAAAACTCCGTTTTTCCATCATTAAGCTTGAGCTTATTAGTAAGCATCCATTTTTTGATATCATCGATACAGTTTTGCATAGCTGTAATTGCAGCAATTTTATTTGCGTTTTCAGTTGGCTGGAATGAAATATAAAGTTGGGAATCATCTGCAAAAGAGTACGCTTCAGGGAGATGGGGTTCCACCACGTTAAATAGTCCACTTGCGTTAAATAGTCCAAAAGCGTCCGCAAAGGTTATCGACAAGATATGGCACCAATACGAGTTGAAGAGAATGGAAATCGCAAACGCCTTTCTCACCGACTTGCTAATCAGCAAATTCGCTAGCTTACTAGATGGGTTGAACGCTATTGAGAACCCTGACGAACTAAATGATGAGTTGCAAAAAGATCCGTTATTAAAGAAAGACGTTGAGAGCATTGTCGCGATTGTAACGCCGTACGTGCCCTTCTTGGGCTTGTTGTCAGGAGGAATCACAACGTCGAAATATGTGTACGATCACCATTTTAGAAGTAAGGTGGTAAACACTGAAAATAGTGAGCAAACGGACTAACTTGCAAAACAACCGGCTATTTGTTAGCCAACCAAAAGAGCACCATTTCGCTATCCATTTGGATAAACATCACCACTAGAATCAAAATCTAGTGGTTTTTTTTTCGCGCGTGAATTTGTGAGACAGCAGCAGAACGTGTTGGTGGTTTGTTGAACAAAAAAATGTGAAAATGTTGAAATGACACTTTCTACTTCTTTAAATATGTGAAAATGTTGAAGCGACACACTCTACGTTTTCTAAACATGCGAAAATGTTGAAACGGCACTTTCTACTTTTAGATATGCGAAAATGCTGAAATGATACTTTCTACTTTTTTAAAAATGTGAAAACGCTGAAGCGGCACACTCTACCCTTTTTAAATACGCGAAAATGTTGAAACGACACTTTCTACTTTTTAAAGACGTGAAAATGATGAAACGACACATTCTATTTTTAAATATGGCTAAATTAGCACAAAATTTAGCGAAAATTGTGATTTTGGTATTTGGTATCAATTGAGTAGAAAACGTGGGAGGGGTGTCTAGATTGACTAACGATTACCATAATAGTATAGAGAGTGAGGCTGTGAGCTCACCAACGTTGACTGTAAAACGTAAATACCAAAACATTGCTGAGTTGTGGCTTGGCACAAATTTGGCGATGTTTTGGCGTTTATATTACGGTTGGCGTCGCTGGGCCCGCACCCCCACTCTCTATACTACTACTATACATAAACGTTTGGCTAAAATAACTTGAATCTTCAATATTTTAGATAAACATGAAAATTTAGATGTATGAGTAAATATTACAATATTCGTGTCCACTTTACAATATTAGTTTCCTTGTTGTATCGGATATATAAACTTTCACCTTGAGCTTGTATATCTGATACAACGGTCACTCATATAGTAAATAGTACTCGGGTTAAAAACTTATTAACAGGTCTAATTTACATGAGTAGAAACTATTAATAGTATAGTCTAAAGCCAATGGTGCAATCTGATTGGCTACGCTACTCGCTATCTAATTAACAATTAGACAACGAGAACGAGTTGTCTATGAGCAGATAGTCAACGAGGGCGAAGCCCGAGTTGACTATCTGCTCATAGACAACGAGGGCGAGTTGTCTAATTGTTTTAGTATCAACCATAAACAACCTTTCTAACATTGTTCCAAATTTTCAGATAGTTTTACCTTTTTGTTTGTAGAAGTCTCCCATTCAAAATGTAGAGTTGCTCGATGACACATGATAAACAATCGCTCACAAAAAACTTTGCTTCACATTTGGTATAGATATACTCCATAGGCATAAGCGAATTCATTTTCTTATTCGAAAATGTCAAACTAAACAATTTCCCATTACTTTCGGGCCAATTTTTTCATGATTTTATCACTCGTATATAAATTTTAGCCGACGCCATGTTTGGACTAGATTCCAGGTTTGGCCGTGCAGCTTCAATATGTCGTGGCTTCTGATTGGTCAGGATAGGAATATTCCAGCATAAGGAGGTTTGTGATTGGGTAACGCTACTCACCGTCTATCACCAATAGACAGTGAGTAGCTCAGCCAATCAGAATGCCGAATTTGTAATAGACCACTAGTTGGTTGATACTAATTGTCGTTAGTATAATTTCTGAGCTTAAACGAGCTCTGATTGGCTAACTGGCCAGTAAATCTGAGACGATAGTCACCGCGTAGCGCGGTGACTATATCACTTTACTAGAAATCATACTTGAAAAAGTGTTTTTTGTAACCAGACTATATTTATTCGTTCCAGTCCCCTCTCGGAATCATCATTTTGATGTATGGTTTCTAAAACATGACGAATTTTTTTTCAAAATGGCGACTATATTATTATAACTAAAAAATCGTCGAAAAGGCTCAAAAACTTAGCATAAAAGACATTGTATATATCAGATTTCTCTCAAGATAGAACTATAGAAGGGTGAGGAAGTTGTTTATCGTATAATTATTTGTATTTTTACGTCCGTTTTGATCGTTAGTGTGTTTTTGAAAGCTGTGAAGCGTGAAGAAAACATCGAGCATAACACAGTTCAAACTGTCCGTTTAAAACTTCTCAATTGAATGTTCAGTTCAAGCCTGAAATTATACTAAAACAATTAGTCACCTCAGTCTCGGTGATTATCGTTATATTTACCTCGCCGCTTCGCGGCTCGGTAAATATTCAACGATAGTCACCTCGACCCTATTCTGTGCCTCGACTTCAGTGACTAATTGTTAAATAGATATCGAGAAGCGATGAGTGACATATAAGAGATATAAATAAAATATATACACACATATAAAATACAAAATGGCGATCGGACGCTTCTGCCTGAGCTCCGTCGTAGCAGTAAGACTTCTGTTTCGTTTCATCTATGGAGACATTGTAAAACGTGCGCTATGCTCAAAAACCTTGCTTTGTTGACGGAAAGCCGCTTAGTCGTTTACATCGAGACTTTACAAGCCCGAACGGTCTACTTGTGGGCAGCCTTCTTCTTCTTTGTGGAGACATTGCTACACAACCTGGTCCTGGTTCTTGGGTTAACAGTAACGCAAATACATCGTATTGTTCTGCGATCAAGTGCCTTTATATGAATGCTAGAAGTGTGGTCAACAAGCGTAGTGAGTTACAGGCATTATCGATTGGGCAAGATCTTATATTTTGTGTTGAATCCTGGCTTAAACCCGATGTATTGAATTGTGAACTTCTCCCGAGTGCTGAATTTACTATTCACAGACGAGATCGAGTCGACAAGGTCGGCGGTGGCGTTTTTCTAGCAGTAAGAAACAGCATATTGAGTGTACGCAGAAATGATCTAGAAACAAATGCCGAAATAATGGCGTGTGAACTTCGCCCAAATTCTAGACGAAATATTCTAGCAGTCGTTTTCTATAGGCCGCCAGACTCTGATCTTAACTGTTTGAAAGAATTTAAGAAACTCCTGCGACTTGCTAGTCGCACAAAATTTGAACAAATTATTGTCTTGGGTGATTTTAATCTCCCCAAGATTAACTGGTCAACGGGAACTGCGACGACTGGAGATCGTATTCATAATTATTTCACGAAGATCGTCAAGGACTATTACTTGTGGCAGTTAGTTGACTTTCCAACTAGAGAGGAGAACACCCTTGATTTAATTTTAACAACTATCCCCACTAGGTTTCGTAATATCCACGGGTTTGACGACATCATTTCTACTGATCATAAACTAATTAGTTTTGAGCTAAATCTCAAAATTACAAAAAAGCCGAATATAAAACGCGTTGTTTATAACTTTAAGAAAGCCGACTGGCCAGGTCTTAAACAAACTCTTAGTAATATCTCTTGGGACTTATGCTTAGTTCCTAGACTTATTTCTTTGTGCGGTTGAACTGAAGTCATATCCCGTAACGTGCATGACCACCCATGGATTGATAATGAAATGCGTTTCTTGTTGAAAAAGAAAGACACACAGAAACGGATTGCAAATAAAACTCGCTCGCAATCAGCAAAGAAAAAATACGACGATCTTCGACGTGCAGCAAAACAACTTCTAGCTAAAAAAAATACAAGAACACGCACATAAGCTTAAAGAATCTGTTGCCACAAACCCAAAGCGTTTTTGGTCCTATATGTCAAATCCTGCACCTCAAATAATCGTTTTTGTAATTTTATTCGAGACGGTCGTTCATTTATAACTGATTGGTTCTTTCACTCTGTCCATAACCCTTCCTCAATTACACAATTTTCACCTAGTTCTGAATCCTTGGACCTGGCAGGTTATCTGTTGACTTCTATCGAACTCGAGTTCGATCACAGTCGCTGAGGTAGCGGGCACACTTCAGGCTTTAGACCCCAACAAAGCTTGTGGCCCGGACGATATTCCCGGAATACTTCTGAAAAACACGGCGAACGAAATAGCACCCTCCTTGTGTAAAATTTTCAACATGTCTTTATCTACAGGCTCATTCCCTGAACTATGGAAACGCGCGAACATCTCACCTGTGTTAAAAAAGGATGATCCCACGTTGGTTGAGAATTATAGACCATATACCTATTTGTGCATTACCTCCAAAATTTTGGAGCGCTGTGTCTATGGACGCTGTTATTCTCATCTACTTCGTTCCTTTTACCAGCTACAGCATGGCTTCTTAAAAGGTAAATCAACCATAACCCAACTTCTAGCAGTGTATCATGAGATTCTAGACAACCTGGCTGATGGAAAAGACGTCGATGTTATCCATCTCGATTTTTCAAAAGCGTTTGACAAAGTGCCACATCTCCAACTGTTGACTAAACTTCAAAACTCTGGTATATCGGGACCTGTTCTCGACTGGTTTAAAAGTTATTTGTGGGACAGACATCAGCGAGTAATACTGAAAGGCACATACTCTGATTGACTTCCAGTGACATCTGGGGTGCCCCGGGTTCCATTCTGGGGCCCCTACTTTTTCTGGTGTACGCCAACGATATGCCTGATCATGTTACACAAGGATCAACTTTAGCCCTTTATGCGGATCACTCGAAACTTTATCGCACTATTGACTCTGCAAGCACATCAATCTCCTTACAGGCTGATCTTTATTCGCTACAGGACTGGAGTCGGGTTAATGCCATGGATTTTAGTACAGCCAAGTGTAAAGTTCTGCATATGTCACGAAAAAAGTCTGCTGGGTCTCCTCTGCGTGAATATTATTTATCTGGGCATAAACTGGACGCTCCTGTTGAAATAAGAGATCTTGGCGTCATTGTTACAAGAGATTTATCATGGGGGGCACACATTGATCAGATGTGTGCTAAGACAAACAAAATTCTTGGCCTAGTAAAACGCGTCTCCAAAGACTTCCATGATCGTTCCATTAGACTGCTCCTATACCTGTCATTAGTTAGATCTCTACTTGAGTACGCGAGTAGTCTTTGGTCACCTTACACAGCAAAGCACAGGAAGCTTATCGAAGATATTCAGCGTCGTGCCACAAAGTTTATTTTGGACTACCCAAGCAATATAAACTATACGGAAAGATTAGCCGTGTTGAACTTACTTCCATTGGAACATCGTAGAGAAAAAATAGATTTAATTCTTCTTTTTAAGTCTAAAACTGGTCTCATTAACGCTAACTTCCAGAACTTATTATTACCAGCTCCGTCTGGCTATGCTACGCGTAACTTCGATGAGGCAAATAATCGCTTCTATTTAGCCCATCGCCAGAACTACGTTATAAATTCATATTTTCCTAGGACAGTTAAGATATGGAATGAGCTCCCTCATTCTATAAAGCACGCACCCAGTCTCACCGAATTCAAAAACCTTCTCCTTTGATATTACAGAAATAAGCTAGCTTTGTATTGTACACCGTAATCTACCCTTGTGTATTGTGTTCACAAGGTATTTTATATCTTTGTAGTATATAGAGGGGGAGGATTGTCAATTGGGACGTCAGTCCTGTTTTCCTCTCCTGTCACTTTGTCTCGTGTTATCGTTAGTTTAGGTGTTTGTATGTAAGTACCCTGTATTTATATTTGTAATTTCTAATGTGACATAATTCATTAAACTAAACTTAAACTAAAAGTTTAAGTCTGAGTTTTTCTCAAAAAAGCAATGTTCATGTCTCGTTTTTTTGAAATAATTTTGAAGAAATAAATAATTAACATAAATTAGTTTCTAGTACAACAATTAGATTATTCGCAATTTCCATGAGACTAACATTTAACTAAACTGTTCAATAAATCATTACGCACAGGAATGGTCCCTACAGAATGGAAACTCGCAAATATTATCCCTTTTCACAAGCTTGGTGTGAAAAGTCACATTGAGAACTACAGGCCAATTTCATTACTATCAATTGTTTCAAAGACGTTGGAACGTTGCGTACTTAAACAGTTGTTGTCAAGGGTAATTCATCTTATACATAGCAACCAACACGGCTTTTTACCAGGGAAGTCCTGTGCAACGCAGTTATTGTCAACATTTGCATGAAACTCGATAGGGGCGAAGAAATAGACATCCTGCAATACAGATATGTCTAAGGCATTTGACAAAGTAAACTACAACTTACTCTTAGTAAAACTAAAACACGCTGGTCTCCCCCCTCTTTTCTGAAATGGATCTCGTATTCTCGTCGTATATTTCAAACAGACAGCAACAAGTAATAGTTCTATAGGAGCAACTTCACAGCCTCTCACATGAGTTGTTTCTGGTGTCCCTCAAGGCTCCATACTCGGTACGATCTTATTCTTGATCTTTTTCTAACGACGTTCTGTCATCCTGCACTAAGGGAGCCATGTACGCCGATGACTTAAAATGCTACAAAACAATTACCTCTTACGATAACGCGATTTCTTTCCAATCTGAAATAAACTCGGTAAGTCGTGCAACACGAAATTGTCAACTGGATTTTAATGAATCTAAATGCTCGGTTTTACGTATCTCTCGCAAGATAAACAGAGTTGAATACCCTTATCAAATCAATGAATCGGAGTTGACTTTGGTCAATAAAATCAAAGATCTTGGAATGGATGTGACATCAAAATTGGACTGGAGTGACCACGCATATAACATCAGCAAAAAAAGCGAATAAAATGCTGGGACTTCTCAGACGCTGTACCCTAGCATTTCGACGCCCTGAAACAAGACGCATCCTCTACGTTACTTGTAAGATCCCACTTCTCCTATGTAAGCCAATTGTGGGCTCCGCAAAAAGTTGACCCTATCCAAGAGATGGAGAAAATTCAACGACGTGCAACTAAATTCATCTTGGACCTTAATTGCCTTTCAGTGATACCTTACCAGGAAAGACTATTGTCTTTAGATATTTTACCTATATATCCTATTGGCTTGAACAATACGATCTGCTTTTTACTCGGGTTACCACCTGTGGTGGTAGCCGAGTCTAGGTTTCAGTGGCATTCCTGTATTTTTATTATTTTTATTTTTTGGGTCGACAAATTGCAATTATTGCATCATCCTGATAGGCTTTGCGAAACCAGGCGCTGTGCGCGCGCCATCTTCTTTGGTCACTATTGCTCGCCTCTGGATTGTCTATATTCAAACTATCCAAACAAATATAGTAAATTTGTGACAAGATTCATATAAGGAATGTGGCTGGCAAGCATTTTAATCATAAACACGCTCACACTGCTTGGCAATCGCACAAGACGATCGCGGTAGACCTATACTTGAAGATGACGAGCGATTTTGATATGTACGCGATCAAATCTATGTTTAGATGTTTTATTGAATCGATAAAACTTAATATGTTTAACTGTGCTATTGGATTGTACTGGAAAACGTTGCTCAAATGCTGTTAATCGAAGAACGAATTGATGAAGTGAACTTTGAAGTGACAGGTAAACATGCTGTTGTCATCCTCCCTGTGTCATTTGGTGTTCCTCGGGGATCGATTCTCGGTCCCGTTTTGTTTAATTTATATATATGATTGATCTCCATGACGGAGATTCAAACACTAATTACTTACAGTATGCCGATGATACTACACTATATAAGCACTGCAAAGTAAAGGATCTGAATCAATGCATCGCGGAATTTGAAAGAGAGTTGGAACAAGTGAGCGATTGGTCGAGAGATTCCAATCTCTTGCTTAACCCTTCCAAGACAAAATTGGTGCTCTTTTCTACTACCCAAATGGCTACAACTCACCATTTGGATGCATCAGATTTAGTGGAAATCAAAATCAATGGTGAACTAATAGAAAGGAAATCATCTTGGAAAGTCCTAGGTATGGAGTTTAGTGAACATCTACAATGGAATATTCACATGAAAGAATTAATAAGAACATGCTATTCTACGCTGGCCTACCTTCGTTACCTGAAAAGATTTACACCATTTGCACTACGAAAACAATTAGCTTAAATGCTGATTCTATCCAAGCTTGATTACTGTAACTGTCTCTATGACTCCCTCCCAAGCTATCTCCAGAAACGCTTACAAAAAGTTCAAAATGCCGCGGCAGGTTTTGTTTATGGAAAATTTGCAAAAATTGATGAAGTGATATCATTGGGATGGTTGCCAATATGGGAAAGAATTGATTACAATATTGCAAAGCTGACTTTTCAAGCCTTGTAATAAAGAAAACTGGCCAAGCTATCTGCCACTTCGAATCAAACAACCAACCAGAGTTCTTCGTAGTAACAGTAGTGGAAATTTAACACTCGATTTTTCTCAAATTGAGAACACTTTTCAGCATTCTGCTGGTAAAGTTTTTAATAATATTCCTTCTAGTTTTAAAAATATGGATTTTAAGGGTTATAAGATTTCTTTAAAAAAACATTTTCAAACGTTAAGTATTAGTAGAATTAGAGAATGATTTGTAAATTATATTTTAATTAGATTCAAATACTGGTAAAATATGTTAGTAATTGTTCTTATTGTAATGTAGTTAGCTGGATGAAGAGCCACGTAAATGGATAAGCCAGATTAAACCATTATTATTATTATATTATTATTATTATTATTATTGTTGTTGTGATTATAATATATACCCGAAGAGACTCAACGACAACATATGAATGCTGTATGGAAATACGTTACATGTACTAGGGTAACTGTAATATTTATGATAAGCTTTGCCTGTAGGCTGTATTGTTTATTGCGATGTCATACAAAATAAAGTCGATGCTATTCAACAGTTTATTGTATGTCGTCGATCTTCTATAATCATCACTATGCAGTACATTCACTAGCCTCCTTCGCAGACAGCCTTTGTGGGCCATGTACACTGTACAGGTATAAGAACGTCTGCGAAGGAGCTTAGGAGCTATATACATTCACATACTTTGCCTAATAAATCAGAAAACATATTGCCATCAAATAACCCTGTTCCACTTGATATTTTACCTGTATATGCGACTCCAAAATGCTCTAAGTTATCAGTACCAGTTACAGCCAAATGATTGTCGCAGATATTTTAAACTTTTGAAGATCTTTATATCCCAGTTTGCATCTTGGACACACTGTCACGACAAACATTAGTTCTAGTTTATAGTTCTTTATCAATGTTCTTGACAATAATATATTTTTGTAATTTCAGTAGTACCAGCTATCTGTTGCTTATTGTGAGCCTATCAAATTAAATTTATTACGACTGTCTTTTCAAGGGAACTAAAAATATCGGAAAATATATGGCCTTTATGACTAATAACTTGTATATCTTATACCATTCTTTTAAAAGTTAAAACATCAATTATTTCGCCTAAGCATACGGGACAAAGTCGAACCATTTGAAGACCACTAGTCTATTAGGGGAACAATGAAATACCTGTATATGGTAATTCCCCCTATAAATGGCGGTCATTAAATGGTTACAGTTTTTTTCTCCGACCCCTCAACCTCCCTACAGTCCAAGCAAAAGTAAAAATTGGATGTGAGTACCTTTCTTATGTAACCCGAGTTTACGCCTAGCGGGCGTCTTGTCTTGTTTAAAGTCGTCAACAGTTTGGTGTCCTTCCCTTCCGGCGTCTGTCCAGCATTTTATGTTGCAGTAGTACAAGTAGAGGGAGACATGAGTTAATCGTGAGGAAATGCAGAACTATACGACTTATCAAACCAACTATCTAACACTAGAAGATCAGACATTCTTCGGTTTTAAAAACAAACTGAACAGTTATTATAAAGACGCTTTAAGAACTGTTTATGACATTGACGACTGCAGAACATGGAAGTCAATCTGCATAAAATGTAAATCCGCACGTTTGTTGCACGAAAAGCCGCATTGTTGTTATTGACTCCATCTTTTTAGATTTTTAATATTCTTAACTTTTAATACTGTAATATACTATTTATAAATTTTAGTCGTGGGTACAGTAATTGGGGTAACCGGTTGTACCTACCATTTTTATCATTTACATGGTCTAATAAAGTGATTTAAAGATTAAAGATAAAGATTAAAGATAAAGACGATAGTAGTCGGCCTTCGCCCTCGTTAGCTAAAACTACATATAAATATCAAGTTCATAATCTAATTGTTAAAAAGAAATAAGAAAAATCATTTGACCTCTATATAAAGTGTTCTGTTAATAAAGAGTTATGTGATTCCTTTATTTACAAAATAATTTTCTTTTATATTTTGTATTAGGCACCATTGCTTTTCTTTTTAGTCTCCTGTATGCTTCTCTAATGTGTTTGGGTTGAATTGGAACTGAGTCATTACATTGTTCAGCAACATCACAAGCTATAAAGAGTGAAACTACATGTCATATTGAAATAATTCCTCAAATATAGTGGTGTTACCAGAGGTGGGGTAAGAAGGGCAGGTACCCCCTCACAGGTACCCCAAGTGATATTTGCGTATTGCACAACATATCTCACACAGGATCGCTACATACCTAAATAAACAAGTTTTGTGATTGGATGATTAAAACAATAGAATCAATAACAAAGAAACCAATGTAGTGAACCCCAACCACTTTTGTTCCACGTTACCAATCACAAAACCTGATCATTTTAGGTAGCTACTTACCGCTCGCTCATGGTTCGTACGTGGTGAGTAAAGGTAAAAGGGTCATGCTAATCATGCTACGAACTACACGACGGACGCAGCTCAACGCGGCCGAGTCGAAGGTTTAGTAAAGGCGCCACATACGATCCATGATGATCTCGGAGCACAGCTAAAGTTGGTGTCAGGGTTGATATTAGGGAGGGGGAGGAAAACCGGAGTACCCAGAGAAAAACCCTCGAAGCACAGAAAAGAATCAACAACTCTACTCACATAAATTTCATGAAGCTCAGGAATCGAACGAGGTAGTCACCCATCCGAGTACTAACCCCGTCCGATCGGGCTTAACTTCAGAACTCAGCGGTGAGAAGCAGCACGCTAAAAGCACGCGCCACCCGTACTTTACTTGTTTAGTGTTTCGCGAGTGTTTATAGTGACGTCATAAAGCGGTGATGGTTGCAACATATACATTATATCAAAGTGTATAGTACTGTGTAGGTGCAGTGTTGAAATAGAAATCAAAATAATCTAAAAGGTTGGTGTACTGCCGAAATAGGGTATAGCAGGTCTAAAGTTTCGATTAGTTTTATACTCAAAATAATCATATGACAAAAATTAGCCAATCAGAAAACAAATTATTAATGAGAATTAAGAGCAGGAAAGTCATTTGTTTGAGACAAGCTGGTGGGGGGGGGGGGGTGCGTGTAAATACGTAGAAGGTAAAACAAATGGGGGAAAACAAGGGAATAAAGTGAGAAACCAGTGTTTTTGTCGTCCATATACTATATACAGTAGGAGTAAAATTCGGTGGATGAATGGTTGCAAGTTTGAATATGAGATGCATTTCTTCTTGTCTTTTTTGCTGCTATAATAGTGCCAACCATTCCATTTGTGTCATCTCACCCATTATCGGTGGTAACGGGACCTCCTATATATACTATTTCCGCAGTACATCAATTATAGTTATAGTCATTTAAACAGTCTGAACAGTCTAAAAAGTATAAGTATAGTATTCCAAAACAAAGTAGATTGTTGTAGAACATGCTACAGCTCAACATTTCCAGTTTAACGATGGAATAAGACTTTCGGTTTGTACAGTCAAGACTTCGGGCAACGTAATCTCAACACGGACCTGATCCTTCGACCTTGGTCATTACAGTCAAGACTTCAGGCAACGTTATGCCAACTACCCTTCGACCTTGGTCATTACAGTCAAGACTTCGGACAACGTTATGTCAGCTACGAACATCATCCTTCGACCTTGGTTCAAGACTTCAGGCAACGTTATGCCAGCTACGGACCTCATCCTTCGATCTCGGTCATTATACAGTCAAGACTTCGGACAACGTTATGTCAGCTACGGACCTCATCAGTCAAGACTTCAGGCAACGTTATGTCAACTACGAACATCATCCTTCGACCTCGGTCATTACAGTCAACACTTCGGACAACGTTATGTATGTCAACTACGAACATCATCCTTCGACCTCGGTCATTACAGTCAACACTTCGGACAACGTTATGTATGCAATGTCAACTACGAACATCATCCTTCGACCTCGGTCATTACAGTCAACACTTCGGACAACGTTATGTATATGTCAACTACGAACATCATCCTTCGACCTCGGTCATTACAGTCAAGACTTTGGACAACGTTATGTCAACTACGAACATCATCCTTCGACCTCGGTCATTACAGTCAAGACTTCAAATACGTTATGTCAGCTACGAACCTCATCCTTCGACCTCGGTCATTACAGTCAAGACTTCAGGCAACGTTATGCCAACTACGGACCTTATCCTTCGACCTTGGTAATTACAGTCAAGACTTCAGGCAACGTTATGCCAGCTACGAACCTCATCCTTCGACCTTGGTCATTACAGTCAAGACTTCAGGCAACGTTATGCCAACTACGGACCTTATCCTTCGACCTTGGTCATTACAGTCAAGACGTCGGGCAACGTTATTCCAGCTACGGGCCTCATCCTTCGACCTTGGTCATTACAGTCAAGACTTCAGGCAACGTTATACCAACTACGGACCTCATCCTTCGACCTCGGTCATTACAGTCAAGACTTCAGGCAACGTTATGCCAACTACGGACCTTATCCTTCGACCTTGGTCATTACAGTCAAGACGTCGGGCAACGTTATGTCAGCTACGGACCTCATCCTTCGACCTTGGTTCAAGACTTCAGGCAACGTTATGCCAGCTACGGACCTCATCCTTCGATCTCGGTCATTATACAGTCAAGACTTCGGACAACGTTATGTCAGCTACGGACCTCATCAGTCAAGACTTCAGGCAACGTTATGTCAACTACGAACATCATCCTTCGACCTCGGTCATTACAGTCAACACTTCGGACAACGTTATGTATGTCAACTACGAACATCATCCTTCGACCTCGGTCATTACAGTCAACACTTCGGACAACGTTATGTATATGTCAACTACGAACATCATCCTTCGACCTCGGTCATTACAGTCAAGACTTTGGACAACGTTATGTCAACTACGAACATCATCCTTCGACCTCGGTCATTACAGTCAAGACTTCAAATACGTTATGTCAGCTACGAACCTCATCCTTCGACCTCGGTCATTACAGTCAAGACTTCAGGCAACGTTATGCCAGCTACGAACCTCATCCTTCGACCTTGGTCATTACAGTCAAGACTTCAGGCAACGTTATGCCAACTACGGACCTTATCCTTCGACCTTGGTCATTACAGTCAAGACGTCGGGCAACGTTATTCCAGCTACGGACCTCATCCTTCGACCTTGGTCATTACAGTCAAGACTTCAGGCAACGTTATACCAACTACGGACCTCATCCTTCGACCTCGGTCATTACAGTCAAGACTTCAGGCAACGTTATGCCAACTACGGACCTTATCCTTCGACCTTGGTCATTACAGTCAAGACGTCGGGCAACGTTATGCCAGCTACGGACCTCATCCTTCGACCTTGGTCATTACAGTCAAGACGTCGCGCAACGTTATGCCAGCTACGGACCTCATCCTTCGACCTTGGTCATTACAGTCAAGACGTCGCGCAACGTTATGCCAGCTACGGACCTCATCCTTCGACCTCGGTCATTACAGTCAAGACTTCGGGCAATGTTATGTCAACTACGAACATTATCCTTCGACCTCGGTCATTACAGTCAAGACTTCGGACAACGTTATGTCAACTACGAACATCATCCTTCGACCTCAGTCATTACAGTCAAGACTTCAAATACGTTATCTCAGCTACGAACCTCATCCTTCGACCTTGGTCATTACAGTCAAGACTTCAGGCAATGTTATGCCAACTACGGACCTTATCCTTCGACCTTGGTCATTACAGTCAAGACTTCGGGCAACGTTATACTAACTACGGACCTCATCCTTCGACCTCGGTCATTACAGTCAAGACTTCGGGCAACGTTATACCAACTACGGACCTCATCCTTCGACCTCGGTCATTACAGTCAAGACTTCAGGCAACGTTATGCTAACTACGGACCTTATCCTTCGACCTTGGCCTTGGTCATTACAGTCAAGACTTCGGGCAACGTTATACCAACTACGGACCTCATCCTTCGACCTCGGTCATTATAGTCAAGACCTCGGGCAACGTTATACCCGTATTAACCCCCTGTTTGGTAAATAACATGACACCCGCGCTATTAAAAATAATTAACAGGGAGTCTGTAATCAAGTCGGCACATTCATGATGAAGTCTTGATGTAAATATTTTATCTAAACGAGTTGCTTTAGATTTGGTTAGTTTAGATAAGAATAAGAGACTATGGAGCAATTTGTTGGTTGTAGATCAAACCACTACAAAACAGACTAATTGCAGTGAACGGCTATTTCTATCGAAAAGTATTTTATCAGCGATTTTATGCTATAAAGAAATGGTCATTAAAGGCCTCTAACAACTCTAGTTGCATGTCTTATAGGAAGCCAAATATAGGTTTAAAAAGCCAGATAAATGGGGTTGTTGTTTATAAAAGTTGCATGTTTGATGCATATTTCAAAATAATAAAATACATGTTTTTATACATTATTTTTCACCGATTTATTATGAACGTTCTCAATATTTTTGGTCATATAATAAATTACTTATTGACCTTGTTTGTCTGTACTATAAAAACGTCGGTCCGATATTTCACTAGTACAGACATCACGTTCGGTCAACAAGTAGTAAATATCCCCTTTTTTGTTAGGGATATCCAAATATTATAACACAGCTTTTATATTTTAATTCTAGAATTTAATACGGAATGGAAAACACGCAGTTTATTATGATAGAGGCTAGACAAATAATGTGTACAATACCTTCCTCGACAATTTCTCCCACAAATACTTTAGCAATACCAGCCATGGCAATAACGACATTAGGAGGAACTGATGTACCACCAGTGATGCTCTGCATTAACTAAATAATATAATAATGTACTATAATAATATAATATAATAATGAAATAATAATATATAATATATATAATATATATATATATATATGTAAGAAATAATATATAATAATATATATATATATATATATATATATATATATATATATATATATATTATATATATATATATATATATATATATATATATATATATAATATATATATATATATATATATAATATAATAATATATGAAATAATAATGTAATAATATAATATAATATAATGTAATAATATTATAATATAATGAAATAATGTAATAATTTAATAATATATAATATAATAATATAATAACACAATAATATGAAATAATAATGTAATAATGTATAATAATAATAATATAATATAATAATGTAATATAATATACTGAAATAATAATGTAATATCATATAAATATAATAATGAAATAATATAATATAATAATAATAATAATTTCACTTATATTGCGTAAGTTACCATATGTTGACATGCGCATTACAATATAGGTTAACTAACTAATAAAATATAAAATTAAGTATATATTTACATGATGTAATACAACCTAAAGGACTAACTAATTAACAGCTTAAACGCAAGCCTAATTTAGTTTTAAATAGTAAAGTGCTGCGTAGACAGTGTTTTAAATATATAGCAAAGTGAAAAGGTGGTGAACTGCCAAGATTTTTATTGACGAAATACTGACGTTTCGAGCGGAGCCCTTCATCAGAGTAAGACTAACAGTTTTAAATGATACAACAGATGTTATTCTAGATCTTCAGAGAAGCTATAATGAACGCCCTGGCCAAGGGTTAGACGATGTTTGTCTTCAGTTGGCAAGAATTCATGGTTCCACATAAAAATAATTTACTGTGGAAAACAGACAGCAAACTAATATGTGTAAGACTAAACTAATATACCCAGAATCTTATCCCGGCATTACCGCCGCTGTATATACAGAACTCGTGACTAGGTTCTCGGCAACGGCTTCCGTAGCTCAGTGGTCAGGGCGCTGCACTAGCATCGCTGGTTCGCGGATTCGATTCCAGCCGGAAGGCCTCTAAGTTGCATTTTTCGCAACTGGTCCCGGTTTGGTCTTAAAATGTATATATTCAAATACTTGAAATTTTCCTTCACCATAAATCCTTAGAACCTGTAATTTAATCGAGTGAAATGCCAAATATTACTTGTAATATACCCAGATTCTTATCCCGGCATTACCACCGCTGTATATACACTCGTGACTATAGGCTCTCCGCAACGGCCTCCGTACATGTAGTTCAGTGGTCGGGGCGCTGCACTAAGCATCACAGGGTCGCGGGTTTAGTTCCAGCCGGAAGGCCTTGGTGTTGCGTTTGTAGAATTTAGAAGGCCTCTCAAAGATTGTATGGAAAACCGTTGAAAGCTTTTATCCAGATGTTAAATCAATATAGGAATTCAATATACAGAAATCTTCATTACCATCACCAAATTGGCGCATGTCAAAGTCTGTCTCATTCCCAGGCTTCGCTTTTAGAGGAACGCGCTAAATTCAGGGTATGGAAATAAGTGGCGAGCTACTGTGATACAAACCAAATGTATTGCACAACTTTTTGCACATTTCTGACGATGAAAAAATAACTTGTGCCCGGCCATAAGCCTGGGCATGAGTAATAATCTTTAGGATTTACAAATTTCAATAATAGTATATATTAAAGTATATCATCATAATGATATGAAAATTAATTTAAAAGGTATGAAATATAGATAAAAAGGTATATACAAGATTAAAAAAATTAGAAAACCAAATTACAAAAATTTGTATGCACGTTTTAGAACATTTACCATGCTATCGATTTCTCGTTTTGGGGCAGTCTCTCTTCTGCTACTAAGACCAGGTAAAAGTTTCTTAACTAGACCAAGAATTTGGAGACTTTTAGACTGTATCAGCTCAATTTCGTTTTCTATGTAGCTTGGAAGGCCTCACAAATGGGGAGGCATATTCTACAATTGGTCTTATTTTTTACTTGTATAATGTAAGCCCCACCTCTGTGCGGCAGGTACATTCACTTTGGTGAAATAGTAGGCGGTTTGCTTTTTGTGTAATTTGTAAATAATCATGGCTGTTGTGCTTCAATGCTTGAGGTCAACCCTGTCGCTTGATGTTTTTCTTCCACTTCACTTGTCAGTTTCTGTTCTTGTTAGCCCACACATTTGAATTTGACACCACAGTTTAAAGAAAGTGACACCACAGAAACAGAGCAATAATCAAACTAGACCGCATGTCATTTTTTAACATCTATCCTTGACCCAGAATAATAATGAACTATTTATAACAAACACAGCTTCCTTAATTGACGTCAGCCCACGTGGGCTGTTGGTGGACCTACCTGTAAGTCATGTGATAAATAAATATACATGAATATATTTTTTGGTAAATTGCAACATCCAGAGCTTCAGAAGAAATCCCTTAGCAATAAAAAAGTATTGTGCTGTACAGGTAGTATTTTGGACATAGCAATTAGTGTGAACTGCTGAGATTTTTAGCAATGAAAATCACACTGATGTTTTGAGCAGAGCCGGCATCAGACTAACTTGTATGATGTTCCTTAGAAATACACTATTAATAATTTCTGTCCAAATGTTTAGTGTATGTCTACTGTACATTTCTCTATCCATCTTACAGATTTCCATCAACAGTCAATCAAACAGGTTACAATAAACTATTATATATTGCTTTTCACCATTTTACTCAATATTTGATCATGACAGTAATTCCTGTCTCAATTCATTATTGCTTCATTGACCTATACCTGTATATTCGGAAATCAATATGAAATTCAATGTAATTGAATCTATAGTAATAATAAATCTAGTTAATTATATTTATGTCTCACACATGCACCCAATGTGTATACCTACTTTTATAGTTTCTATGGATCATTCGCTCAAATTTCAATATTGTAAATTATTTGATTTTATTGTACGTATAGGGCCATAATTTTATCAGTTTTCAATGACTACCATGTGCCACCCTCTTTAAATATCCAGTTTTCAATTCAATTATCCTGCATGCCAATGGTATAGCCAGCAATACTTCTGTCCTGAGTACCCATCTGTATTTTTACAACTAACAAAAATATTGCAGTACCTTTTTAACAGATGCCTTTGGAAATGCAGAACGACGGTACATTTCATATCTGTTGAGTTGATCTTCAGTAAACGATGAAACAAGTACCCTTTAAAAATACAAAATACTAGGTGTAAAAACAAACATACATGATGTATTATTTGGATGGTTTGATGCAAACCTGCATGTTACCAAGTTTTCTGGCAGTCATTTAGTTATACTTGGATTCAGGTCTAAGGTCATGTTATATGATCCCCAGCCTATCTGTCCATTAGGGTCTGCATCTATTGAGTCTATCTGGTAATTTTTAAAGAGAAATATGAGTGCATTTGTTATGTTTGTCTGCACATTTGATTCCTGATTCCAACTATACAAACTATAACACAAGACTATCCGTAGTGAAATTCAAAATTAAAATCAACTGTTATTTCTAAAATAAAGCATTATTGTAAGAGTAATACTAGGTTTTGGGTTGGGTTAGGGTGAGGTTTGCAGTTAGGACTATGTTTTGAATTTATGGGACATTGGCAACAAAAAATAAGCACTTTTCTAAGCACCAAAAATACAGCACTTCCTAGCACACGACATCATGGTCATATTCAAAATGGTGGCAGTTTTACTTGGTTTTATATTGAACTATGTTGTGAGTATTTTCATAGCTCATAGTATATTCTGACTAGCTAAGTCAACTTTGATATAAAAAGTACTTAATTATTTTTGTTGCCAATGTCTTTTAATAACCCAAGTATTTATCAAATAGAACAATTTGAATGACAATGGCATGGGAGCCACAGGGTGCGAATTAACGTTTCAAAAGTGCATCGCAATAATATTTTGTCCCCCCCCCCCGGATTTTCTGGTGGCCGTCATGTGGTGGGGGGACTGGGGGGAGATATTCCCTGTGGATACTTTAACATTTCTGGTATTAAATACAACACATTTGCAAAGTTTTAATTACAATCTTTACTTTCTCAACTAAAGTTTTACTCTACCTCCTATCATTAAAATTAATCATTCGCAGTTCAGTGAAGTAGAATCGATCAACAGTAGTCCTGTATTTAAATGAGTACAAACAACAGAAATGCATGAACTGTACATTTCTTACACAAATCCAAAAATTACATGTAAATATACGTAATACAAAGTATTTAAAATGGATTAATCAATTTAAAGGTACTTTGTACTGTAAAAAGTTATTTGCTAGGTTTCTTTTCCAAATGTATTAACACAGTCAGTTCGGTGATGTCGATCTAGCCATCTTTGGACGAGGTTGTTTTCCGTGGTTTTGGATAGCTATATGGCTGGAACAATTCAGTCGCTGAACTTTGGCAACCATAATTCGATCGCTGCATCTGGGCAGAAATCATTGATCGATGAACCACGACTTTCTTCGCTGATTCGCTTCAAGTCGATCGCTACCAAGTCGATTACACGAATCTGTCTTCACCCTTCCCATAGTGCTGAACATTCGCTCAAGCTTTGCGTTGGAAAAAGGAGTTATTAGCAATAACTCAAATGATATGCAGGACATTCGTGCCTGAAGTTTACTTGAAGTAAACACTCTAGAAATCTCTGCTACATCACACAAATTCCTCTCCAACAATGGCATAAATGCTCGATCAGTTCAGTCACGTTTCACTCAGAAAATATAGGAAGGCAGTGTATTTTGGTAGTTTATAAACTTTTTTGCATCGCATATTTTAAAAAGTGTATCGCGATTCGCGATGCGTTAATTCGCACCCTGGAGCCATGTTTGTGTGCCTAACAAAAGAAGCTACAGGTATAATTAATAAATCTATTGTTGAGGTACACCAATATGTCGACCATGATGTCAAGTGAAAATGCTGTATTGCTTTCTATATTCAATATATGACAAATAAATGGTCCCGGTCAGTGTTGGCAAACCATACATTTAACAATTATACCATGAGCTCAAGTTGTATATATGAGCTCATAGCCAACAAGGTGTGAAATGCTGAATTGGCTATTAGTTCATGTACAACAAGAGCGAATATATCATTTATAATTTGGTAAATTGTTTGCTACTCAAGCTTTTAACGCAAATACAGACATATCGAGACTGCTGAATTAGCAGTACGTATGTCGCACGTACGAACTAATATGCAACTTAACGTACCTTCGTTCTGCCATCTGAGTTCTGGTAGCTCAATGGTTAGAGCCTCTAACCGGAGATCATGAAGGTTGTGGGTTCGATTCCCGTCTGGGGCTCAGAAACATTTTCTGAGTTTGCGTTAAAAGCTTGAGTAGCAAACAATTTACCATATTAAAATAACCAAGCTGCGAGTGACATTTAATATATTCTGATAAGATATACAGACATATCGAGACTGCTGAATTAGCAGTACGTATGTCACACATACGAACTAGTATGCAACATAGCCTTCATTCTGCCATCTGAGTTCTGGTAGCTCAATGGTTAGAGCATCTAACCGGAGATCATGAAGGTTGCGGGTTCAATTCCCATCTGGGGCTCAGAAACATTTTCTGAGTTTGTGTTAATAGCTTGAGTAGCAAACAATTTACCATATTAAAATAACCAAGCTGCAAGTCACATTTAATATAATGGTATAATTGTTTTATTATATAGCCAAACACTTAGTTAGTTCGGGATTTCTTTATAAAACCCCATTGATTTCAGCTTTCTTCGGCCTAAAAAAACATGCCGCCATCTTGTTTATTCTCTACTGCTAGAATAGGAGGTAGAGGAGCCAATCAAATTGCAAGATATCTCATATCCTACTAATAATACGAGATAGCTACTGTATATTATTTCCAAATTATGAAAACACAAGCACCACTCTCAGCAGTTTCCTTACATAATTTGTACTTGACTACGTCATTCCTTGGTTTAGAATACTTACTGCATCTTCTGTCTCTCAATTTCTTCCTCTTCCTTTAAACTTTTATCTGAAGGTACTTTCTCTTCTGTTAGTTCAGAGCTAACAGTTCTTACAGGAACAGCAACACTAACGTGCCTTAATGGCATAACTTGTTTCTGTAATTCAATTTCACGTCGTTTAGAAAATGGACTCTTTTGCATACCCAAATCGCCATCTAATTTGCCTGTACTTGTTGCCGGCTTTTCTCGTTGATTTGATGAATTTAATTCCGGGGAACTCATGTTGTATTTTGATAGAAAACTAATAAAAACAACTACTCTACTCGAGGATGAGCATGAAATCTTGTTGGTCAGCAGTCACATTAACTGGATAACATCAAGGTAATCGAGGTATATAATCGTCAGAAGACGGTGGTTAGTGTTAGAAAACTTATTAGGCGGGTTAAGGTTGGATCTAAGCTGTTTTGGGGGTTAGTGGTTATTTGCATGGTTAAATGACAAAATTCTGACGATTATATGCCTCGATTCCCAACCGATTCCCCTTGATGTTATCCAGTTAATGTTATACTGCTGACCAACAAGATTTCATGCTCATGTCATTGTGGAGGACAAGATGGCGACGACGATTGAGCATCTAGGTATTTCACATAAAATGTTGAGATACACATCAAATTTTCAATAACGTTTCTCCTGCTTAAGGATACATCACGATTAAGATGTATTACGATTAATATGAAATTGAAAAGAAAGTGTTTTTTCATTCAGCTACTATCTTAATGGTATAGTAAAAGTTAATTTCTCTGTTTTCTAGACTCTGAAGCTTATAGTGGTTTTGCTATTGCAAACAATAACATGGTGATAGACTTTTGGTAAGTTATATTTGTGATTATAAAATATTATTTCATCAGCAGTAGTTTACATAAGTTATAGCCAGGTACATTCAATTATTGAACAACAAATTCATCAATATCAAGCAAGTCTTTTGATTTTTGAACTATAAAATTATGAGCTGCTATAAAGGAAGGTTGAAGTGTACTTTACCTTCAAGGTTCATCCCACTGATCCAAGGGTCTATGGGTCTATATTGAGGTCTGTATACATATGTGTATCAATTTAAAAGATACAGGTAGGCTCCCAGACTGGAAAATATGCAAAATGCGCGACGGATATCAAAATTAGGCGGAAATTTTGCGCGGCTAGATTGTAAAATTGTGCGCGCCGCGCGCGCTTTCGAAATTTTAGGGTACAAACGGCGTTGTCTGGGGGGTCGTTTTTCAACTAGTTGCCAGGCCACTGCGCGGACTGACAACCGAAATAACGAAATTTGCCTGGTAAGTGAAACTGAAAGTTTAATTTACTATTTGTATTGTAAGAATAAACGTAACACGTTTCTCATGGTTATTTAATTCGCATGCACGTGGACTGCAAGTTATCTAGCCCTGGGCCCCTGGGCAGTGGGTTCGCCGTTCGCCTCGGGCTTTGCCCGGGCGGCGCTGTGCTTACTGCTGAGGCTCGTGGATATGTAAATAAGTAAATTAGTAATGTACTAATGTATTATTACAGATAGTCTGCAACTTTAGAGTTTTAATTTTAGTTACCATAAAAATGTGCGACTTACCAGTTCCTTGGCCTTTCTGTTAACTTACCTACCTTTCTTGCAGCATCTCAGTCCTTACACTTCTCCATCCGGCGTGTACACAGTAGACATTCAAACATACTTAGAGTTAATTCGTGAGAAAATTACCTGTCAAACTGATTTTCCTTTCAAATAAATAAAATCAGTTTAAAAGGCAGCTCCCTCAGACACCATCACAGTATCACACCAATGGACAAATTTGAATAGTAGTTCACCAAAAAAGATGCGAAGAGCTAGAAGACACCAAAATACATTGAAGTATTGATTTTAAGTTCAAAATAGGCAGCAGCCAGCAGAAGTCAGGAGCAGCATACATGTAGAAGACACCAGAAACCATTGGCAGTTAGGTAAATTCAGCAGTAGAAGTAAGGTAAATTCATTGGAAAGTTCAAAGTAGGCAGCAGGAGCAGCATACATGCAGAGAAGACAGCAAAAACCATTGGCAGTTAGGTAAATTCAGCAGTAAAAGTAAGGTAAATTCATTGGAAAGTTCAAAGTAGGCAGCTGCAGCAGCATACATGTAGAGAAGACACCAGAAACCATTGGCAGTTAGGTAAATTCAGCAGTAGAAGTAAGGTAAATTCATTGGAAAGTTCAAAGTAGGCAGCAGGAGCAGCATACATGCAGAGAAGACAGCAAAAACCATTGGCAGTTAGGTAAATTCAGCAGTCAAAGGTAAATTCATTGGAAAGTTCAAAGTAGGCAGCTGGAGCAGCATACATGTAGAGAAGACACCAGAAACCATTGGCAGTTAGGTAAATTCAGCAGTAGAAGTAAGGTAAATTCATTGGAAAGTTCAAAGTAGGCACCAGGAGCAGCGTACATGCAGAGAAGACAGCAAAAACCATTGGCAGTTAGGTAAATTCAGCAGTAGAAGTAAGGTAAATTCATTGGAAAGTTCAAAGTAGGCACCAGGAGCAGCATACATGTAGAGAAGACACCAGAAACCATTGGCAGTTAGGTAAATTCAGCAGTAGAAGTAAGGTAAATTCATTGGAAAGTTCAAAGTAGGCAGCAGGAGCAGCGTACAGTACATGCAGAGAAGACAGCAAAAACCATTGGCAGTTAGGTAAATTCAGCAGTAGAAGTAAGGTAAATTCATTGGAAAGTTCAAAGTAGTCAGCTGGAGCAGACACGAAAATGTATTGGCAGTAAAAGTAAAAGTAATTCATTGTTATGTTCAAAATAGGTTATTTCAGTCTAAGAGGAAAGGCAATTTAGGAGGATAATGTACAATCCTGTTAACCACTTTGGACAAGTCTCCCGCACTCTTTTTCCAAGAGCGTTTGTCCCTGTAAACAGGTATTAAATGACGTTTGAGCCCAGCATCTTGGTCACCGTCTATGTAAAGTTGTGCCATTTCAGTAAGAGCTGATTCACATTGTACCACTGCCGAAAGACACCAATCAACCTTAGCACGGTTGATAAGGACCTCGTGGCTCTGCCCACCATCCATTTCCTGCTTTTCTACTACACGGTAGAACGATTCTGCCACTGCCTCAGTTCCAGTCTTTGATACATTTTGATAAAAAGATAGGTGGTGGGACCTGCACCGGTGTTAAATATGGTAATAAGTAGGATGTTTTGACAATCGACTGGAGTAAATTCAGATACGGCATGGGGCTCTGAGTTGGATGACGTGATTTTACAATTAAAAACGGGTGACGTGAATTTGACACTTAAAAACGGGTGTTCCCATTTCGATACGAAATACTGTACACGTATGTAGGAGTAGATAGCGATTGTGAATAGTGTGAGATTTTGTGTAATATATGCATGTCAATCATCAGTGTTATCCACATAATATAATTATTTTGATATCCGTTAATATGCTCAAATGTACTGTTTGCCCACTATTTACAAAATTCAACACCGATGTAGGTCTCATTACCCACCCATATATTACACAAAATCTCACACTATTCACAATAGCTATCTACTCCTACTGTTGGTACACGCCACATACGTGTATTTCGTATCGAAATGGGAACACCCGTTTTTAAGTGTCAAATTTACGTCACCCGTTTTTAATTGTAAAATCACGTCATCCAACTCAGAGCCCCATCCCGTATCTGAATTTACTCCAGTCGATTGTCAAAACATCCTACTTATAATACCATATTTAACACCGGTGCAGGTCCCACCACCTATCTTTCTATCAAAATAAGCGCCGCATTTTGAGCAAAAAAGTTAATAAGCGCCGCCCTCGAATAAGCGCCGCGGTCCCAGTGCGGCGCTTATTTGAAGAATTCCATATATAGTCAAAGCGGGTAAAACATCGCAATGTCTCTCGCTTCACTAATAGCGCAAAATGCAATGCGTTTTACCCGACTTGACTATCACTAAAAACACCACTGTAATGCGATTCTAAAACACCTTTGGTAATTTATTTTCATTAATGGCAATGTTCTTCAGTTCAAAGTGACTACATGCTTTGTCTCTTTTAAATAACCGCCGCCCTCGAATAAGCGCCGCCCTCGAATAAGCGCCGCATGTAAGACGCGAAAAATTTAATTAGCGCCGCGGCGCTTATTCGAACAATTACGGTACTTAATAACCGCTAACTTAGCCTAACTGTTTAGAAACTAAATCTGCTTAAAAACTTACCTCAGAAAATCCTGAAGTATTGAAATGAAATCCAACTTGCGTAAATCAAGGCCGAAGGCTCAAGGCTGTAAACTTACGTTTCCCCAAAGAAGGTCAAATTCCAAAGTAAAAGTTTACATTCTTTCTTGAGCGAGAAATAGTTGCCCAATTGTCGATACGACGATGATCATTGGTTGAACCACGTTGAACCGGTGAAAGACATGTCACCGGAAGCCAATTATACATTTCCTTGCGCATTTTATCTGTCACCTGGTTATCACCACTTATAACTTTTGCAAGAAAACATCTTTGTGCGCGGGCGCGGCGAATCTTATTGCTACACGCATGTCTCGTGTGAAAATATCAGCAGGTTTTCCCGAGGATTGCGTGCGCGCGGCCGAGCGTGAATCTCGCGCCTGTTGCGCGCGAGATTATGGCACAAGCGCAAAAATTGCGCGCGCACCAAAATCTCGCAAAGATTGCGCGCGCGCCGACATAAATTCCCAAAATTGCGCGGCCGCGACCAAGTTTGGCTCGAAACTGCGCAACGGAGATCTCCGTTGCGCGATACAAACTTTCCAGTCATGCAGGTAGCTGGTTGGCATTCAGGTTGTGCTCATAGATTTTAGTATTTATTCTTCTGTATACACTATATGTATTTTAAATATTAGAATTATTAAATTGTATTATTATCATTGTTTTATAATTGATTATGTGATAAATGTGGGGAAATGTGAAATAAAGACTGGTTTGAATATGTTGTCTTTGTTTTTAGTCGCACGTCAGTTTCAGCAATGGCTGGTATGTCAGCAGGAGTTCTTGGTCTTACTGGGTTGTTAGGGTTTGTCTTTTACATTGCTGCATCATTATTTCTATCAGTAAGTGGCACCCATTCTTTTTATGGCAATGAGAGAGCATTTCCAAAACTTAGAATGGATTATAATGGCAAGATTATATTTTGTCAGTATTAGCAAGGCACACCCACTTTGCGTGTAGTGACTACACAGAGAAACTGCACTCCGTGCGTGTGTGCACGAAGAATTGCACTCCATTCACAAGAGTCTGAAGCTAGTTGACAACAGCGCTAAAAAGACACAAAACCGATTGCGTTCACACGGTAACAGTCGGTAACGGATGTGAAAGTCGTCTATAAACCGGAGCGATATGAAACATGAGCGATATGAAACATGTAAAAACGTAGAGTGCTGCGTAGACAGTGTTTTGGGTATATAGCAAAGTGAAAAGGTGGTAAACCTTTTCACTTTGCGACATGAAAGAGTTTTTTAAAGATTTGAACATTTTCACTTTTAAATACCACAAAAACAGTATTCTAAACTGCTGTCAGTGTTGATACTGTAAAATGTAAATGTATGTATTTCCATTGCCCAACACTTGAAAAGCATTAAGTTTAGGCGAACGCTTATAACATATGTCAATAAACGGCTTCGGAAGCCTTCGTGTGAATACACAGAATAGTTGCCATAACATTGTCTGTCTTAATATATGAATTGAGTAAGTTACCTGGTGATGTTAATTGACCATTTGCTGTAACTTTTAGAGATGAGCCGATTAATCGGAAACTAATCGGCAAAGCCGATTAATCGGCCAATTTAAAATAATCGGTAATCGGCCGATTATTGCATAATCGGCAAAATTGTGCATTAAAGTTCGCGAACGACATGCCGCGAGTCCGTAAATTCATAAGCATGAACACAATAGTCTTTATTTCACAATGAAATCCTACTGTCCAGCTCGTCCCAATCATAAAGGTTACGATTTTTAATCCACATGCACGTAATCCACATACATGATTTTTCGTATGTTGCCACATATCCGTAACAATTAGTGTTACGTTAAAAATCGTTTGCGAGCGCTGTGAGTGTGTTCTGACAGGATGATCTTCGATTGAGGTAGTCACGACGGAGAACATCTCCACCCAGAAAAAGAGTCGCAGCGCTGGACCTCATCAAGACCTATGGTCTTGGTTCAATAAGATCGTTGGGTCAAGCGACATCACTTCAAAAGGCAGCCGCGACAATATTTTGTTTTTGTATCACAATTTGCCAAAATTGAACTTTGAGTATTGATCAGTTTAATGATTTTGTAATGTGGGTGTTAGAATTGTGTTTGCTGTGTTTAATAAACTAATAACATAACAATTTTATTGTTGTATTACAACGACTTCTCTTGTTTTTTCTTACAATTCTTCTGTGATAGCGTAGCACATAGTTGCTATTTATAAAACCAAAATCCGGACAAATAAACCGAAATTGATTCTCAAGGTTCCACATGAACATTTTTCTGTTGTTTGCAGGCCTGAATATCTGCCGCACACCGGACATTGTCCGGCGTTAATTCGTCTTGTGACCGGCAGCTTGGAGCTGCTGCCGGACATCAATGTCCGGCCGACTCGACCACTTATAGCCCAAATTTTGCCTCCCAGTAAGTTAAGCGTTTATATGACAATCCAGCTACTTTGATATTTATCGACCACGTACACGTGACACATGGCTCAAAATAATTTTTCCCACATATCACGCAGTCAACACAGTCATGACCTGTAACCGCTTTATGATCGTTATTAGAGACCTTTAGATTTCAGGATGAAGACGAGTACGAAGACGAGTTTACCATTGCGCATGGTTCTTTTCCATTGTTGTTTCTCAACTGCGCAGAAAAGTTTGTCTTCGTACTCGTACTCAATCTAAAGGTCGTTAATGACACAAAGATGGCGATTCAAAGTGAGATCTAACAGCGTTGTTCGCTGTATTGGCGACAAGGCTATTAATGTACAACATTTATCACACTGCATTATATAGCGGCAAAATTATTTAGTGTCATGCTTAAACGATTCGGGGATAAAATTAACAAACAATGTCCGACAGAAAAGTGGTCTTGTCCGGCCGATTTACTCTGTGGCCGGACATCGTGTCCGGCGAGCTCCAAAAAATTATATTCAGGCCTGGTTGTTTGAAAGCAAGAATGGGAAATATAGAGAAACATGAATCTTGACGTTATTTGTGCGCAGCGCTATTGTTTTTCGGGGGAATTTCCGATCGTTTAAACAACCAAAACTTGCATAATGATCACCACGAGCCATTTCCGTTATATTTCGAAAATGTTGTTCGTCTCTAGCAATCCCATAAAACATTGCAATACTGCGCGGAGACTGGTAACCGGAAACATATCGCTAATCGGCATATACCGATTAATCGGCCGATTATTTTGATTAATCGGTCTCCAAATAATCGGCTTCAGTAATCGGCTATTTTCGTAATCGGCTCATCTCTAGTAACTTTATCACAAAATCACAGTTGATATACAGTATCATTCGACAAAGGCTTTTATTCGGCGAATTCATTTCAGAAATACTGCTTATTTGATAATTTCCTTCCTTTGAAAATTTGTCACGGTGCCAATTTATATCTGAATCTTTATAGTAATCCAATACATTGAATGAGTACCCTCCTCCGCAGGCAACTCTGTTGCAACTCCAAGTCAAATTGCTTGCAAGGCTGTGCGAGCAATGTTTCACCTTGTGCGACTTTATGAATAATTGCACGCTTGCATTTGCAACTATATATAGTTACCGTGCATTGTGTGCTCTAATTACGAATTAAAATATTAAACTCGACAACCTCGTTAGCTTCATGTATAGGAAGTGTTTTTAATTAATATATGGATATAATTTTCATACAAGGAACGAAGTTTAATTACGAAATTTCATGCAATGGACGGAAATATTTTTCTAGTATCCTGATGCTCTTTCTTCAAGGAAGTTTCGGGAAGTACTTTCTTCAAGTGGTCAATATAACATTGGCACTTTTCTTTTGTAACTGCCAGCCCACATCTGCAGTTGAATGCCTCCAACAAGTTTGTCCAGCTTGGTTTTTGGTTTAAGATGCCTTTGTAATACGTCTTATAAATAGAATATGTCTTCAAAATGTATCCCACGCCAGCTGATGAACAAATTCTTGCCTGGCGAAGGCCTATTAAATGCAAACATTAATTTCGCCTTTCTACAGTATTTTTACAAAAATAAAAATCATACTTTTTAAGCTGAACTGTTTGAGTTGTGAAGCAAGTGTGTTGTTAAGTGTGCATGCCATTGGGAAAAAGCAGCATATATTAATTACTTGTTAAGTAATAGCGACAATTTCACATTGAAAGCTCCGTGTAAAACAAATCAAGTGAGTTACACGGAGATTCAAGACTATATAGAGATTCAAGAGACTACACGTAATCTCCATGTACCAGTACTACACGGAGAATTACGCACATTCAAAATTCACGATTCCTGCCAATCTACCAGACTAGTACTACTATAACACCACTACTATAACACCACTACTATAACACCACTACTAACAGCACTACATTATTTGTGAATCCAACAGCTGCACTTCCATTTTCAACTCCCTTCTTAATGCACTCCCTAACCCCCCGCCTAACAAGTATTCTAACCTAACTCCCTGGCTGTGTTGTCAAGCCGTCCCTAGCACCACATCCACTCCCTTACTTGGAGTCCTTAATAAGTAGACTAGTAGGAGAGACTACAGTGGAACCCCGTTAATATGACCGCTGTCGGGCCAAAAAAATGTGGTCGTATTAACGGGATGGTCGTATTAACGGGGGAGACTCACACTATTTAGCTTACATTCCGGCCAGAAAAAAGTGGTTGCGATAACGAGGTGGTCGTATTAACGGGGTGGTCGCATGGCGGGGTTCCACTGTATAGGCGTGTGCGATTAGAAATTGACTGTTATTATACGCATGTGCTAAATTGGGATTTAGCAGTGGGCTGGTATACAAGGGCAATGTATATGCTCGTTAAGGCAACGTATTTGCTCTTCCCAGTCTCGTCCGATGTGACCTTATATGGAATACGTACTATAAGTCCATATGTCTATTTTGGCAGTACACCAACCTTTTGGAGTATTCTTATGTTACTTAGCAACATTTTTCCCAATCAACATGTATATACATGTAGGTAATATTTGGCATTTCACTCAATCAAACTACATGTTGAAAGGATTTATGGTGAAGGAAAATTTCGAGTGTGCAATACATACATTTTAAGACCAAACCGGGACCAGTTGCGAAAAATGCAACTTCAAGGCCTTCCGGCTGGAATTGAACCGCGATGCTAGTGCAGTGCTCTGACATGCACTGAGCTACGGAAGCCGTTGCCGAGCGCCTAGTCACGAGCTGTGTATATATGGTGGTGGTAATGCCGGGATAAGATTCTGGGTATATTATAGGTAATATTTGGCATTTCACTCGATCAAACTACATGTTGAAAGGATTTATGGTGAAGGAAAATTTCGAGTGTTGGAATACATACATTTTAAGACCAAACCGGGACCAGTTGCGAAAAATGCAACTTCAAGGCCTTCCGGCTGGAATTCAACCCGCGACCCTGCGATGCTAGTGCAGTGCTCTGACCTCAAACTCCCAGAGACCATACTCCATATGGTAGCTGCAATATTCTGCAGCACAGTCAGAAATGAAACATATTTTATGTTCAATGAAACATATTTTATGTTTCATGCCTAATATTCTTATTTGTAGTTACAATTTAACAATAGTTACAATTTAGATTTGAGCCCTGAATTATAATTTTATATTTAGTGTTTAATAAGTATTAAAGCTGGTCAAGATTGGAGGAAATATTTTATTTCATGGTGGAGTTTAACATCAAGTGGAGTACTTGGAGGGCTTTTTGTATCCTTGAGATTACTGTATCTTCCATATCCCTGTATCTATCGAATGTATCCATTTATATACATATATATATATATAGAATTCAATCTACAGACACGTGTTTCGCTGCACCACAGCTCATCAGTGTAGCTTGGAACAATCTGGATGAGTCTGACTGGACTATTATACACTTACGATCGTCATTGACAACCGCTTGTGGGATACATATAGATTAGAACAAGCAACATTATTTATTTGCCTGAAGAAGTATTTTCAATTATCAACTTACATGCTATTTAGGCAACTTACATGCAATTTCGGCAGTACACCATCCTTTTTTAGATATTTGATTATTATAGATATATGCATGAATTGTTAACTCCTTGACTATCTATTTCTCATAGACTTATGTTTTATTCTGGACGTATCCTTTTAAAGAAAATAATCCCTGTTTCACTAACCAGTTAGCTGCCATTTACTCAACGTTTTACATGCGAGCCGCTGGTAATGGTAGAAAGGCCATCGCTCCAAACATTAGACTTCCTCCACACTATTTTGACAGTATATACACCAACCTTTTATAGAGTATGTCATCTTGGTATTGACGTGATTGACGTTCTGGTGGAATGCGGAATAGAAAGTATGAGATCTAGACGTGTTTGACGCTACTCTGGCTTTAAAACATTTTTTGAACGTACTGTACCTGTAACTTAAAAGTTACTGTACATGACCCAACGTTTCGACACTCCAATCTAGTGTCTACATCCAATCTAGTGTCTACATCCAATCTAGTGTCTACATCCAATCTAGTGTCTACATCCAATCTAGTATCTACATCCAATCTAGTGTCTTCATCCAATCTGTGTCTACATCCAATCTAGTGTCTACATCCAATCTAGTGTCCTACATCCAATCTAGTGTCTACATCCAATCTAGTGTCTACATCCAATCTAGTGTCTACATCCAATCTAGTGTCTACATCCAATCTAGTGTCTTCATCCAATCTGTGTCTACATCCAATCTAGTGTCTACATCCAATCTAGTGTCTACATCCAATCTAGTGTCTACATCCAATCTAGTGTCTTCATCCAATCTGTGTCTACATCCAATCTAGTGTCTACATCCAATCTAGTGTCTACATCCAATCTAGTGTCTACATCCAATCTAGTGTCTTCATCCAATCTGTGTCTACATCCAATCTAGTGTCTACATCCAATCTAGTGTCTACATCCAATCTAGTGTCTACATCCAATCTAGTGTCTACATCCAATCTAGTGTCTACATCCAATCTAGTGTCTACATCCAATCTAGTGTCTACATCCAATCTAGTGTCTACATCCAATCTAGCATCTACATCCAATCTAGTGTCTACATCCAATCTAGTGTCTATATCCAATCTAGTGTCTACATCCAATCTAGTGTCTACATCCAATCTAGTGTCTACATCCAATCTAGTGTCTACATCCAATCTAGTGTCTACATCCAATCTAGTGTCTACATCCAATCTAGTGTCTACATCCAATCTAGTGTCTACATCCAATCTAGTGTCCACATCCATTCTAGTGTCTACATCCAATCTAGTGTCTACATCCAATCTAGTGTCTACATCCAATCTAGTGTCTACATCCAATCTAGTGTCTACATCCAATCTAGTGTCTACATCCAATCTAGTGTCTACATCCAATCTAGTGTCTACATCCAATCTAGTGTCTACATCCAATCTAGTGTCTACATCCAATCTAGTGTCTACATCCAATCTAGTGTCTACATCCAATCTAGTGTCTACATCCAATCTAGTATCTTCATCCAATCTAGTGTCTACATCCAATCTAGTGTCTACATCCAATCTAGTGTCTACATCCAATCTAGTGTCTACATCCAATCTAGTGTCTATAGTATCTTCATCGGTTCTATGAGGGTATAAATATGGATACTAACTTTACAACGATAACCCCTGATGAAGACACTAGATTGGAGTATCGGTCAATAGATTGGACACTAGATTGGAGTATCGGATTGGAGTAATGGTCAATCTCATGGATAGTAACTTTTAAGTTACGTTCAAAATTTTTAAAGCCAGAGTAGCGTCAAACTATGTTTGATTTATCACCTGATTGCGTTTGGAAATTATTTGTATGAGATGTAGTTAGAGATTGATAAATCCAGTGGATAAGTCACTGTCCGGTGGATAAATTCTATCTACTAGATAAAACTCATTACACAAAGATAATTGGATAACGTTTACTAATGCAACATTTTGGACATTGTGCCCTACTTCTTGTTCTGACCTTGAAGAAGGACACATCGTCCTAAACGTCTTCTATAAAAATACCTATTAAGCTCTTACTTAAGGATTTTTCAACATATTCAAGTTCTTATATATCCAGTTCTTTTAAGAACTAAACAGCTTTCATATTTATTCTTATTATCGCTAATAATGCATCATTATCCAGTCCAAGAATATAATAATTATTTATATTCTTGGATAACCATGTCCAGTGGATAGCGGGATTATCCAGCGGATACATAGAAGATATTATTATTTTATTATTTTAATTTTTAAGTGACATAACTTCCACCATGTTTAAAGCAATATAAAAAAGAAAATACATGGTGCGGGACAGCAGAACAGTGCCCAGGCTCCAACTAAAGTGCGCCCAGTTACTGTACGTGACCATGCGGAGATACGATTTTTATCTTTTTAAGCGAACGAGTGAGAGATATTAAGATGAGAAGATAAAATTCGTATCTCCAGTTACCGCGGCCATGTAATGTTCTGTTTATTAAAATCCAATGAAATAGCCATGAGGAGAACATGTGAGATTTGGTCACGTGCATTGAAGATATATATTTTCTGAATAGCAGAAAACCTAGTATTTCATCTTAGTTATCTGAGATTTGATATTGTATCTTACTTAACAACCACTTTTACAGATTTCTCTATGGAATGGTTCATGTTTATTAGTCTTATAAAGTAAAATGATGTCGGACTATCGTTTGTAACCATAGCCCAATCGTTTGTAACTATAGACCTATCGTTTGTAACTATAGACCTATCGTTTGTAACTATAGACCTATCGTTTGTAACTATAGACCTATCGTTTGCAACTATAGACCTATCGTTTGCAACCATAGACCTATCGTTTGTAACTATAGACCTATCGTTTGCAACCATAGACATATCGTTTGTAACCATAGTCCTATCGTTTGTAACCATAGACCTATCGTTTGTAACCATAGACCTATCGTTTGTAACCATAGACCTATCGTTTGCAACCATAGACCTATCGTTTGTAACCATAGTCCTATCGTTTGTAACCATAGACCTATCGTTTGTAAGTGTAACCATAGACCTATCGTTTGTAACTATAGACCTATCGTTTGTAACCATAGACCTATCGTTTGTAACCATAGACATATCATTGAAGATAAATTAATATAACTTCAAGATATTTTCGGAGAACAAACAAAGCGTGAAACAAATAAGCTTGAAAGTAAATTATAAATAAATTGAACCAACTTGAAATACGGATGTGTAGACATGCGGAAGGAATGTTTTTACGATGTGTAGTGATGACGTGTCGTTGCATGCAGACAAACAGCATGGATCTGTATCTCCATATATCCATATCTACTTTGGAAATCGGGAAAGAGAATCAAACTAAAGTCTGCTGAAGAAGTCATTGCTTCACCTGGTAAAAACTGCAGATTGATAAGGGTACTTTGAGCTGGACAAAAGTGAAGCGGGCTTTGTACTATTAAAACATTAGGGACCGGTCATTATTTATGGCTGGGGTTGGGGCCGAAGAGAAAATGGTTGGGTAACTGAAAATTCTAAGACCTAAATGGTTGGGTAAAAAAATCATCACTTCTCTGAAGGGTTGGGTAGCAAAATTTTCATGACTATTTTATTGAAAATTAAAATTGGAATCTCATCATTAGTTTCTCTTTAGTCATCATTGCACATTAACTTTTGTTATAGTATTCCTCTGCTTGTTTTCCTTGGATTCCTGCTCTGTATAGGGAGATAATAATCTGAATGTTACATTAGGATCTGTCTGTATATCTATTTGGGTTTGTTATTAAAACTTGTGTCGACGATATGCCGGGAATTTGGCTTTATCTAACTTTTTTCTTCTCGGGTTGGGACGATTAAATTTCTGATTTTAATTTGGTTGGGTAAATTTTTTTACAGCACCAAATCTATTTCTCTTCGGCCCCGACCATAAATAACTTCCACTCTATAGTTCTGCTTGATCTGACATCAAAATCGCTTTTTGTTAAGCACATTTTGCATGGCCTCCACTTGCAAGAGCATGTTCGTATGTTGTTCGTTTTAATATTCTGTTGATGAATGTTGATTACGTAAAATCATGTGATCTCACGTGCGCGACTTCAGGAAATAACAAATAAAATAATTAAAACATTTCCCCTTACTTTCTTTCAGTTGTTTCTCTCTGATAGTCACCTGTGAATTTCTACTAAAACAATTAGTCACCTCAGTCTCGGTGATTATCGTTATATTTACCTCGCCGCTCGGTAAATATTCACCGATAATCATCTCGACTTCAGTGACTAATTGTTAAATAGAAACACTGCTTTCAGCCAATCAGCGCGTGCGTTTTTAATTTGTTATGACATGCATATGCTATATATTCAAACGACAAGGAAAATAAGAAACACCGGAACACTTGCAGTATGTATTTGCGAGCGCACTATTATTTTCTATTTTCCGTAAAGTTTGCAATATTCCGCAAAGTTCAAACAGAAAGCAGTGAATTGACTGTATTAATTACAGGTAAACTATGTAAAGTGTTGATGCATTGTAAGAGTTCCTAACTTGGTTACAATTTTAATTCATTTCGTTGGGACTTTTCTACGAACATTTGCAAATTCCTACAGTTCCCGTCTAGCCTGCGAAGCAGGCGTTTAGAGGTTGAGGGATGGGAGCTTAACCCTTAACAGGCACGTTTCTGCATTTAGTAGGGCCTATTTTAGTGTGCAGTATTGCACACTTTGTGTAGTATTGATTGAAAAGTGTGCAGTATTGAATTTGAAAGTGTGTAGTATTGAAAATTTGAGGTTTTCAACTTTATATTACAAGTATAGGAAAGGTGTTAAGGCATTAAGCAAAATGGCTGATGGCACATGGGCCGCTGATGCTAATTATTATTTGACATTTTAATTTTTAGTTGTCACATCCTGAATTTTGATTGAGCAACGGTTTGAACGAGATTCTAGATCCGATTCTGATCTGAGTTTATTTTGTGCTTAATCAAAAGAGCCTGGAAACTTCAAACTACTATGAAAAAAATATTAGCATTGATTATGATTCAAGTTTTAATATTACTCCTGCTACCCCAAGTCATAAAGTGTAAATATATCTCAAACTCATTAATAATTCATGAGCTGAAAACAAAGGAAATCATCACCAAGACGGTGGTTTGGATATCAGAGGAATAAATTACATAAACTAAGCGAACTTTCACTTCGATTTTCTCTTAAAATACTGATTTGTTTGAGATGTAATATCAAACACTCGGAAGAGTATTTCATCAGGATATCCAAATAATCAGGATATAAAAATCAACAACGTCTCGGTGTTTGGATATCCTGATGAAACACTCTTCTTCGTGTTTCATATATTACATAAAAACCGTTAAAATATCGTGGTGTCATGCATGCAACCACGTAACAAAAAAATAATTAACGATATTAAAATGTCCAAACTCTTAGGTAACATTAGCCTGCGTAACATTCGAGGCGCGCCTCTCCATTTTCGGCTCCGCCCCCCAATTCCGCCCGCCCCCAAACGTAACGCCTGTCGGCTGTCACGCAGGTTTTGGGTATAACATAAGCTTGATGACAGAATGTCAGTTCAATATCTTCAGGGATCAGAGAAGATGGCACAAATGATTGTTCCTCAGATTTTATACATGCTGCTCGCATCCGACGGGAAGGGGTACACAGTTGATCGACCAGGTGGTCGGTTGCTAAAGCTTACAGAGTAAATGAACAGAATAAAGTTTCAGCCATATTTATGTCAGCACAGTCTCATTATTGCCTGTCCTTGCACCTTTGCATTGAGACTTGCAAAACTGTTAATCATTCTCTTCTTGTCAATCGACCTTGCTTCAGCATTTTCAATTGACAGAATAGCCAAATCATCTAGTCTCTCTTGTGTCATTGTGGATCTAAGTTATGTCTTAATGAGTTTTAGTTTTGAAAAAGACCGCTCTGCCGATGCCACAGATTTCAAAAACTTCACTTTCTTTAGTGTTTATTATAATTAGTACAACACAAACGCAGCAGCTAAACGCAAGTGAGTTTCGAATTTACAGCGCACTCTCAGTCAGCTAACCTTGTTATTAACTGCTGGCCATCCAGATATGTAATATATAGGTGAAACTTCATTTTCCGTTTTAACTTTTTTTATGAAGGTTAGTTTTAATAAGGAATTTTTGCCAAAATCCACGAAAATTGTGAAATTTTGGGCATTTTTCCCCGATTTTTCGTCGACGTACAAAATTAAGGGGGGTTGTAAAACGGGAAATGTTTATATGACAAATCTCTTACCCCCAAAAGTTAAATTTGGTCATCTCTGTGCTGGTGAAAATTCGGACCCACTGAAAAGCAGGGTCCATTTAATTAGGTATATATTTCTCAATTTCTTCTAATGTTACTGCGATTTTTTTTGTTGTTAGTGAAAATTAGTTACCTGCCCGCATATTTCATCCTAAACTTGCAAGATTCATTAGGTAATAATGTATTAATGTCCTTAAAGAGCCATGAAGAAAACAAGCGCGCAACGCCGTTTCTGACGAACAAGCTGGCCCGGCTGGCTTTAGTTCCTGAATCTTTGAAAATCCAAATGAACAAAACATCAGAAGAAACAAAATATATTTCTTTACTAGTCACTCATCAAACACTTCCATTCGCAAACTTATTCGCGCTGTTTCAGCAGCATGCTCGTAGCAGCTTCTATGTATCGAAAAGATTACTGTAGTAAATGATCAATTTTACGAAAAATATCACAATAATTGATCACTCAGGTATATTTACTTCTTAGAAAACTTGAAAATGGATAATTTATATATAAGAAGGATTGATCAAATATCGAGGCGTCCCATAAAATGGCCAGCCCGCAGTGGTTCACAAACAAGCGAACCGCAACTGTTCAAATCGTCTTGAACATTTCATAACGCCGCGAAGTCAGGATCGGACTCCAAAATAAATCTAGAGTTTACATGCAAATTATAGTTCAAACGATGCGATGCACTGCAATCAATTCGTTACCCTGACACACGTTTGATTCAGGAAACTAAGCACGTGTCACAAACACTAGCTGAGCGCCAGCCTTTTTTTCCTTACCACGCCGAGTCAAATGGAGGGGGTGGATTTTTCCATTTGCAGATCTAAGAGGCCTGCAACACTGGCAGACTCTGATTCGCATGTTCATCTTCGTGTAGAAAGAGTTTGTATTTGGGTACGGGGCTTGTTCCGATGTTCTTGTTCCGGTGTTCCGAAATTATGTTCCGGTGTTCTGCCTCCGGGGGCGTTGTGAATGTTGTCAGTTTCCAAAATGGCACACTTTCAAATCAATTTCTCCGATCCTAAAGGTTTTTACTACCCAGGAGAAACTGTTGCTGGTAATGCAACTGTGTCATTAAATAAAGAAACGAGATTTCACCAGTTAACAATGACATTTAAAGGGAAAAGCTATTGTTCTTGGTCTACAGGTTCGGGAGATAACAGAAAATCATACTCGAATCACGAAGAGTATTTTAAAGAAAAAGTAATACTTCTTACAGCTGCTGCTTCTTCGAATGATATATGGCTTGGCCCTGGTGATTATAACTATTCATTTAACTTTCATTTACCAAGCAATCTTCCACCATCTTTTGAATCAACTCGTTGTACTGGGTATATCAGATATTACATCAGAATCGCCTTTGATATGGACTCGATACTAAAATCAGACGTTGAAGCAAAGATTCCATTTCAAGTTGTGTTAAACCCCACCTCAGAGCTAACACCTAACCTTTTGGAGCCAGCTAATGCCATGAAAGAAAAATTCTTGTGTTGTCTTTGTTGTCAGTCAGGACCTATTCGTCTTCGCTGTCAATTGGAGAAACAAGCTTTCTTCGTTGGGGAGCCCATCATGTTCTCTGTTGAGTTGGACAATAGGGAAACCGATAAAGAATTACGAAAAGTTGAGGCAAAGCTTGTGAAAGAAGTTGTTTTGATTAACCATACATCAAAGGAAAGTAATCAGTCTACAGAGTCCTCTGTGACTTTGACCGAAGGTGTTCAACCAAGGGCTGAAGAAAGTTGGCAAAATGTTCGACTTAACATACCTACAAATATCACACCAAGTTTTGAGAACTGTAAATGTCTTCATGTTAACTATCAATTTGTTGTTCAAGTTGCTATTCCAAGTGCCATTCCTGCTTTGATTAAATTACCAATAACCATTGCAAGTGGTATCCAAACATCTCAACCAGCATTACCACCAATGATACATCCTCCAGTTCAACCACATGGACTACATAGTGCACCACCAGGAGGTATGCATCAAAACCCACCACCTGTTACTGTACAACCACCATTTATGGATACTCAACTACCTAGTCAACCACCTCCTCCATATTCTGTTGTTGAGAATTTGAGTGAGAAAAAATCTACTCAATAATTTCTATTCTATTATACAGGTACAGTGTATGATTTAGGTGATTACTATGTGTAGGTAATAGTATGATTTTGAGTGCAATGTGGAAAAAACATGCACAAGTAAGTTTTTAAAGTATATCAAAATAGGATGAGTCCAAAGCACGAGTGCTATTTGAGGTCTTTGAAAAACTCACAAGTGCGTATTTTTCCAATTTGCACAAGAAATCATACTATTACTTAATAATATACAGGAAAATGTTTGAGACTGTGATAACAGATTTTTGCACTGTGATATAAACAATTTCTTGCACTGTAAATAGTAATAACACATTTTTGCACTTGTTTGGGATTAACTGCACTCGAATCAGCCAATCACAGTCAAGAAGCATTTTCCTGTACATGTATATTATTAAGAATGAAACCAGATACAATTGTTGATTTTTACACCTACTGTATATTATGCTGATTAGTAAAAACAGTTCTTGTATTAAGCACTTAGAGAATGCTTTCTGTTTTAGTAATAATAATGCTTGAAAAACTCTTTTGGCAAAATGCTTGTATTAAAATTGATGAACAGTGCTTATATGATATATAATTTAACTAATTAATTACATGGTAAAAAGCTTAATAAGCTCTTTTACAAAAATGGTGCATCACATATATATTTGACCCATGACTATACATGAGTACAAAATGCACCATTTTTGTAATTACTAGTTATTAACTGAACACAATTTCTGGCTATTAAGTGCAGACAAGTGGAAGTCATGCAAAATATCATGTCACTACAGTAGTATAGACTGACCAACCAAGGAAAAAATAAGTAGTTTATTTATGACCTTGCTAAAATGTAACTAAATTTAAAGGCAAGATGACAATGCCATGATAAAATACATGTTTTCTACCTATATATTTTCTTATAAAAAGAGATCACCAATTGACATTATTGGAGGATTGGTGCCAAGCCATAGGGGGTGCCACCCCTGATCAGAGGTGACCATGGCAACCCCACCACAACCCACCTCCAGGCACCAGTCACACTGTCAAAGCAGTGGAAATATATATACTTACCTTGTCTTTTTAGGAGTGGGTGGGTGGGTCAACACAGCGCAAAGTAAGAAATTCCACGTATCCACCAGTACTGTCAATAGCGCGCGCAAAACAAGTCAAGCTCAGACTACGCTGACAAGACTCTGATGAGCGCTGAGGTGCCCCCGCATATTATAATATGTAGGAGACCGCTGACCAACATTGAGTCCTATATCCCGCTGATTAACATTGTCTCCTTTTTTACTTGCCTAAATTACATTTAGCCTAATCAACATACAGTATAGAGTCACACGTAATAGGTATATAAATTGGCATGATGCAATAATGATGATGTTAGCATACCATCGGAAACCTATGCAATTAGTTTTACAAACTGTCACAAATGTAATTGCCTAAAGAAGGAAGTTAGTAACGTGTGTGTATATGTAGGAAAGTCCTTAGAACATGTAGTTGCCAAATATTACTTGTAATATACCCAGCATCTTATCCCGGCATTACCACCACTATATATACAGAACTCGTGACTAGGCTCTCGGCAACGGCTTCCATAGCTCAGTGGTCAGAGCACTGCACTAGCTAGCATCGCAGGGTTGCGGGTTCGATTCCAGCCGGAAGGCCTCTAATTTGCATTTTTCGCAACTGGTCCCGGTTTGGTCTTAAAATGTATATATTCCAACACTCGAAATTTTCCTTCACCATAAATCCTTAGAACCTGTGATTTAATCGAGTGAAATGCCAAATATTACTTATATGTATATATATGTAATATGAAAAAGAGAAGCAGAGAACTTCGATATGTCGAAAAATACATGTACTTAATACTTCATAGACGACGTTTCAGACAATGTGTCCTCAGTTTTAGTCCTTCACTCGAATCACTGTTAAATTGTGAAAGGAGCTGGGAAACACACCAAATAACTAAAATACCACATTGGTGAAAAAACTAGTGTAAGCCTCCCAATGACTTTTTGTATCACAATTCAGAAAAATTTACATTTGTTTTTTTATTTCCTTTAACGGATTTATTACACTAAAATAGGTATATCTACAATGTATATACCCTAACCTACATATTTGACTTTAAAACAGCTTTTTCGACATGAATTTGAAGCCAAGTCACTTACTTTAAATAAATACGTTAACGGTTATCAATTTAACAAATAGATTCCATTTTGCCGTTGTCTGTTCAGTTAGATGTACAGATGACGTACGAGACGATAGTCGATCGAGTGCGTCACTGAGGTTCTTACTAGTCGTTCTGACGTCTTCTGTGCATATATAACTGAACAGACAACGGCAAAATGGAATCTAGTTGTTTTATACAATAAAAATTGAAGACAAACCGTTCAACTGAAGCTCTTGGGGATTTCTGGGGTATAGAAAAAGACAAAAGCAGTCGGCTGACGTGATCTGACGTAAACTGTCCTCTAATAGATCATGGCTAACAACCAATGAGAATGCGCATACTAAACAGGTTATAAACATATTTAAATCATATAGTTATTTTGACATGTTTTGAAAAGACGGTTGCGTGAATGTCCTAGTAGAAATTGCTCTTTTTACACGTATTTTTGCCATATCTGTGCACTGTTTTATCTTGTGCTCTGATAGGAAGTAGATATTGCTTTTTAACTGTACTTGAGCTGTTTTAGGTAGATCATTAAGCTTTTTTACAGAAAGAGTTTTACCAAACTTGGTTGAAGAATTTAAATAAGACATTCCATTCAATGAAATATTACTTCTTATAACCGGAGTAAGGCTCATATTTCGCCCATCTTTTCCACTAAACATCACCTCCCCTGTTTGTCTGATTGGCGCTGACTTCGCCCGCTCTCTTCCTTTACTTGGCTTTTGATCTCTTAACTCGTTTGTAGCTGACAAATTTCTTTCTGAAATCTTTTGAGAATAGTTTGATTGACTTTCATCCAGAACTTCATATTTCTTTAGCGACCTTTCAGTATCTGTGATTTTTTTAGTTTTGTTGATGATAGTTAGATCGAAAGTTGAAATTGTAGAGTTACTTCGCGACCGAAATGAGCGAGAACATCCACTGTTTTTCGCTGTTTTACTGATCTCCGTTAGGTCTGAAATATAGTTCGCTGATTTTCTTGACTTCGTGCTTTGATCAAAATCAATTTTCATTGAATCAATGTCTTCCTCTCGGCGGCCTGTCGCTAGTTCAGAACTTTTCACGATATCAGTATTTCCAAGATGAACACAGTTCAAGATGGCAAATTCCTCTTGCTCTCTAGCTAATCTGGCGATGACTTTCCTTTCCATTTTTTCAATACTTCTTTGTTTATTTTGGAGCAGTCTTTCTTCAAAGCGATTCTTTCGAAGATAAACATCTGGTAAAGCACTTTTTAGTGGCATTGTATCTGTTAGACTCCAAGAAATCATATTGGCTTGCTCGCTGAAATGGACGTCTGTTTCAGTATATTATCTTCTTTTAGGCTAAACCATTTAAAACATGGCAATGTTTACTTAGTTTTTCTTAAAATATAGCTATAACAATTGCGCAGATTAGCTTTGGCAAACAAGTTTGTACAGATAATGCATGCAGGTATTAAGGTATATATCTTAAGTCAATCCTGTGATTCCTGTATTAAGCACGGTCACCACTATGATCACCGTCTGTCCTTTATTGCAGTCTATTCTTTTTCATTAACTAAATTATTTTCTGTACTTCTCCGTCATCATTGACTATGCCTGTAGTCTTTCTCTAATATTCTCAAGTTGTCATGGCGAAATTTATTTCATGTTTCTGCGCATTTTTATCTAACTATTTAATCCAACCTAACTCTCGTATATTTAACAATTATACCATAAGCTCGAGTCGTATATGAACTCATAGCTAATGAGGGGCGAAGCGCCGAGTTGGTAGCCTGTGTCGATCGCAGCCCGACTTTCCACCGGACGGGCTACGAGTTGGCGGCGATTAGTTCTTATACTAAACCTGATAATAACCCTCGATCAAGTTGTTTTCAGTCTTTTCACGCGCATAACTTTTCAAAAAAGGTTTTCAGTCACTGTTGTACCTTTACTAAATGACATAATTGTTGAGGCTTGGTCATATGAAAGCGGTCTATATTTAGTTATTTTCCACTTCATAACACCCTTCTTTCTACCACTGACCTGAGGTGTTTAAACTCATTCAAGGTCGTTTTTTTAAAATTCATCGGCTGGACATTTCATCTGCTTCTCGAAGAAAACAAGTAACCTCGACTGAAATTCAGGCGTAGCATTGAGAATCTGACGTCACAAACAATATTACCTTTTGAAATTGCGAGCTCACTTGGAACACGTTCTTGGTAATTGTGGCTAGTAAATAGTAGTGACCTCAGAGCTCAAAATACTTACTTCAAAATACCATATTTTTTTTTATACATCGATGATCACTTTCGACCCTGAAATACTATTCTATGCTTAAAGAAAATCTAAAAAACGGGGGTGAATTTTTATCGTAGTGCCACTAAGTACAATGGCCAAATACGTAATTACTTTGACTTAAATATTTTTCGCCATATTGAAATTCCCTTATTTTATAATTTCACTTCAATCTCATTCATTAATCATGCTAGTATTATTTTGGTTTTTATTCTCGGATTAAAGTTAATCGATACTGAACTCATCTTATTTGAAACTATTAATCCTAAACTAAGCCTTACAGAGCTTCTTAAGTCGTTCACTCAAAATCATATCATATGCTAACACAACAGTACGCATGACTCGAATTCGCTGAGTTTCTTGACGTTGTTGGATCTTGGTGTCGCTCAAAAAATACATGTCGTTTCTCTGCTTGAAAGATACAGTATTTCTTTTATCAAGAGTTCTTCCTCCAGTTTGGTCATGCTCAGTGAGCATGATGTTATCCATGAAGGATCTGACGTTATCTTCTTTATTGAATATTTGTCTCACGCTGCAGTGTGACGGATTATATGAAGTACAGCTTCTAGTCAAAATATTACGAATCTGGAATTTTATTTCAGGTAAAGAAATGTCAGCGCTTTCAGAACCATTAGGTTTCAGGGTTTTGTTTAAACTTTCAGAACTGTATGAAAGCGATGAACTGTAATCTGGTTCTGTCATCTCTAGAGCTTGCACAACTTGGCATGATGAATAAGATGTTCTCGATGTTGCAGACACTGTGTGTTTTCTAGGAGTTCTATACCCAGTTAAAACGTCTTCCACGTTCTCCTGTAGAACATAATTAGACGGTTCAATCTTTTTTACTTCGTCTTCCTGATCTCTAAGGTCTTCCGCTTTTATCACGCCCGCAGGTAAACGTTTTCCAGCAAAAGATTGTAATAATGATGCTTCTTGTAAATTCTTTCGGCGACAAAGAACAGGCAAATGGCGAATGAGAAATTTATTTTGATAGAAGTTCAATTTTTGTAAACATTGTTGTCTTTCCCGTTCGATGACATGGGTTTTATGAACCAACTTTCTTTCTTCAAAGGCATTTTGTCTCAAAACTCTGTCGGTTAAAGCGCTGTCAAATAACAAAGAATGTTCATTTTTTTCTTTAAATCCTCCAATTTTAGGCAAGTACCTTGTCTCCATTGTTTAAAACAAACCAGATAGCGGTATATCTACGGCATGCATATTGTACAAGTAGTTTAGCTAATATATAATATATATATATATGTTATACACATGAACACAGCTCATATTTCATATTTTTAGTACTGTAATTTGACTGCATTGTTTGCTGGATACTATTTTATACTTAAAAAAAATAAGATTAATTGCTCTAGCCTTCCCGCATGCATATTAAATCCTTAATGAAGTTAGGGAGCACTAAGTACACAATGGGTTAGAGCTAAGGAAAGAGTATATATAACGAGTACTCGAGTAGAAAGGAGAGGAAAAAAGTATAAATAAGAGTTAAAATTCAGTTGTATTTTACGTCCTTAAACAACAGATCGAAAATAGCAGAAAATAGTGAACTTCAGGGTATCTTCTTTCTCATAAATGTTTCTGAGTAATTATATGTATATAGTCACAATATAAATCCTTAATAAATCTCCTATAAGTTAATAAAAGCCATCATCTCCAAAAGGCCTTATGACTCGTTTCCACCCTCCCCAACGAACGTCTTCGCTCCGTAAGGAACGATGATGTTGACAATCCCGTCGTCCGATATTTCATAACCATTCGATTTCGCACATGAAAGTTTGTGTCATCTTACTGCTAAAGACAAGAAAAGCGTCTCAATAATTTTTAAAACAATAATTTTTGGCTCATCTTACAAAAAGTTCATATGTCATTTTACAAGTACAGTATATCTTGAAGAATAAACAACAATTCTGATCAAAATTGTTGGGACACTGCTCGTGTGAAATAACCAAATTGAGATGTAGTGTCCTCACTCCCGCTCCCTCAACTCAATGATGTATTTGGCAAAAATTCCTACAACAATGTTCCTACAACATTGTACATCATTGTACTGGGGAAAGGGGGGATGATACATAAATTATATATTAGTCCCCTCAATATATTTGCTAATGATTTAACGTTTCCCATCTCATTAATTATCAGTTTGTTTATCTCCCGTGCATTTGATTGGCTACTTTCTACTTGTGACACCCTTTTGGCATATATATAAGCCCTATTTATTTCATTTCATCTCGTCTTACTCTGATGAAGGGCTCCGCTCGAAACGTCAGTATTTCGTCACTAAATTCTTGGCAATTTACCACCTTTTCACTTTGCTATATTTTCAAAACACTGTCTACGCAGCACTTTACTTTTTTACTACTATATATATATATATATATATATAGGTAATAGGTAATATTAATAGTAATATTTTACTACTATATATATATATATAATATTGTTATATGATATGCCTGCCTTGTACCCAGGTGTGTCAATCTTTGGATGTGTGAAGTGCTACTACAGCGGAGGATATATATAAGAGACCAGCTAGTGAACGAGTTAATGAGAAGAGGGGATGCGCCACACCCCTATCCCATTGCTTTTTGCACACTCTATCCACCCTAAATCATGCTTTGGTATGTTGTTTATAGTATTTTATTATATTATTTTAAAATATATAATATATTCTTAGATATATTATTCGTAAGATTATAATAATAATAATAATAATAAAGACGTATTAGCCACTATTAGGAGCATTATACAATAGTCTCAAGATTAGTCTCTCAGATTATAATCTTGGAGATGTTATTAAGTCAATGTTTTAATAACAGAAAAAGTAGGTATCAACCAACTAGTGGTCTATTACAAATTTGGCATTCTGATTGGCTGAGCTACTCACTGTCTATTGGTGATAGACGGTGAGTAGCGTTACCCAATCACAAACCTTCTTATGCTGGAATATTCATATCCTGACCAATCAGAAGCCACGACATATTCACGCTGCACGGCCAAACCTGAAATCTAGTCCAAACATGGCGCCCGCTAAAATTTATATACGAGTGATGAAATCATGAAAACATTGGTCCGAAAGTAATGGAAAATTGTTCAGTTTGACATTTTCGAATAGGAAAATGAATTCGCTTATGCCTATGGAGTATATCTATACCAAATGTGAAGCAAAGTAATTACAAACTCGTTTTTTGTGAGCGATTGTTTATGATGTGCCATCGAGCAACTCTACATTTTGAATGGGAGACTTCTACAAACAAAAAGGTAAAACTATCTGAAAATTTGGAACAATGTTAGAAAGGTTGTTTATGGTTGATACTAAAACAATTAGACAACTCGCCCTCGTTGTCTATGAGCAGATAGTCAACTCGGGCTTCGCCCTCGTTGACTATCTGCTCATAGACAACTCGTTCTCGTTGTCTAATTGTTAATTATAAAAAACAAACTAATGGCCCTGCCTTTCATGTGACCAAAAAAAGCCTTTTGGTATTTTTGCTGAAAATTGTGACGTCACGACATGAACTGCTTACAAATAGTAGCGGGGGATTGGGGCGGGCGGTGTGTGCGCTTACAGGTCAGCGGTAGTCACAAATAGTGAATAGAAGTGTGATAAATGTTTTCACGTGGAATTATTTTTTGTCAGTTGATTACAAAACGTTTTTCAAAGCCTTTATTAACCAAGATGGCTGACAGTGATGTGAGTTCGATGAGAATTGATTACAATATCGGTAGCAAGCTTGACATAGAAGGATTAGAAATTAAAAATCCAATTCACTTGTTTGGAATTTGGTTTGACGAAGCGAAGAATACGGAAGGAATTGGAGAAGTTAATGCTATGACAGTTGCCACTTGTACCAGGTAAATAATAATATCTATATAGCTAATAATAGAATTTTATCTAAAACAGCTTTTAATATCAATCAGTTTCCAGACTGCAGAGTAGGACAGCGTCTCACCCGAGATAATTTTTAACAAAAAATTTTGTGCACCTATTAGGTGATTATGTAACAATTTCTATATTTAATTGCGCAACCGGAGTCCGTGAGCAATAGTATAACTATGGACTCGTGTTTTAAACAATGCATGTGGTGATTCACCACAGAATAAGTGAACAAAATTTTTGCATGTTACACATTGATGTGTGCTACCAACTTCAGCATTACATACCCAACAAAGACTTTCATTTGCTGAAAATAAGACAACGAAATCCATACATTCTGACTCACAGACTCAGTATGATTTGCGGAAATAATACACATCTACAATGAACACAGAATATATAATGTATAATTTACATACTTTCAGCCATACCACTGAATATTCATAACTTTGCTCAGCGGATTCATTTATTATTGAGAAACTTCATGTAATTATCATATTATAGCATAATAGACCGCTTCGCCCGCACTTAGCCAGCACCCAGTTGCGCTCGTTGTGCAATTTGCACACCTGCACCTCAATTTTGATGACTTTGCGCACCCTAGATCTTGTCGAAATGTGCCCAACTCTGCAGTCTGGATCAGTTTGAGAACCGATCCAAATAAAGTTACGACCATAATATTTAATAATTTGAATCGAGTTTGCACACAGTGTAGACCAGGGTACTGTATGTTGCATAAAGGGGAACTAATTAAATAATAAAAATTTTATTTTAATTTATTTACTCAATACTTGTCATAGGCATACCAGAATGAAATGACGTCATAAATATGACGTCATTTCGCGCAATTATCTATTAAATGCATATACAGTTAAAGAACACCAGTGCCATTGTTACTCGGGCTACCTGTGGTAACACAAGTCTAAATTTTGGCTCTATTTATTTTTATTATTTTTTTGTTGTCGTTGCAAAATGGCAATTATTGTATCATCCCGATAGGCTTTGCTACAGACTTTTGGAGCCCCATATAAGCGTACAGGTAAAATATTGGCGTGTGAGATTGTAAGCAATGTGAGGGAATTAAGATCAAGATACTTGCCAGCCACATCAAATATTTTCAGTGAAGAACACTCGAAGAATGGTGATTAGATAAGTAAATCACAATGGCACATGAATATATGCAGTGGTTGTAATCCATTGTTCATAATATTATATACGAATGCTTACAAATTGACACAGTACTGTATAATTATAAATCTCTGACACCCATACCAACTATCAAGATCAAAGAGTAAATAATTGTTATTGTTTGCTGGTTTACCAATGGCAGCCTGTTCAGCCATGTACTTTCCATTGTCAATACTATTACTTGGTCTGCGCATGGAGGCAAGCTGACTCAGTAACCGAGATAGTAAGTAGTCCTGATATGACATGAGGCAAGCTAGCCCACTTGCCAGACTGATTCTAGTCATGAGTATGCCATTATTAAAGCTGCTATTAAATAAAATAATAAATGTGCTAAAATTATGAATATGTTTACTGGCTCAAAATGTTGACTTCACAAAGAAAAGATTAACGGATTTAATTTTTGCTCAAACTGAACCTGTTTGCTCGACTGACCAGATGAATTGTTATTACATGAGCAAAGGCCAGCTTGCTTGCCAAGCTGACCCGGTTGGCTAGAACTGAATTGGGTCTGCAAATAAGATGGCTCATTTGGCAGGCCAGACTTCTGAGAAAGTCAGCTCTGACACTGAGCCAACTCACCATCATGTAATCAAAGCCGATGCAAACACTCTGCGATGGCTTTGTACAGCTGTGCAGTTTGGTGAGGTTGAAAATGTCAGTGGATAATTTAACTACCAGTACCTCTGTACTGACAGAACTGTATCATTACTAGCCTGCGGAAGCAGCTGCCTATTACATTGCGCCTGCACGCGTCACTGCTGACACACCTGCAAGGTAATAGGCGGCTGCTTCTGCAGGCTATATCATTACCTACAACTATAGATTTGTGTTATATAAAATACACTGTATGTTAAAAACAAAAATATTTCAAATTAATCACATTCACACTAGTCTCTTGAGAAGTATTACTGTATAATATTATATAATGTGCATTTCAAGAGAGTTTTAGTGATCTTATAAAACATCAGTACACTAAGAGTAGGGCAAATCATCCATGAACTATTTTTACTGCAGCCATTAACATTGTCTTGTTTCTGCAACCTAAAGAGTTCAAAGCCTGTGTAAGCATTTTGTCCTTCCCAGACTTCTCTCTAAAGCAACTGAACATGGTATGAAGTAGCTTGTGTTTCACTCCACTACGTTTTCGTATGTCCACACACACAACAGCGTAGTGCACACACACGACAGCGTTGTGGACTGGAACACAAGCTACCGTAGGTGTGACCAAAGTCCTTTTACAGACATGAACCATAGTACAGAGACAGCTAAACTGAAAGTGACAAAAGTCCTCAGATTACAGACAGCACCACATTACAGAGACAGCTTTGTTGAAAGTGACCAAAGTCCTTATACAGACAGCAGTCTGTATACATGCAGACAGCACCACAGTACAGAGACAGCTTTGTTGAAAGTGACCAAAGTCCTCTTACAGACAGCACCACAGTATAGAGACAGCTTTACTGAAAGTGACCAAAGTCCTCTTACAGACAGCAGTACAGAGACAGCTTTACTGAAAGTGACCAACGTCCTCTTACAGACAGCACCACAATACAGAGACAGCTTTACTGAAAGTGACCAAAGTCCTCTTACAGACAGCACCACAGTACAGAAACAGCTTTGCTGAAAGTGACCAAAGTCCTTATACAGACAGCACCACAGTACGGAGACAGCTTTACTGAAAGTGACCAAAGTCCTTATACAGACAGCACCACAGTACAGAGACAGCTTTGCTGAAAGTGACCAAAGTCCTCTTACAGACAGCACCACAGTACGGAGACAGCTTTGCTGAAAGTGACCAAAGTCCTTATACAGACAGCACCACAGTACAGAGACAGCTTTACTGAAAGTGACCAAAGTCCTCTTACAGACAGCACAACAGTACAGAGACAGCTTTACTGAAAGTAACCAACGTCCTCTTACAGACAGCACCACAGTATAGAGACAGCTTTACTGAAAGTGACCAAAGTCCTCTTACAGACAGCAGTACAGAGACAGCTTTACTGAAAGTGACCAACGTCCTCTTACAGACAGCACAACAGTACAGAGACAGCTTTACTGAAAGTGACCAAAGTCCTCTTACAGACAGCACAACAGTACAGAGACAGCTTTACCGAAAGTGAGCAAAGTCCTCTTACAGACAGCACCACAGTATAGAGACAGCTTTACTGAAAGTGACCAAAGTCCTTATACAGACAGCACCACAGTATAGAGACAGCTTTGCTGAAAGTGACCAAAGTCCTCTTACAGACAGCACCACAGTACAGAGACAGCTTTACTGAAAGTGACCAAAGTCCTTATACAGACTGCACCACAGTACAGAGACAGCTTTACTGAAAGTGACCAAAGTCCTCTTACAGACAGCACCACAGTACAGAGACAGCTTTACTGAAAGTGACCAAAGTCCTCTTACAGACAGCACCACAGTACAGAGACAGCTTTACTGAAAGTGACCAAAGTCCTCTTACAGACAGCACCACAGTACAGAGACAGCTTTGCTGAAAGTGACCAAAGTCCTTATTCAGACAGCACCACAGTACAGAGACAGCTTTACTGAAAGTGACCAAAGTCCTCTTACAGACAGCACCACAGTACAGAAACAGCTTTACTGAAAGTGACCAAAGTCCTTATACATACAGCACCACAGTACAGAGACAGCTTTACTGAAAGTGACCAAAGTCCTCTTACAGACAGCACCACAGTACAGAGACAGCTTTACTGAAAGTGACCAAAGTCCTCTTACAGACAGCACCACAGTACAGAGACAGCTTTACTGAAAGTGACCAAAGTCCTCTTACAGACAGCACCACAGTACGCAGACAGCTTTACTGAAAGTGACCAAAGTCCTCTTACAGACAGCACCACAGTACAGAGACAGCTTTACTGAAAGTAACCAAAGTCCTCTTACAGACAGCACCACAGTACGCAGACAGCTTTACTGAAAGTGACCAAAGTCCTCTTACAGACAGCGCCACAGTACAGAGACAGCTTTACTGAAAGTGACCAAAGTCCTCTTACAGACAGCACCACAGTACAGAGACAGCTTTACTGAAAGTAACCAAAGTCCTCTTACAGACAGCACCACAGTACAGAGACAGCTTTACTGAAAGTGACCAAAGTCCTCTTACAGACAGCACCACAGTACAGAAACAGCTTTACTGAAAGTGACCAAAGTCCTTATACATACAGCACCACAGTACAGAGACAGCTTTACTGAAAGTGACCAAAGTCCTCTTACAGACAGCACCACAGTACGCAGACAGCTTTACTGAAAGTGACCAAAGTCCTCTTACAGACAACACCACAGTACAGAGACAGCTTTACTGAAAGTAACCAAAGTCCTCTTACAGACAGCACCACAGTACAGAAATAGCTTTACTGAAAGTGACCAAAGTCCTTATACAGACAGCACCACAGTACAGAGACAGCTTTACTGAAAGTGACCAAAGTCCTCTTACAGACAGCACCACAGTACAGAAACAACTTTACTGAAAGTGACCAAAGTCCTTATACATACAGCACCACAGTACAGAGACAGCTTTACTGAAAGTGACCAAAGTCCTCTTACAGACAGCACCACAGTACGCAGACAGCTTTACTGAAAGTGACCAAAGTCCTCTTACAGACAGCACCACAGTACAGAGACAGCTTTACTGAAAGTGACCAAAGTCCTCTTACAGACAGCACCACAGTACGCAGACAGCTTTACTGAAAGTGACCAAAGTCCTCTTACAGACAGCACCACAGTACGCAGACAGCTTTACTGAAAGTGACCAAAGTCCTCTTACAGACAGCACCACAGTACGCAGACAGCTTTACTGAAAGTGACCAAAGTCCTCTTACAGACAGCACCACAGTACAGAGACAGCTTTACTGAAAGTGACCAAAGTCCTCTTACAGACAGCACCACAGTACGCAGACAGCTTTACTGAAAGTGACCAAAGTCCTCTTACAGACAGCACCACAGTACGGAGACAGCTTTACTGAAAGTGACCAAAGTCCTCTTACAGACAGCACCACAGTACGCAGACAGCTTTACTGAAAGTGACCAAAGTCCTCTTACAGACAACACCACAGTACGCAGACAGCTTTACTGAAAGTGACCAAAGTCCTCTTACAGACAGCACCACAGTACGCACACAGCTTTACTGAAAGTGACCAAAGTCCTCTTACAGACAGCACCACAGTACGCAGACAGCTTTACTGAAAGTGACCAAAGTCCTTATACAGACAGCACCACAGTACAGAGACAGCTTTACTGAAAGTGACCAAAGTCCTCTTACAGACAGCACCACAGTACGCAGACAGCTTTGCTGAAAGTGACCAAAGTCCTCTTACAGACAGCACCACAGTACAGAGACAGCTTTACTGAAAGTGACCAAAGTCCTTATACAGACAGCACCACAGTACAGAGACAGCTTTACTGAAAGTGACCAAAGTCCTCTTACAGACAGCAGTAGGCAGACAGCTTTACTGAAAGTGACCAAAGTCCTCTTACAGACAGCACCACAGTACAGAGACAGCTTTACTGAAAGTGACCAAAGTCCTCTTACAGACAGCACCACAGTACGCAGACAGCTTTACTGAAAGTGACCAAAGTCCTCTTACAGACAGCACCACAGTACAGAGACAGCTTTACTGAAAGTGACCAAAGTCCTTATACAGACAGCACCACAGTACAGAGACAGCTTTACTGAAAGTGACCAAAGTCCTCTTACAGACAGCAGTACGCAGACAGCTTTACTGAAAGTGACCAAAGTCCTCTTACAGACAGCACCACAGTACAGAGACAGCTTTACTGAAAGTGACCAAAGTCCTCTTACAGACAGCAGTACGCAGACAGCTTTACTGAAAGTGACCAAAGTCCTCTTACAGACAGCACCACAGTACAGAGACAGCTTTACTGAAAGTGACCAAAGTCCTCTTACAGACAGCAGTACGCAGACAGCTTTACTGAAAGTGACCAAAGTCCTCTTACAGACAGCACCACAGTACAGAGACAGCTTTACTGAAAGTGACCAAAGTCCTCTTACAGACAGCAGTACGCAGACAGCTTTACTGAAAGTGACCAAAGTCCTCTTACAGACAGCACCACAGTACGCAGACAGCTTTGCTGAAAGTGACCAAAGTCCTCTTACAGACAGCACCACAGTACAGAGACAGCTTTACTGAAAGTGACCAAAGTCCTCTTACAGACAGCAGTACGCAGACAGCTTTACTGAAAGTGACCAAAGTCCTCTTACAGACAGCACCACAGTACGCAGACAGCTTTACTGAAAGTGACCAAAGTCCTCTTACAGACAACACCACCGTACGGAGACAGCTTTACTGAAAGTGACCAAATTCAGTAGTAAAAAGTAACTAGATAACTATCACCTGGCTCTATAAGTACAGACTGGCTGTCTTTGTACATAAAACATAGCCTGCGTAGCAGACGGTTGTTTGGGGGGGAGGGGGTTATATACAGCGAGGCGGAAAACCCGCGAGGCGGAAAACCCGCGATGAGGGGCGAGGAGAATAACCCCGCCCCTCATCGCCGGTTTTCCGAGCTACTAATACATTTTGAGCTACTATTACATTTTGCCATAGAGCTACTAATACATTTTAAACACACAATCATATACAAACGACACAGCACTGTTAAAATACATCTGGGATCTCTTTCAAAACGAGACTACCTGCCTTTTGGATTGTTTCAATTTTCGAGCAAAAATATGCAAAATATGGGAAAATTGTTATAAAAGGAAAATATTACGACCTTCATTATTCCACATCACTTGTCTAATGCAAATGATATGCAATCTAATATCACCTCATAGAAATAAAAAAATTAATGGAATGGTTATCAAGGTTGAGTCTTTCTTCTTCCCAGTCCAATATGTGGCAAGACCTTGTTACCGTAGATATGCCTTATCGTTATCACGTATATATATCACACGTATTTTGTGGAAATTCTCCTCCACATCATGGCATATTTCTATTATAATTTATATCATTTTAATTTTTTTAAAGGAGAGGTATTCCATCTGCTCGCACTCTTCTTCTCAAAGGATTTGACAGAAAGGGATTTAAATTTTTTACAAATTACCAAAGTCGAAAAGGACAAGAATTAGTAAGTGAACTGATTAGCCATGTGTTCATTACGCTTTGGTCACAAACGTAATATATAAAGAAGGACATTATCTGCATCCTTCCATCTTCCAATACGTTACAGCTGTCTTTCAGCATAATGTCATACAGGATATGCATTCAGTTATTTCTCCATGACCTTTATTTTAGGATGAAAACCCAAATGCTGCTCTTGTATTTTTCTGGCAACCATTGCACAGACAGGTATTTTTTTAAAAATGATCAGTCAAATTTATTTGTTTGGTTTATGCACTAATTTATTACATCAAACATACACATGCTGTGTGCAATACTATTTGAGACTATATTAATATTTACCAACATGTTGTCATCTCTTCGTTCGTTCGTTCGTTCGTTCGTTCGTTCGTTCGTTCGTTCGTTCGTTCGTTCGTTCGTTCGTTCGTTCGTTCGTTCGTTCGTTCGTTCGTTCGTTCGTTCGTTCGTTCGTTCGTTCGTTCGTTCGTTCGTTCGTTCGTTCGTTCGTTTCTTAATAATGGTGCATGTTTCTTAATAATTAATGATGCATGTTTCTTAATATTGTAAAACAATTGTAGATTCGTATTGAAGGACCAGTTGAGAAATTAACTGATCAAGAATCTACTGACTATTTTCATTCTCGTCCTCTTGGCAGCCAAATTGGTGCCTGTGTTAGTCATCAAAGTGAAGTTATACCAAATAGACAGGTCAGTAGTTATCAGTGAATGTTAGAAATAAATTAATAGAACTGAATTTTGTGATTTACTGTAACTAGCGGATTATAGATATAAAGTAACCGAAAATAAAAATCCATTAAAGGTAAGTTAAAAGACTCTGTGTTAATATATACACTGTACACTGTCATAGTGAATGTGGGAGAGTTTGGAGTAGAATTGAACCTGTAACCTACAGATTTCCGGTTAGACTATCTAACCATTGAGCTATATATATATATATATATATATATATATATATATATATATATATATATATATATATATATATATATATATATATATATATATATATATATATATATATATATATATATATATATATATATATATATATATATATATATATATATATATATATATATATATATATATATATATATATATATATATATATATATATATATATATATATAGGTCATATTGAGCGCTCTACAGGATGAACCATTGTCGCTTACGCATTGTGCGCACGCTCACTGCTTGCAGTTTGAGCGCTCTGGCATGGTTTTTGATGTCCCACATTTTGTGTGCATCAAGGGTGACTGTAAATAGCAGTTATCTTCATCCTGCTCATCAGCACTACACTGATGAGGCCCAAAAGGCCGAAACGGTACCGTCTGTAGTTATATAAAAATGCAACTTCAAGGCCTTCCGGCTGGAATTGAACCAGTGCTCTTGACCACTGAGCTACGGAAGCCGTTGCGCGCCGAGAGCCTTAGTCACGAGTTCTGTATATATGACGGGTAATGCTGGGATAAGATTCTGGGTATATTATAGGTGATATTTGGCATTTCACTCGATCAAACTACATGTTGAAAGGATTTATGGTGAAGGATAGCCTGCGTGGCGGCGTTAGGGGGAGGGGGAAGCAGAAAGGCGAAGTGGGGAAGGGAGGAGGGAACGCCTGCACGAAAGACCCAAGATTTTGGATTTCCGCCCGCATGAAAAACTGTCAAAAACAACCAATCAGCGACTAGCGGGCTTTCCTCGATGATTAAAACATTTCACTTCTGGCCGAATCGTGAAATATCCATGTCTGAAACTCCGTAAAAAGCTTGACTGCATCTGGTGGAAACAAGATTTATTTTGAAAATTTATTCAAGGAATCGTGTAGACATGGAAGCACAGAGTTGATTCTGGCTGAGACTTGTGAATCAATCGGCTTTGCATTACTACGCAGTGAAACTTTCTCCGAGCGGGTTTGTAGGTCTTGCGGAAGAATAAATAAGAAATGCTTTTGAACTTTATAACTTTATTAAATCAGTATTAACACATGCGAAAGAAGGAGACAGCAATGTTCCACCAACCGATAACATCAATAGCTCTGATAGAATGAAGCGACATCTGACTGCCGAACACCGTAACTCCAGAATGGGATTTGGCCAAGAAATTTCATATGCAAGACAACGTAGCTAGAAACCATCACTTATATACGTTTAGCCGTAAGTCTCTCCATTCTGAAACGTCGAAGGAATTCTCCGAAGGCCCAGAGAGCATTGTTGAAACACCTGAAGACAAGGACAAGGTAGAAATCACAATAATATAGCTGCTTCCCCTGCCGACTGATAATCACGCGCTCGCACGAACGTCTGGTAAATCTACCAAATCCATAATCAAACTCTTGCCAAATCCCGTTGGTAATACCATCAAAACATATATTTTCCTGTTGCGTAGCAACTTTTTGTTCCTGTTTTAATTTAAAGCTACGACCAGCAACGAACTGAGGATCGGTTAAAGCTTTCGAAATAAAATAATCTACCAACACGGTTTTTCTAAAGTCGCCATTTTTAAATGTTTATTTCCTGACAGGAAACCCCTGAATACTAATGAGTTGAGTTAGCCAATCAGAATTTAGCGTCCTCTGGTGGACGTAGAAATCCAAAAACATGGGTCTTTCGTGCAGCCCCCTCCCCCAATCGGCCTAAACGCCTGCTTCGCAGGCTAGGTGAAGGAAAATTTCGAGTGTTGGAATACATACATTTTAAGACCAAACCGGGACCAGTTGCGAAAAATGCAACTTCAAGGCGTTCCGGCTGGAATTGAACCCGCGACCCTGCGATGCTAGTGCAGTGCTCTGACCACTGAGCTACGGAAGCCGTTGCGCGCCGAGAGCCTAGTCACGAGTTCTGTATATATGGTGGGTAATGCCGGGATAAGATTCTGGGTATATTATAGGTAATATTTGGCATTTCACTCGATCAAACTACATGTTGATCCAGCCGGAAGGCCTTGAAGTTGCATTTTTCGCAACTGGTCCCGGTTTGGTCTTAAAATGTATGTATTCCAACACTCGAAATTTTACTTCACCATAGAATCTTTATCTTTATGTTAAGATATTTTGTTCGATATAATAAAACACCTATTGGATTCATCTTCGCCCAATATTACAAAATATTTAAGTCTCGACTTGCAATATTAGGCTCGACCTTCGGTCTCGCCCAATATTGAATTCTCGACTTAAATATTTTGTAATATTGGGCTCAGAGGAATCCAACAAGTAATAATATACGACGAGAGCCAGAATAGTGATCACTAGAAAGTTATACTTTAAAATAAGGTTTCCGTGGAAAGACTGAGAACTATTTATATTATAGTTTGATTTTTTCAATTATTTTTTTGAGTCCCGGACAGGGATCACATCTGTAACCTTCTGATTACCGGTAAAACGCTCTAACCATTGAGCTACCGAGACTCAGATGGAGAGTGAAGGTTACAATGATGTACTAGTTCGATTGATATATGTACTGCCTATGCGGCAGTCACTATATATCGGTAAGGTTTGGATGTGTTAATATATACACTGCTGTAGTGAATGTGGGAGAGCTTGGAGTAGGCAGACGATACATGGACGATTGTCAAGCTCGTATCCTTAGAAAAGTTACAGGGATCAAACCTGTAACCTTCTGATTGCCAGTGAGACGCTCTAACCAATAACCATTGAGCTACCAAGACTCAGATGGAGAGTGAAGGTTACAATGATGTGCTGGTTCGATTGATATATGTACTGAGACGCTCTAACCATTGAGCTACCGAGACTCAGATGGAGAGTGAAGGTTACAATGATGTACTAGTTCGATTGATATATGTACTGCCTATGCGGCAGTCACTATATATCGGTAAGGTTTGGATGTGTTAATATATACACTGCTGTAGTGAATGTGGGAGAGCTTGGAGTAGACAGACAATACATGGATGATTGTCAAACTCGTATCCTTAGAAAAGTTACAGGGATCAAACCTGTAACCTTCTGATTGCCAGTGAGACGCTCTAACCAATAACCATTGAGCTACCGAAATGAAGGTTACAATGATGTGCTGGTTCGATTGATATATGTACTGAGACGCTCTAACCATTAAGCTACCGAGACTCAGATGGAGAGCGAAGGTTACAATGATGTACTGGTTCGATTGATATATGTACTGCCTATGCGGCAGTCACTATATATCGGTAAGGTTTGGATGTGTTAATATATACACTGCTGTAGTGAATGTGGGAGAGCTTGGAGTAGACAGACGATACATGGACGATTGTCAAGCTCGTATCCTTAGAAAAGTTACAGGGATCAAACCTGTAACCTTCTGATTGCCAGTGAGACGCTCTAACCAATAACCATTGAGCTACCGAAATGAAGGTTACAATGATGTGCTGGTTCGATTGATATATGTACTGAGACGCTCTAACCATTAAGCTACCAAGACTCAGATGGAGAGCGAAGGTTACAATGATGTAACTCTTTTTTTGCTCAAAATGTTCCGTCATTTTTATTTTTCATTACTAATATGATATGAGTGAAGATTCAATCAGATTGCTGCAGAATTATTGAACTGAGCGATCAATAAACAGTATTAGACGCTGATGACGTCAGCATCTCAAAGTCGCTATCAATCAGTTTAAAGTGTCTCGTTTGTCTTTCGAATTCATAAAAGATTATAGGGTTCGCCTTACGTTTATTGGCTGGTCGTAAACCACAGGTATAACTCATGGTATGTTGTTGCGGTCAACCCTGCCATTGTTTTATTAGTTAGTGTATAGTGTAATCTATCTTAGTTTCTTTTTTGGTGTTTTTTGGGTTTTTTTTGCCCAATGGTGAAGCTAATAAAATAACTATATTTCTTTTATTTGTTTTCTTACCTTCCAGGTTCTGATTGATAAAGAGAAATTATTAACTAACCAATTTTCTGGAAGTGAAAAAATTCAAAAACCTAGTCACTGGTAAGATTTTACTCATTACCAATAAACCGAAGCTACGGAATACTTTTTCTGTCTACTGGATGTATATCCAGTAGCCTACTATGTCATCGGCTGGGTTGAGCACTTTCTTTCTTGATTTCTTGAATTCTTGGGGTGGTCATGCCATCACGTGACACAAAGCTGTTACGTGCGATTGATGCGACAGCGAATTCTAAATTCATGAGATTTTATGCGCGAATCAAATCGAAATGTCAACATCCCCCCGGGCATACGTGGGGAATTTGATCGTTCAACATTTCAGAGTGGCTACCTCGGGTTAGCCTGCGTGCAGTCTCTACATCGGAAAAATAATCGTTTCCGATGTAGAGACTGCACGCAGGCTAACCTCGGGTACAAACTGAACAAGAAAAGAAGTCATTTTATTATAATGGCTGCATTATTTTTAATAAACTAAAGTAGTACCATTTTTATTAACATTGTATTATTTAACATCTAGTTTTACTTCTTTTAGTTTTAGATATATATTGTAATGTAAGGTTGTAAGGGCTCTAGTTTATAGTAGTAATTGTTACTACTGATTGGACTACCCTCAGTGAATAAAGGTGTCAATCAATCAATCCCCGTGGTTCATTTGAACATTGTTTTCGTCTTCGCTTGCCGTCGTTTACCTTACTTCTTCGCGAATGCGTTTCTCTTCATTTTTAAACAAGTTATGCATTATTTGCTATGGTTTTAGATGAATATAACTTTAAAGAACTACAATGCTGATGTTGCTAATTCGCAGTATTTTCCTCAACTCAAATATTTTCTCGCCAAACTTACCTATATTCTAAAAACAGGCATTCTGGAATTCCGCGGGAAAAAATCGTGAATTCCGCGGAACTTTTGAAGTCAATTCCCGGCTGTAAATCCAAATTCCGCGGCCAAAATGGGAAATTCCGCGGAAATTAAAACGATCAAAAATATTCTTTAACACATGCAATAAGCCTGGAAACAAGTTAAAATGGTTTTTTTAATAACAAAACTCAATCATTCTTTACTTACTGTAATTGTCCTACATAAATTTATAAACCTTGTGTAATGTGTCTTATATTATAGGCCGGTTTACACGATCAAAGTTTCTGTGTTCACAGTATGCTTTGATCAAAGTGTGTGACTAAAGTACCTGAAGGATATTTCACTTGCTCGCTGTTTTGCATCTATATTTACAGAAAGGTGTGATTTTTCCTTCGGATGTGGAACTTCTGACACTTTCTTTACAACAAATTTATCCATCTACAATGCTTATTTTCGCTTTTAAATTTCGCAATTTTTTTCCTGGAATTTAAATACAATACGTGAAACGGACCGGAAGTACTTCCATTTTGATAAAACATTTTTGTTTCAAAGCAAAAAGTAATTTTACAGGCGTAGCAAGACATTAGTGAACGTTGCTTTGTACCAGAGTACATGTAGAGTATCAAATATTTTGTAAATTCAGGGGAAAAAATTGAAAACGATGTGCCAAAATTGAAATTCCGCGATCTTGACCAAATTCCGCGAAATTCCGCGATTTTTGGTCGATTCCGTGAAATCGCGGCATCGCGGAATTCCAGAATGCCTGTAAAAAGGCGTATTACCCTCGCAGCGTATAGGCTGGGAGCCTGGGCATATCGTAGGACTCCAGACCTCTCAGCAACCAATCGACGTGCTTTATTTTGGGTATAGATCTAAAAACGAGCTGAGCCATATATAATATTTTTATTTTTTTATTGTAATTTTGATTCCGCAGTATCTAGTATATAAACAATTGTTGCATGGTTTATATTTAATGAATACATTTCTCTAACAGGGGAGGATATCGAGTTATACCAAAGATTGTTGAGTTTTGGCAAGGTCGAAGCAAAAGATTACATGATAGAATACAGTTCCGTAAAGTAGACGAAGTTCCACAAAATAAAAATGACGACGAGAATGCTTGCTGGAAAAATGGTGATGATGGTTGGATATATGTAAGATTATCACCATAATTCAGAAGGTATGTTAATTCACCAATGTTCTCTTTTTAAGTTTGGCAGCAATTAGTTTATTTTTTTATTTAAATTATTTAGAAACTTATTAATTAGAAATTTAAGTATTCATTCGTGGCATTTAGTATCCTGTTTTTATATCCTGTTTATATCCTGTTTTATATCCTGTTTTCTCAATGGACACTAATAACTTCTTATTAACAGAGAGCATGATCATTGAAGGCCCCGTTACACGAAGCTTTTTTCGTGCAACTTGCGTCGCAAAAAAACAATGTTCAAGTTGCACTAACAATTTTAGCGTGTGACATCCCCCAAATTGCCCGTACAACCTGAATTTTGCTTTTTTGCGACGCAAGTTGCACGAAAAAAGGCTACGTGGGGGCCTTAAGGGAAATTATCAGACCAAGGTCACCGATGTCTTGACAGTACTGACCAAGCCCGTAGGTCGAGGTCCGTACATGAAAGACGGAGGTCTGATATTTCCCCGTAATGACCAAGCGGACGAGGTTAATTAAGTCGGTTTTCCACTTGGCGATTTTGTTCGCGCGAAGCGACTTTTTATTGTTCAAATAGCGTAGAGTCTGGCTGCTATTAATAGCTCAAAAAGCGGACAAACAAACCAAATTTGACTCACAAATGATTGCAAATGAGCTATTTCTTTTGTTATGGCCGCAAGAATTATGGGTAAAAGCGGACAAACATCGGTACTGACGTCATCTCGACGGAGCGCTATTGAAAATATTTCTAATTAGTTCCAGCCGAGAGCTTATAAGACAATAGAAAAAGTCGCTTCGCGCGAAAAAACCCGCTTAGTGGAAAACCGGCTTAAGAGGTTTATTATATGGTACTTTTAGACAGCAATAGCGTGACAAAGAGTGACGGGCTATTGAACAGAACACTCCGGCTTCAATTGGGCTTCTAGCCTGTTGGGGTATTCCGTTCACCAAAGAGTGATAAATCTAATAAAACTCAAAAAAACTCCGAAAGGATAATAAAACTCACTTTCTGAGTGTTCATCCTCTGATTGTGGCTCGTTCATGATTTGATTAAAACACTGAAACAAATTTGTATACTTTTATTTGTTTTAGGAAAAAGTTTATCGTCAAAACCCGTAATCCGGAATTTCATTACGGGAAAGTGACGACCACGGTCAGAGAGTCTCAGCCAATCAGCACGCGATTTCACCGGAAGTAAATTATGCCATATAATAAATAGAATATAATGCCGTATTGTGAATCATTTATCAACATTAATCAGCACATAATTAGTGTTGATTCATTTTCATGTTACCCTGAGGATGATTTTGTGAACAATTTATCTGAACGAGTTACAGCAACGAAAGATAATTTCAGTACGAAGCACTCAGTTAGCAAATTAATTTTCAAGTTCATTTTTAGCCAATAATGAGGTAAATTCTAAATCATACCAATAAAGGTTTGTACTTCATCCTTGCATGCAAGATAACATGAAGATTTTTGTGAATATCCTCGTGCTCTATTTTGACTGAAAATTGTTTACTTGATGAAGGCTTGAACTCACACGTTCGATCAGCCTGTTCTCAGCTCCACTGTTTGAAAATTTTATATATAATAATTTCACATATGAATTAAAATTAAAATGGGGTATATATTAAAAAATGGGGTATAACAAGTAAAGATAACGAATATTGACCAATCACACAAATATTGGCCATTATAAATATGGTCAAGGTTTGCTTAGTTTATTAGATTTATTATATAGGTGAACGGAATACCCCAACAGGCTAGAAGCCCAATTATAGGGGTTCCGAGGGCCTACGATTTAAGGTCGTTATCCGAGAAGACCCGAAAGTCTTACCATTTGTTGGTATTATTGCAAATGCAGCACTTTCTCCAAATTATTTTTAAGACCCTGAGTGGAGGTCCGATGCAGGATATGAAACTGTGTCTCCCAGCTCATAGAAAGTGTGGTAACCACAAGACCACAACTGCTGGTTTATAAATATATAACATGGATTATGATTTTAATTAATAAAATGTTTTAACAGAGTTTATCAGTAAAGCTATATGAATATGATCTTAAACAACATTTGTTACTTAAAGTGCCACTAAACTCAAAAATTGTCTTATTTGGAAGAACTTTTAAAATGATAAAGTAACTTCTTTTGAGGATTTTCGTTACTTTCTTTGTTTGATATGCAAAATGTCCGGAATTTACGTACACATGCATAATGAGTAATCAGAGAATGTTATATATCTTTGCGTTCATCAAATAAAAACACTAAAGTGTGAATAACACATGTGCATGTTTCTCCCACAGCACCAAACGTAAAGGATTTCGTTCGAGAATGAAGATATACACATATTTCTCTGATAACTCATTATGCACGTGTGACCGTTCATTAAATTCCGTTCATTTGGATACTTAAAAATATTTTATTTCTTGTTCTTATAAATTTCTTGTTTTGTTTTTATGCCTTCGATAGTGTCAGACTTTCCTAAGACAATAAGATGACAAAATGATCTTGAAAATGCCACGTATAAATCAACATCTCGTGGTTCCCAGTTACCGACGATGCAAAATATTAAAACCTTTGCCTCCAGGCCTTTGAATCTTTGCACAGTGTCGACAATTACAGGGGGATTACTTTGTTTTCTTTTGTAATGTCTTTGCCTGGTACCTTTCTCGGCATCCGTATATGGTATGCTCTGTGATTTGAGAAATTGTGTTATCTTGGCACTGCTGGATTCTGATGGATCGCATGAATTCCCTTGAGTAATAACTGCTATATCAAGATATGACACTTTCTTTAATTGGAGCTCCTTCAATTTCTCGACTACTTTTTCGTGAATGTCAGTTTCTTGTTCTGCAACGATATACTCTGGCGACATACCATAAACATCATGGTCTACAGTTGGCATCGGTTGGTTACAGTTGGCATCAGTCTTGAAGTAGTATTGATAATCCTCATATGTTTCATGGGTATTCCTTATAACTTTTGTTATCAGTTTCTTCTGAAATAAGTTCATTTCGTCTTCTTCTGGCATGCTGGTTTCTCGCCTTATCAGTTGATAAGGATCAGAGAAGACCCAAATGCTGGATTCCATTTTTGTAGTATTCAGCAGCTTTCTTATAAATTCCATCCAATTACCGCTGAGATCCTGGGCTTCATCGATCAGTATATGACGGTATTTAAATATGCCTGGTTTCTTGAAATATCTAATAAGTATGCTACCATCTTGTAAAATTTTGTTCAGGCGATCATCATGCTATGGTAAATAAAAAAACAACAGGTATGAATTATTAATCAGCCATACTAAAATGAAAACATTGCACAATGTTTGTCTCTCTTCCATACAGTATCGTAATTTCAGATCAGTGATTAGAGCATTATTAGAGCATTATTCGCGCATTATTCGCGCATCATTAGAACATTCGATCATTCGAGCATCATTCGAGCATCATTCGAGCATTATTGGAGCATTATTGGAGCATCATTAGAGCATCATTATTAGCATTATTAGAGCATTATTACAACATTATTAGAGTATTATTAGAGTATTATTAGAGCATTATTACAACATTATTAGAGCATTATTACAACATTATTAGAGCATCATTACAACATTATTAGAGCATTATTACAACATTATTAGAGCATTATTACAACATTATTAGAGCATCATTAGAGTATTATTAGAGCATCATTAGAGCATCATTAGAACATTATTACAACATTATTAGAGCATTATTAGAGCATCATTATTAGCATTATTAGAGCATCATTAGAGCATTATTACAACATTATTAGAGCATTATTACAACATTATTAGAGCATTATTACAACATTATTACAACATTATTAGAGTGTTATTAGAGTATTATTAGAGTATTATTAGAGTATTTATTATTAGAGCATTATTACAACATTATTAGAGCATTATTAGAGTATTATTGAGTATTATTAGAGTATTATTAGAGTATTATTAGAGCATTATTACAACATTATTAGAGTATTAGAGTATTATTAGAGCATTATTAGAGTATTATTAGAGCATTATTACAACATTATTAGAGCATCATTACAGCATCATTACAGCATCATTAGAGCATCATTAGATCATTATTACAACATTATTAGAGCATTATTACAACATTATTAGAGCATTATTAGAGTGTTATTAGAGCATTATTACAACATTATTACAACATTATTAGAGCATCATTACAGCATCATTACAGCATCATTACAGCATTATTAGAGCATTATTACAACATTATTAGAGCATTATTACAACATTATTAGAGCATTATTACAACATTATTAGAGTGTTATTAGAGTATTATTAGAGTATTATTAGAGCATTATTAGAGCATTATTACAACATTATTAGAGCATTATTACAACATTATTAGAGCATTATTACAACATTATTAGAGTGTTATTAGAGTGTTATTAGAGTATTATTAGAGTATTATTAGAGCATTATTAGAGCATTATTACAACATTATTAGAGCATTATTACAACATTATTAGAGCATTATTACAACATTATTAGAGCATTATTACAACATTATTACAACATTATTAGAGCATCATTACAGCATCATTACAGCATCATTAGAGCATCATTAGATCATTATTACAACATTATTAGAGCATTATTACAACATTATTAGAGCATTATTAGAGTGTTATTAGAGCATTATTACAACATTATTACAACATTATTAGAGCATCATTACAGCATCATTACAGCATCATTACAGCATTATTAGAGCATTATTACAACATTATTAGAGCATTATTACAACATTATTAGAGCATTATTACAACATTATTAGAGTGTTATTAGAGTATTATTAGAGCATTATTACAACATTATTAGAGCATTATTAGAGTATTATTGAGTATTATTAGAGTATTATTAGAGCATTATTACATCATCATTACAGCATCATTACAGCATTATTAGAGCATCATTACAACATTATTAGAGTATTATTAGAGTATTATTAGAGCATTATTAGAGTATTATTAGAGCATTATTAGAACATTATTAGAGCATCATTACAACATCATTACAGCATCATTAGAGCATCATTAGATCATTATTACAACATTATTAGAGCATTATTACAACATTATTAGAGCATCATTACAACATCATTACAACATCATTACAGCATCATTAGAGCATCATTAGATCATTATTACAACATTATTAGAGCATCATTCGAGCATCATTCGAGCATTATTGGAGCATCATTAGAGCATCATTATTAGCATTATTAGAGCATCATTAGAGTATTATTACAACATTATTAGAGCATTATTACAACATTATTAGAGCATTATTACAACATTATTAGAGCATTATTACAACATTATTACAACATTATTAGAGTGTTATTAGAGTATTATTAGAGTATTATTAGAGTATTATTAGAGTATTATTAGAGCATTATTACAACATTATTAGAGCATTATTAGAGTATTATTGAGTATTATTAGAGTATTATTAGAGTATTATTAGAGCATTATTACAACATTATTACAGCATCATTACAGCATTATTAGAGCATCATTAGAGCATTATTACAACATTATTAGAGTATTATTAGAGTATTATTAGAGCATTATTAGAGTATTATTAGAGCATTATTACAACATTATTAGAGCATCATTAGAGCATTATTAGAGCATTATTACAACATTATTAGAGTATTATTAGAGTATTATTAGAGCATCATTAGAGTATTATTAGAGCATCATTACAGCATCATTACAGCATCATTACAACATCATTCGAGCATCATTACAGTATTATTACAGCATTATTACAGCATCATTAGAGCATCATTAGAGCATTATTACAGCATCATTAGAGCATCATTAGAGCATTATTAGAGCATCATTAGAGCATCATTACAGCATCATTACAGCATCATTAGAGCATCATTAGATCATTATTACAACATTATTAGAGCATTATTAGAGTATTATTAGAGAATCATTAGAGCATCGTTACAGCATCGTTACAGCATCGTTACAGCATCATTAGAGCATCATTAGAGTATTATTAGAGCATCATTACAGCATCATTACAACATCATTCGAGCATCATTACAGTATTATTACAGCATTATTACAGCATCATTAGAGCATCATTAGAGCATTATTACAGCATCATTAGAGCATTATTAGAGCATCATTAGAGCATTATTAGAGCATCGTTAGAGCATCGTTAGAGCATCGTTAGAGCATCATTATTAGCATTATTAGAGCATCATTAGAGCATCAGTATTATTAGAGCATCAAGCATCGTTAGAGCATTGTTACAGCATCATTAGAGTATTATTAGAGTATTATTAGAGTATTATTAGAGTATTATTAGAACATTATTAGAGCATCATTAGAGTATTATTAGAACATTATTAGAGTATTATAAGAACATTATTAGAGCATTATTAGAGCATTATTAGAGCATTATTAGAGCATTATAAGAGCATTATTAGAGTATTATTAGAGCATCATTACAACATTATTACAGCATTAGAGCATCATTAGTGCATCAGAGCATTATAAGAGCATTATTACAACATTATTAGAGCATTATTAGAGTATTATTAGAGCATCGTTAGAGCATCATTAGAGCATCGTTAGAGCATCATTAGAGTATTATTAGAGCATCATCAGCATTATTACAGCATTATTAGAGCATCATTAGAGTATTATTAGAACATTATTAGAGTATTATCAGAACATTATTAGAGCATTATTAGAGCATTATTAGAGCATTATAAGAGCATTATTAGAGTATTATTAGAGCATCATTACAACATTATTAGAGCATCTCACCAGTGATCAGGAGGTTATGGTTTTGCCATTATCGGACGGGACTGGGAAGAACAAATACGTAGGCTCGTACCAGCCCACTGGTGTGGGATTGTTAACACGTTATCGAGCGCATGCGTCTAACAGTCAATTTCTAATCCCACATGCTTAGTCTGTCTCACTATTCTACAAATCTAGCTCTCCAAATAGGGGAGTGAGTATGCTGGGGGCTAGGGCATAGACGGATTTTCATATTTTTTACTGGGGTGGTGCCATAAATTTTAGGGGGGTGAGCAGGTGAGCTAACACAAAGCGTCACCAAACGAAGGTGAGGTCTAGACTCTTGGACTCTAGGGGTAGAGCCGCGAGAAGGAGGCTAGAGAGTATAAAACAAAGTACCCCAGGAAAAATTTGAAAAAATCAAGATTTCTAGCCTCGCAAAAAACTAAGTTTTTTTGAAGTTGTCAAATCAATGAATTTGGCATTTCCGTTGAGAGAGTTAAAATTAAATGAACCTGTAAAGTGTAAAGTGTAAACCCAACACAAAATACGGGTTTAGTGGTTTACTTTTATAAAATCATTGTGTTGTACTGTTGTTTGAATCCGAGTACAATTTATGGCGCGCTACTCGAATACTAATTCTAAAGACCTTCAAAAGGTTTCTAAGATCAATAATCAAGTTTTCGTCCATTTTTTACTTTATCTTAAATGCAGTCTCAATTCTCAAAGCGTCTATTGGTTATCAGCTATATTGTGAGGCGAGTACAACATCATTCGATCCCGCATAAAAAGCTAGTAAAAATCTCTATTCAGAGGAGAAATTTCATGAGGCTGCAAAAAATCGAAAATATATATTGGAAATTGAATTTCATAAATTTTACATGTGTTAAACGGCTTAAACCACGGGTTACGTCGAGGGTTACTTAAAACGCGCATGATTTTCATTGACCAAATGACCATAGGGCAAAGGTTGAAGTCTGCCTTGTGCGCATCTTCTTTGCGCATAACAAAAACGTGTCAGAAATTGTCGGAAATCGCTCGGTTGCTATAATCCGCCATTACGAGAGGAGATCGTATCGTTAAGAATTCTTTAATTTTCTCGTTTCTTTACGTTATATTTTGTGTTAAACTTTGTAAAGCAATACTTATTATCAACTTCAAAAGCAAAGGGCTATGCGAAGGATGATCTAAGCTGAGGTAATAGAGTTTTAAAGCTTTATATTGCTCCAATAAACCAGGAGCGATTAGTTTCAGAGTGTTACGTTTATTTTTTATCATCAACACTCTGCACGTTCGAGTGGACTATTTAGTTATTATGCCGAAAATTGGGGGGGTTAAATTTTTTTTTGGAGGGGTGAACAGTTTGTTTGGGGGGGTGAAAACTGATATTTGGGGGGGTGGCACCCCCCTGCACCCCCCCAGAAAATCCGTCTATGGGCTAGGGATGGCCTCAAAACACAACCGGGGGGTTAGGGTTAGAAAACTCGTTAGGCGGGGGTTAGGGTTAGAAAACTCGTTAGGCGGGGGGTTAGGGCCTTTGTTGTTTTGGGGTCGGTTACAATCCAATTAACTAGGAGGCTGGTACGAGGGTGCAACGTGTTAGCTATTTGCGCATCAATGCCTGGTATTTGGGCGGTCATCGTCCTTATAAGGAATACGTACTAGAAATCTCTATCGGTTTTTCATTCACATCACAGACTTATTCTTGTCCCCAGCTCACGAGAAATCTTAACTGAAACGACCTCTAGAGACAAAATCCTATATTATTCTACTTCCACATTCGTCATTTTATTGAAGCTCACAACTAGTTTTTTATCTTCAAATATAACAATACAATTTCTTCCGTTGGAGAATTTCATTATTTAAAATTAGCGAATCATATTTTACCCAAATCGAGTGCCTCCAGAGCCCTACATTTTCTTGTGCGCCGAGCTAAAAGAAACGGGGGCTGGGAACGAGAATGGTCGGAGATTTTCAATTATATATATAACACATTAAATAAAAGAATGGCAAGCTTCAAACATTTAGATTCAAGGATTTGAACTTTATATTCACATTTTCTCGCAAAGTTTCTCAAACAATAATTCATAAACTAAACCGACATAACGTTTTCCAATTTTCATATGGATTTTCTCTCAAAATTTAGTTTCGTTTGAGCAAGTTCAAACACTGGTAAAGAATTCGAAGATAAAAATAAATAAATAAAATTGTCAAAAATAGTTAAAGATGCTCTTACAGTTATCTATATTTGCTGTTAAAGTGCACATGAAACCAATTTTTAAAAATCCGATTTAGGATTTGAAATGCATATAGAGAACATAAATTGTAAAGAAATTGTTCAAAAAGTTAAAAACGCACTTAGCTTTTGCATATTTAATTCCCGCCCCGCCAAACCAGGAATGCCCTGGGAACGAGGTTGGACATCACTTTGTTTGCAATACCGATTTTAGGATGGCGAAATTTTCAAATGAAGTACGAAAAGGAGGAAGATGCTCGAGTCACTTTACAAAAGCCATTTCGAAACTGATTAATGGGAAAATATCAAGACTTGCAAACAACGTGACGTCACGCAGAACACAACTTGGTCGTGTCTCGTCCCAGTCTCAAGTCAAATTTAGGCCGAATAAATTATAAATGAACTTAATGATAATAATAATAATATAATAGTTTTTATATAGCGCCATTTCCATTGCTGTCCAATGGCGCTTTACATTGGTTTAAAATACACTTATATACAATATCATTTAATCTAAAAATCTAAACATCAATTTAATTTTAAAATGTTTTCCTAAAAAGATGAGTTTTAACTTTACTCTTAAAATCATTAAGTGTTGTACAATTTCTAATGTCTTGAGGAAGATCGTTCCATAAGTTGGGGGTGGCACTTGAAAATGTCCTATAGCCATATGTGAGTAAGTTATATGGTACTTGAACCAGCCTATTGCTCGTAGCAGATCTTAAACAACGCCTAGGTATATATAAATTAACTAAATTGGCAATATACAGAGGTGCCAAGCCATAAAGCGATTTAAATGTCAATAAAACTATTTTAAAACTAATACGTTCTTCAACAGGAAGCCAATGTGAACTATATAAAATGGGCGTAATATGTTCTGATTTCCTAGTTAAGGTAACTAGTATTGCTGCTGCATTCTGCACACTCTGTAGCCGCTTAATAACATATTTTGGTAGTCCGTATAGAAGGGAGTTGCAAAAATCGAGCCTTGAAGTAACAAACGCGTGCATCAGAGTTTCTGCTATTTGAAAACTTATATAGCAAAAAGCTGATGTACATGTGCCAATTACATGTTGTTCGATTGACAATGAAGTATCATAAATAACACCAATGTTTCTAGCATTAGATGAAGGATTAATTATTTCATCACAAACTATGATAGAGTCCAGTAAAGGCTGAGGTCGATGGCTCGCATAAGTAGTTCTGTCTTGTCTCTGCTTAATTTCAATTTATTTATTGTCATCCAAGTATCAATATTTTGAACACATTTCTCCAATCTCGATCTTTCTTGATCAACTTGCCCCTCAATAGATGATTTAAAAGTGACGTATAATTGAGCATCATCTGCATACAGATGAAAATTAACATTGTGCTTCCTCATGATATCTCCAAGGGGTGATGTATATAACAGAAAAAGGATAGATCCAAGGACACTACCCTGAGGAACCCCACAACGAAGCGGACGCCTAGATGAGTGAGTACCAGAAACATAGACAACTTGTTGACGATTGGTGAGATAAGATCTGAACCACTCTAACGCACTATCAACAATTCCAAATCTCTGCGAAAGACGGGCAAGGAGTATATCATGGTCCACGGTATCAAACGCCGCTGACATGTCTATTAGCAAAAGAATGACTGAACAGTTATTATCCAAAGCGCGTAAAATGTCATCTTGCACTTTAACTGAGGCGGTCTCAGTACTATGGTATTGTTTGTATGCTGATTGGAGTATTTCACCCATGCTATTGTCCTTGACATGACGCCATGTTTGTGAAGCAACAACTTTTTCAATACACTTAGAAACAAATGTTACCGTAAGTTGGAAATGGGTCGAAAGCTACTGAACTCTTCACAGTACAACTGAGCTTTCTTGAGGCGCGGGTTCAATGAAGCAGATTTTAAGGTTGGTGATAGAACAGAATTTTCCAACGACAAATTCACCATCTTTGTAATCACAGGAAGTAGGTTGCCGAAGCAACACTTTAGGACCGAGGCAGGAATAGGATCAAGGATGTAAGATTTTTTAGAAATTTTTCCAATAAGTCTTGCTAGTTCAGCATCAGTTACAGGAGTAAACTGTCGAAGTTGCATCTCACATTGCTGTAGGTCAGAATCAGGAAATGGATTATGTAGGTCTAAACTCCTGGAGGCCAAATCGCTTCTGATCATATCTATTTTTCTTTCAAAGTAGTCAGCGAATTTATTTGCCAGCTGCTCGTTGGAGTCACAAGTAGGATACTGTAACGGTCCGACCTTTGAGCAAGGGTTCTATTGTCTTAAGTGGCTGTATTTGATCGGTCTCTAGGCCACTTATCAACTCAGAATAATACTCCATCTTGGAGTTAGATATGAGTTTATGAACAGCACCACATGTATAACTCACGGTCGATCATCAACCTAGATTTCCGCCATCGTCGTTCCAGCCGTCTTCTCATAACCTTTTCTGTTTGGATATCATCAGTAAACCAGGGTGTCCTGGGACGAAGAGTAATGATCTTTTTCTTGACAGGGGCGTGGTCATCTAATATCGAGGATAGGGTCTTATTGTACTGATCAACCCAGTAGACCAGAACTCACTACGTCGCTACAGAAGCGGGATGAGTCAATACCTTTTAGGCTTCTGTATCGATAAAAGAAGTTTACAATGAACCACATAGTGGTCAGACAAAGCAGGATAAGATACAGAGATGTTATAGAGAAATGTCTCTTGGGTTCGTGTGATGACCAGATCCAATGTATGGTTACATTTATGAGTTACATCTTTCACATGTTGTTTATAGTCGAATGAATGGAGCATATCGATAAAACGCTTAGCAGGAGCATTATTCTTATCATCAACATGGAAGTTAAAATCACCTGTTATGAGCACCTCTCTACGATCAATAGCAAGTTGTTCAAGAAGAGCCGAAAATTCAGTGTCAAACATTTCCCTAGTCAGTTTATTTCCTTTATTAGGCGGTGGGCGATAAATCACAACAATCCGAAGTGGCTTGGGTGATCTCATTACCATGTCAATGTGTTCAAATGATTTGAATTTTTTGGCAGAATTAATTTTTAGATCAACTGTTTTTTTGAACATCAAAGCCACTCCACCCCCACGACCTTCTCTCGGAACATGCCTGAAGACATAGCCTCTTGGTGTAATGTCACTAATAACCACTCTGTCCTGATCACCTGATACAAGCCAAGTTTCTGTCAACGCTATCACATCTACGTTGTTTTCAATAACAAATTCATGTATTGCTGTAGTCTTATTCTTGATCGACCTTGCGTTGAGTAAACAGAACTCAAACGCCTTGGATGGCGTGAATGTTGGAATTAAAGGTGAACAGGTAACGGCGATTAAATTTCGAGAGTTTGTACTGCGTTTAATTGAACATTCATCATAGCGCTGCGTGACATGTCGAGAAGAAACTCTCACAGGAATAGGTTGTAAGTAATTTACATTATTTTGTACATAACTTTTGATCATTATCCTTCGTTTTCCTGCCCTTTTTCCTCTAAACATCAGGAGCCCATGTGGTTTTAGGTGAGAACACATAGATGGAGAGATCATGCAGCGAATAGTGTCACGAATACGAAAAAGCTGACTTCGAGAGTACGCCGTTGTTGTTGACAAATAACCTACATGTACATGTAAATTAGCGACATCGGATACTGCAGATTCCCACCAAGATTTAAGTTCAACAGCTTCGCCAAAGGACCAGGGTTAATAGCAATATCCATGTATATAGTTATTTGTAAGGGAAGATCATGACCAGGAATCGATAAGCAAATACCTCCACGCTTTGTCCATTTTATCAAAGTTGAGCGATGAAACCCACGGGCAGAAGTCAACATCAAAGCCGACCCGACACGGCGTAGAACAACATGCTCGAGAATCACCAAATTCCTCGGCAAATAGCAATATAGATTATTGTATGTACTTCCAGAAACATTAGGCAAAGCCTGCAGACTAGGATCGATAATCAGCAGGTTGAGTAACAACAGCAGAAATAATAATATCACAGAGAGAAAAGAAAACATGGCAGCCATCTTGGCGCTCTTATAAAAACTTGAATAAATTATAAATGAACTTGCTGAATAAATTATAAATGAACTTGCTGAATAAATTATAAATGAACTTGCTGAATGGTCAAATACCGAATTTCGAAGTATTGAATCAGTCCAAACAACAAAAATTTGGTGTCATATTCATTTTAAATTTTCAGTCAAAATATGTTTTTCTTGTAGTATTAGTATTTTAAAAACAATCAAGAAACGTTTCTTGAACTATACTTGTTAACTTTTATAATAAAGTATATGGAATGATCATATTCGTTAAATCTATCTTGGTTAAGTTAACTACGTTATTAATATATTTTTATTGTAGTTGTACCTTAGTGCTTTTATCATTACTTGACAAAAAAATATGACCAAGGAGGGCGTCAAAGGTCTGCACCCGAACCAGCTCTTTAACTCCATCTAAAGATAATCTAGAAAAGAAATGTTCATTTTAAACTTCGTTTTAGCAATATATGTATGTTGGATGTAAAATCGTAAACACAAAGGAAAATCATAACCGAGACATTGTTGGTAAATGTTAATAAAGGTCCATAAATTAAGCCAATCTAGGAGGGTCAGGAGGCATGCTCCCACTGAAATTTTTTGAATTTGTTATAAGTCTCGGAAACGCCATTTCCTGTATTTTGAGACAGGTTTTAAGAGATGTTGTAAATCACACAATTTCACAACTGCACAGTTATGTTTGCACCTTATGTTTCACAAAATGTAAATGTCAGTTAAAAATATCAACGATATATTATATATACAAAAAATAACAAAGATGTACTACATTCTTTTCTAATCTTAATGAAAGATACCAAAAAACTCTGTCAGGCTTCGCTGCTATCGTTTCATAATTTCCACTTTAATAAAAATATCAATGGCGGTTGCCGTACACTTGACAGTCTGCACGACGAGACCTCGTAGTTTTGTCGGGACTGTGGAGCAGCAGTTGCACCTTGGGGGGCTGATATTACGTAATGCTTGGATATATTAACATATCTAAGGATTACTGATATATAGTGACTGCGGCATAGGCAGTACATATATCAATAAAACCAGTACATCACTGTAACCATGGCTCTCCATCTGAGTCTCGGCTCAATTTTTCTTCTCACGAAACGAGGCTATAAGGGCTAATTTAAATGCAGATAAAAAACAGTAAATTGTCCGTCATTTTGGAATGAGGTTGTAAACTGTATTTTTTACACGAATGTATTTGAATTGTCTTATTGTCACATTCTTTGCAGATGTGAAGAAACCCCCCGTTAAGATCATCCACACAATGTTTCCATACGATTGTCACCTTAATGTATGTAATCCACTGAGAAAAGTGTAAAGAACGTTTTCCAACATTTCTATACCTGCAGGGATAAACACTGATCTGTATACGAGACTGGATAGAGCATCTACTGTTTTGAAATTGAACCCGGGTTGAAACCAATATTTAACAATACGCCCGCTAGGCTAACGCACTCGGGCTACTTTAGCCTGCGCATGCTACACCAAAAATAACATGGAAACAAACGCTGCCGAAACCTAGACAAGGCTACGGACCACAGTTGGCCAAGAAACAAGGGGAAGAGAAAAAATGGAGTCAAGACGTTGCTGCATATTATGTAGAATTATGCGACGGTGCAAATAAAATAATTTATCATATAAATACTGAGATTTATTCATCAAAATGGCAGTGCGTAATAATCATTCTGATTTTAGCCACAGCAAATCAGCGACGTGAACGATGATATTTCACTAGTGAAAAAGCATCGTTCGTGGCGTCTGACTGGACGAACGATGTTTGTTCACTAGTGATAAGTGATCGTACGGGAAACGACGTCATTTTTGGCGCGAAAACTAGTGGAAGCAATTTCAAAATGTCTAAAAGATTTGCGAACGCCGGTTCGGTTGATAATTTTATTGCCGAACAAGAAAACAAAGCCACTTCACAAAAAACACAACGAGATGTAAAACTACTGCAAACGTTTTTGGAAACCAAGAATGCACTACATGCATGTACGAAAAGTTGAAGATATTCCGACAGTGGAACTGAATGAGTATACGTGTAACCAGGGCGCTATAAAACACGCCTGGTGTAACGTATGGAGGGTGATGTCCGCCAAAATTAATGTTTACATTTTGCATTCCAATTTGTACATTTTGGTATTGACACAATGCGTTATGACATTAAAGACTTGAATTATGACATGGACGCTTCACGTTTTGTCCTCTGTTTGCTCATTTTGGCCTCAAATTGAGGCATATCCTGAGACATTCCATTGTGATGACGTAACATTATGTGGATCATATCCTTCATGTGATCATATTGAACCACAGATTGAACGGAAGTATTGAGATACTTTGAGTCTCCTCGCTCTGTCGTAAACAAAACATTGCAATCAATATTATTATCTCGGACGAGGAAAAATTGGTCGTGGGCGAATGATTCACCTAAATAAACGCCACACAAAGTGGAGACTCACAAACGCCGATGATGTCGAAGGTAATTTTTAATACAAGCTGCTTCCCAGTGCCAATGCAGGTGAGGAGTTTAATACAAATCAGCTTCAAAGCACGACTAATCGGAACTTGTAAGTTTATTTATAAGTTTACCTGTTACACATTTATTTGACGTATTATTCGTGTGAAACAAATTATTCTTCGTCCAAACTAAATACGTTAATACGGCAATTTTGGTCACAAGCTGGCTCACTTGCTTTGTTTTGAACACGATACGTGTATTTAATATTCATTACCACTATTGAGAAAATGCGAATCTCAGCCACATCTAGCTCAAACATTCAAGGATTTGAAACCAAACGAAGTAAACAAAGCTGATGACTAGTGACTACCCGAAGAAGTTTGCCTTGTGACACATGATATGCCTCAATTTGAGGCCAAAATGAGCAAACAGAGGACAAAACGTGAAACGTCCATGTCATAATTCAAGTCTTTAATGTCATAACGCATTGTGGCAATACCAAAATGTACAAATTGGAGTGTAAAATGTAAACATTAATTTTGGCGGACATCACCCTCCATAGTAACGTGTCTGAGTTTATCATTTCGGTCAGAACCAAAGACGGGAAAGAATACGGGCCATCTTCGCTCCGAAGATTAGCAAGTTTCGAGCGACATCTTAAGAAAATCTTACTATTACCAATGACTTAGCATTTGAGAAGACAAGAAAAGCTCTTCAGTCTAAGCAAAAAGAATTAAAGAAACAAGGAAAAGGAAATAAACGCTTTAACTAGTTCGGAACTAAATGAAATCTCAGTACTTATAAAATAACAAGTAACATCATGGTTGGTTCGCGTGTACGATTTTTATTCACTCGTGAATTATTACAAGCTCACTCGTTCGCTGGTAATAATTCACTCGTGAATAAAATTCGTACGCGCTCACCAACCATGAAGTAACCTCTATTTTCCCCATGTTTTTCTTACTCTATCTCTTTATTTATCGCAACATTGTAAGTCAGCACTAAAATGACTTTCTTCTCTTTCTCAGTCTTGTAATATTCTGCCAAGCACTCCACTCGTTCTTTCAACAGAAACGTTTTCCCTGACCCTGCGCAACCATCAATCCACATATCTTGGTAACGATCAGCATGTAAAATTGCTGCTTGTTCTTTTGTGTAGAAAGTTTTGGTCGCTCTCTCCATGTTGTCGGCAGGATCACTAATAACGCGTACCTTATATTGGCTAAAAGTACCTAGAATAATAGAATAAGTAATATAAACATGTTATACTGCGTATACCGAATATCAAATACTATAAAAGGTTGGAGTACTACCAAAATAATGTAAAGGAGATCAAAGTGTTGTGCTGTGTATAGGTAGTGTAGAAATACAAATCAAATACTGTAAAAGGTTGGTGTATACTGCCAAAATAATGTAAAGGAGATCAAAGTGTTGTGCTGTGTAGGTAGTGTAGAAATACAAATCAAATACTGTAAAAGGTTGGTGTACTACCAAAATAATGTGAAGGAGATCAAAGTGTTGTGCTGTGTAGGTAGTGTAGAAATACAAATCAAATACTGTAAAAGGTTGGTGTGCTGCCAAAATAATGTAAAGGAGATCAAAGTGTTGTGCTGTGTAGGTAGTGTAGAAATACAAATCAAATACTATAAAAGGTTGGTGTACTACCAAAATAGTGTGAAGGAGATCAAAGTGTTGTGCTGTGTAGGTAGTGTAGAAATACAAATCAAATACTGTAAAAGGTTGGTGTACTACCAAAATAATGTGAAGGAGATCAAAGTGTTGTGCTGTGTATATAGGTAGTGTAGAAATACAAATCAAATACTGTAAAAGGTTGGTGTACTGCCAAAATAATGTAAAGGAGATCAAAGTGTTGTGCTGTGTAGGTAGTGTAGAAATACAAATCAAATACTGTAAAAGGTTGGTGTACTACCAAAATAGTGTGAAGGAGATCAAAGTGTTGTGCTGTGTATAGGTAGTGTAGAAATACAAATCAAATACTGTAAAAGGTTGGTGTACTACCAAAATAATGTGAAGGAGATCAAAGTGTTGTGCTGTGTATAGGTAGTGTAGAAATACAAATCAAATACTGTAAAAGGTTGGTGTACTGCCAAAATAATGTAAAGGAGATCAAAGTGTTGTGCTGTGTAGGTAGTGTAGAAATACAAATCAAATACTGTAAAAGGTTGGTCAGTGTACTACCAAAATAATGTGAAGGAGATCAAAGTGTTGTGCTGTGTAGGTAGTGTAGAAATACAAATCAAATACTGTAAAAGGTTGGTGTACTGCCAAAATAATGTAAAGGAGATCAAAGTGTTGTGCTGTGTAGGTAGTGTAGAAATACAAATCAAATACTATAAAAGGTTGGTGTACTACCAAAATAGTGTGAAGGAGATCAAAGTGTTGTACTGTGTAGGTAGTGTAGAAATACAAATCAAATACTGTAAAAGGTTGGTGTATAGGAGGTTTAACGTTTTGAGCGAAGGTCCTTCGTAAGAGAGTGAAGGAGGGGCCTAATGATCTTGTACAGTTGGTGAAACACTGTTTACTGCATGGTTCGTAATTTATGGGCTGAATATTTTCGAGAAGAATTCATGAACGCGTTGTATCATGAATATTTCGTCCAACACAAGTGCGATTTTTTATTAAATTCTTAATTAAATAAAATTAACTTCTTCGAGAACAATGATAAGCTTTTAATAATGTTTCAACCAATTTTACACATGTATTACGATATTTCACTGCGAAAAAACTGCATGTTCTATGTTAATATTACAACGCAAACGTCCCGGATGTGTGATATTTTACCACATGTATTTTTCCTGAATTATCCTACATATAATTAGAAAATTTAAGTTTAATATTAATGTTATTAGGCAATAAGAGTAAACAAAATTGATTTACACACGGCATTGGCACCTTTTTTTCAAAGTGGATAGCTTTTTCAAAAACGTGTGAACACTTAAGTGCCCCTAACCTCAAAAATGTCTTATTTGGAAGAACTTTTAAAATGATAAAGTAACTTCTCTTGAAGATTTTCACTTCTTCGCTTTCTTTGTGAGATATATCAGTTTGTTTGATATGCAAATATCTGGAATTTCGTCACACATGCAAAATAAGTTATCAGAGAATGTTATATATCTTTGCGTTCATGAAATAAAAACACGAAAGTGTGAATAACACGTGTGTGCGTTTCTCCCACAACACCAAACTTCTTGATATTAAAGGATTTCGTTAAGAGATATACACATTTCTCCAATAAGTCATTATGCATGTGTGACGAAATTCCAGACATTTGCATATAAAACAAACTGATATATCTAAAAAAGAAAGCAAAGAAACGAAAATCTTCAAAAGAAGTTACTTTATCATTTTAAAATTTCTTCCAAACAAGACTATAAAACATTTTGAGGTTATGGGCACTTAGCTTACTGTCCATGACACTCCAATCTAGTATCTTCATCAGGGGTGATCGTTGTAGGGTTAGCATCCCCATTTATACCATCATAGGCTTCTGGTAATAGACCACCGTCATCACGATTCAATGGGGCGTGGGCGCTATTGATATATCAAGCCTCCAGACAACGTATCGCATTAGTGGTAATAATATTAGTGCAGGTACCGCGGATTAATGGTAATTTTAGCCTGAATAGCGTCAAACTATGTCTGGTTTATAACCTCATGGTTGCGTTGCAAAATTATTTGTTTACTTTTAAATTACCTGAACCTGTGTGATAAACAGAAAGGAACTTCTGAACCAGCTGCAAGTATTGTTCAAACGTCATCTTCTTTGTTGAGAAATATTTCTGTTGATAGGATTCATTGAGCCACTTATTATACGAGGGTGAATTCTCGCAATGTTCTTTGAAAAGTGGACGAGTATTTTCATCTTTATCGATTTTAGTCTCTTGACACAATGGAAATGCGACGACACTGTTCACTGGAATGTCATCTTCCATGTTAAGCTTTGGGATACTTTCATTTAGTTGCGAGCAGGCATCATCGTATTTCCCTTGAGCTTGTTTAGTTCTTTGTATTCCTTTACACTCAAACACAGTTACTCCGGTCATGTCAACTTTTATAAAATCAATTTCAGTTCCTTCATGTTTCTGTCCATGAAACACAAAGGCAGGATCTTTTTCAGATTTTTCTTTTCGGCTGCTGAGATATTTAAAGAGCGAACCGTCATCATTGGAGTTTTGGAGTGTTTTGAAAAGTTTCCTTTCCGCCTCTACTCCATTTTTGGGATTTTTTTTCCCTTTATCTACAAAGGTTTTTGGAACCATGTATATCTCTTTGGTTTGTTCATCTCTCCAGCCTAGAAATGTTTTACAAAAATATAGTCTCATTTTAAACTACGTTATAAACTGAAGAAGGTGCAGTGCCCAAAAACGTTCTTTATTAAAGTTATTAAACGTTACTTTCGAAGAAATATATATATATATATATAAATATATATATATATATATTTATATATTTATTTCATACATTTTAAGACCAAACCGGGACCAGTTGTGAAAAATGCAACTTAGCGGCCTTCCGGCTGGAATTGAACTTGCTAGCTAGTGCAGTGCTCTGACCACTGAGCTACGGAAACCGTTGCCGAGAGCCTAGTCACGAGTTCTGTATATATGGTGGTAATGCCGGGATAAGATTCTGGGTATATTATAGGTAATATTTGGCATTTCACTCGATCAAACTACATGTTGAAAGGATTTATGGTGAAGGAAAATTTCGAGCGTTGGAATACATACATTTTAAGACCAAACCAGGACCAGTTGCGAAAAATGCAACTTAGCGGCCTTCCGGTAGGAATTGAACCCCCGCGACCCTGCGATTGCTAGTGCAGTGCTCTGACCACTGAGCTACGGAAGCCGTTGCCGAGAGCCTAGTCACGAGTTCTGTATATATGGTGGTAATGCCGGGATAAGATTCTGGGTATATTATAGGTAATATTTGGCATTTCACTCGATCAAACTACATGTTGAAAGGATTTATGGTGAAGGAAAATTTCGAGCGTTGGAATACATACATTTTAAGACCAAACCAGGACCAGTTGCGAAAAATGCAACTTAGCGGCCTTCCGGCTGGAAGGATTGCTAGACCACTGAGCTACGGGTGGCTCACTTACGGGTGGCTGGTGTTTGTATATACAGGCAATAATGGACGCCCGAAATTGTCTAAATCATATTAATGTCTTAATATAATGCAACTTTCCCGAAAGAAATCGTTTTTGACAAAATTTCCTTTTCCACCTAAATCTTGAAATTCCTTTAATTTTTATTTCATGACCTCCATAGTCTCACCTGGATATTCTTTATCATACTTTGCTTGAAGTTGAACTCCTTGTTTTTTATTCAGACCTGGCATGGCAACTTCCATCACATTCTCTATTAAGGGTTGTAAACGTGAAATAATGAGGCATTCACTCTGTATAGACCTCTTTCATAATGGCACCCAAATTAAATATTCTTTTATATTCATTTAAATTAGCCTTTCTGACCTCGTTCGTGTGTCTGTAATTCCAAAGAATCTTTGCTTTGTAACGAGGCCAGAAAGGCTAATTTACATGCACATAAAAGAATATTTAGACTGGCCGCCATTATGAAAGAGGTCTATGATCGACATATTATATATATATATATAATAATTTTTTACTGCTATATATATATATATTATATATATATATATATAATTAATATGAGAGTGGATTTAAATATAGTCAAATACATATATGGAAAAAGTGACTGCCCCAACCGGGAATCGAACCCTGGTCTCCGAATCAACGTTTCGGCGCTCTGACCTTTGAGCTAATGAGACACGGTCAGAACAGTCAGTGATTTCTCCATATACGTATTAATTCGCCGCTTTCACTTAAACACCAACAGGCAGACATCGCATCTAACCATAGCGTGGTGCAAGGCCTCTCGAGCGCACTTCCCAAAGTAGCGAAGCGATACACGACTTCTTGTATACAGAGGGCTTTAAGAACAATAATTGATATGAGAGAGGATTTAAATATAGTCAAATACGTATATGGAAAAAGTGACTGCCCCAACCGGGAATCGAACCCTGGTCTCCGAATCAACGTTTCGGCGCTCTGACCTTTGAGCTAACAACAGTCAGTGATTTCTCCATGTACGTATTAATTCGCCGCTTTCACTTAAACACCAACAGGCATGCAGACATCGCATCTAACCATAGCGTGGTGCAAGGCCTCTCGAGCGCACTTCCCAAAGTAGCGAAGCGATACACGACTTCTTGTATACAGAGGGCTTTAAGAACAAGAACAATAATTGATATGAGAGAGGATTTAAATATAGTCAAATACGTATATGGAAAAAGTGACTGCCCCAACCGGGAATCGAACCCTGGTCTCCGAATCAACGTTTCGGCGCTCTGACCTTTGAGCTAACAACAGTCAGTGATTTCTCCATGTACGTATTAATTCGCCGCTTTCACTTAAACACCAACAGGCATGCAGACATCGCATCTAACCATAGCGTGGTGCAAGGCCTCTCGAGCGCACTTCCCAAAGTAGCGAAGCGATACACGACTTCTTGTATACAGAGGGCTTTAAGAACAATAATTGATATGAGAGAGGATTTAAATATAGTCAAATACGTATATGGAAAAAGTGACTGCCCCAACCGGGAATCGAACCCTGGTCTCCGAATCAACGTTTCGGCGCTCTGACCTTTGAGCTAACAACAGTCAGTGATTTCTCCATGTACGTATTAATTCGCCGCTTTCACTTAAACACCAACAGGCATGCAGACATCGCATCTAACCATAGCGTGGTGCAAGGCCTCTCGAGCGCACTTCCCAAAGTAGCGAAGCGATACACGACTTCTTGTATACAGAGGGCTTTAAGACCTCTGAGCCCTCTCATGTATACAAGAAGTCGTGTATCGCTTCGCTACTTTGGGAAGTCGCTCGAGAGGCCTTGCACCACGCTATGGTTAGATGCGATGTCTGCCTGTTGGTGTTTAAGTGAAAGCGGCGAATTAATACGTATATGGAGAAATCACTGACTGTTCTGACCGTGTCTGATTAGCTCAAAGGTCAGAGCGCCGAAACGTTGATTCTCGGAGACCTGCAGGGTTCGATTCCCGGTTGGGGCAGTCACTTTTTCCATATACGTATTTGACTATATTTAAATCCTCTCTCATATTAATTATATATATATATATATATATATATATATATATATATATATATATATATATATATATATATATATATATATATATATATATATATATATATATATATATATATATATATATATATATATATAACTACAGACGGTACCGTTTCGGCCTTTTGGGCGTCATCAGTGTAGTGCTGATGAGCAGGATGAAGATGACTGCTATATACAGTCACCCTTGATGCATACAAAAATTTATATATATATATATATATAAATTGTAGATAAATCAAAGACAAGACATCACTTTACTGTTACTCCGAGTTTCACGCTTACGCGATCGTCAGACAGACTTTAAGGTCTGATTTAAGGTCTGGTTAAAGTCTGTCTGACGATCGCGTAAGCGTGAAACTCGGAGTAACAGCAAAGTGATGTCTTGTCTTTGATTTATCTACAATTTATTCCGCTTTGCAAATTAATGCATTGAGCACTCTACCGACAGTATAAACTCAATTCACCAGATTTATAGTATATATATATATATATATATATATATATATATATATATATATATATATATATATATATATATATATATATATATATATATATATATATATATATATATATATATATATATATATATATATTATATATAGAATCTTTACTTAAAACAGTTCGTTGTTACTCAGAGTTTCACGCCGAGAGACGATCTTCAGACAACTGTTGAGATTCTGGTTTAACTATTCTTTTATAGATACTCATACGTCACGGTGTCACTAATGGTGATGATGTCATATGCTGATATTGGAGCGCTTTAGGTTGCTTATGTAGAATTTATTCCTGTGGCGGCATTTTGAATAAATTTCGGTTCATTTGTTCAGAAGATGTCCTTTGTCGGCTTTCATAATGCATAACTTTTCTTCGATACAAAGATTGCACCGCTTCGCTCCACTTTCGTATGATTTCATGCGTTTTAAGATGGACCATTTTACCGAAAATTCTTTTTCTTCGTTTTTTAATCCCCAAACATAACTCGAGAGTGCGGTCTCATTTGAGTATTTCGGGTCGCGAAAGGATTTCTTGTGGTTGTTGTAGCGGGTCTTGAATGGGTGTGCAGTCATACCAATGTAAAGTTTCTTATCCAAACTGTCGGCTCGGCTAACTTCGGCTTGGTAAATCACGTTTGGGACTAAGCAGTTTCCTTGCACTCGGGACATGCTTCTTTGTTTCGGCAGTTACATTTTCTTTCGATAGTGCTGTTGCTGTGGTTCTTTTTTGAATCACAGCACTAGCGAAAGAAAATGTAACTGCCGAAACAAAGAAGCATGTCCAGTAGAATTTTAGAAGCATGTCCATTTTAGACCATTTTATCTGAAGAGTACTACACCATTTGTGTGTAGTCACAACTGTTGAGTCTTTGAATTTTTACTATATATATATATATATATATATATATACAGTGCCGTAGCAAGGTTTCAAAAAGTGGGGGGACATCTGTGGATTACTGGCTCCCACGGGAGACGCTCGAAATTTTGGGGAACAAATTCGGCACTACCGGGGTACCCTTAGTTTGTACAAATTCAAATTCAGGTTATCAATCAAAATAAATTAAAATCTGCTTTTACAGTATTAGGTTATTAATAAAATATATACAGAACATAATCCAGAAGTACAGTACTCGTACACGGTCCAAAAACCGCACGGCGTGATTCCTTTGTTGAATAAAGCAAAAGAAACATTAGTCAGAGTTTCGGTTAAATGCTGTAAAAAAGTCCCGGTTCGGGCAAAAATATTCCGATAACGTAATGTGATTCGGTAAAACTTGGTGTACCATTCTTATAAAGTTGCACGAAGTAAGTTATTTTTCGTATTTTGAAAATCACAACGTCAGTTTTCAAGTTACATAAGTTAATCGGTTCTGTTTCACTTTAGTTTAATAAATAAACTAATTTTTAGGAATTTTTCTGAGAAAAATTTGGTGCCCCCCGCCTGCTACGGCACTGATATATATATATTATATAGTGGAACATGTATATATTAGAATAAACGAATAATGAAACGGCGTTCTCTGATCAAAAATATTTTATTATAAAGTGTTTTATTATAAAGAAAATAAAGTGTGGTTACAATATATATATACATAACTATGAATAACTTAAAACGGAAATAGAAAATGACAACTAGTAATATATGCATAAATTAGTTGCGGTGTTTGTTCGTAAGAATGGAATATTGGCCCGGTAGTGATTTGGCGTTATTGTCAGCATTTTCAGTAATAGCGGTTATCCAAATGAACTCAAAGCTTCGTCGCTTAAGACGCTGTTACACTATGCAATTTTTCATGCAACTTGTCTCGCAACACTGATCTAGAGGCATGTTAAGTAAGAAAAAGGTCAGCAGAGTGCAACGTGGGCCCATATACATGCCTCTAAGTGTCAGTGTTGCTTGCATGAAAAATTGCACAGTGTATAACAGCGCCTTTAGATGGCGGAAGGTGACGGAGGTCAAAATTCACCCATTGTCAATATAAGTAATTCTATTAGCAAATTAAGGCTTTTATAATAATAATAATAATAACAAGACGCTCGCTAGGCGTTAACTCGGGCTACTTTTAGGGACATGGCGCGCATATTGCCTGCGGAGACGCAAATTAGAAAACCCGCTCACTTGTCTTATATTACAAAGGATAATTTTGAATGCATTGATTTCTGTAATCAGGCACTGAAGGTATTGTGCAGCGCTCGTTTAAAGTGGGAAACTTTTAGAAGCAAGTTGGGCTAGAAATGAAGACGAAGAAAAATCAGGCGTCTACACGCAGGCTACGCAGACGAAATTTAATGTCAACACTAAACACGGCAATGATATTTTTCTAATATCTGTTCGATTGAAGGTCTTCGTGTGTCAAAATTTATATAAAAATCAACGGCAAGGTATACGAAACATATCTGTTACGAAATTACATCGGTTTAATGGACATAAAAGCATTAAATCATCGTGTCCTTTGATTTTAAAGACGAGTCTCGCTTTAATCGCTTACGCATTTTCTCATATAACATCTGATCTTCACATTTTAAAGTAGACGAAACCTACAGCGTTCGATTCGCCAGATTCAAGTGATCATTTCGATGTAGAATTGATTTAAATCGGACAAAAACACAACATTTCATAAATGATTGATATTACGGAGTTTCACGGGATATTAAAAATTATGTCAATACAGTATAATAATATTTCCCTGTCCTTCAGCTGTCCGTTTCTCTCATCTTGGAGAGAATCTTTGCAATGGTTTGCGGGTTTACAGGTCTCGTAAATGCTTTTCAGACTGCGATTCATTGACAACAAGGGTGAAGGCAAGGAACATTGAGGTAAGGGTGAAGACCCTGGGTACGAGTTATTGCGCAATTTTGCAAATTTACGGAACCCCAAAAATAATACTAATACGAATACTACAAATAATAATGAAGCCGAAATTAAGACTCGGTTGCCCGAGTAATAATGACGTATTAAGAGCATTATACAATGCCTTTTTAAATGCTCCTTGATTTGAAGGAATGATTAATTTCCGTGTTGACAACGATTGTTCACCAGTACTTGACAATGACAATGTGAGGGAAAGGTGCGTATTTATATTAAGCTTAATGTTTAATAGATTAACTTAATACTGTAGTTAACTTATTAAATACATGTAGTGCCCTCATTTATACCCTTTTCGCAAACCCATTTGGTTGGAAATATCAATACTAATAATAATTTTAATAATTGTCATTTTTTTAAAAGGAAGAAAGTATTTTTATGGGTAATATAATGAGCAAATGTGCGAGTCTCGTAAAGTTACACTAGTAGTATTCTATTAGTTTTTCAATATAAATAATATTCACAAAGTTATGGTACTTTTAATGCTGTACTTTTAAGACTGTGATTGTGCAATAATTTCACTATAAAGCAATGAAATTTACAATGAACCAGTAATTTTTTATGACTAATATAATATTATAAGCAAAATGAATCACAATGTCTATAAGTACCTTAAACAATTGTATATTCACAAAGTTTCTATTTTTAGAACACGAAATTGCGCAATATTGCGCAATAATGTGTTTTTTGAATTTCTGTGTGAAGGAGTGATTTTTATGACTATTATATCATTTATATTAACAAAAAGTGTTTTAAAATGAATTTATGCAATAAAAATAATTAACATCATGCAAAGTAAGTGTGCTGCCGGTCTTGTGGTCCCTTGGGGCCCTATAGATATTCAGGGTGTGTGCACTGAATGCCTTACGGCTTACGTCAATGCAAAACTCGTGGCATCTGAGACGGACCTCCACTTCAGGGCTTATTCGTGCGCTGTTCGTCGTACACGATACTTCGTTCCCTCCCACCCAACCATCATCTAACATAGCTCATTATTGTGCTCCCGTGCTTCGGACTGTGCTACTTTGCTTTCATTCAGCTGTTGCTTAGCTGCTAGTGCGGGTCCGTACTGGGCAACGTCGCCGTACGTGTGTTTGCTCCGTCGCACCAGTAACTTTGGTTCGCTGCTTAGCTACTATTTTACTGTTAGTGTGTGTACAATCGCGCCAGTACATGTGGTTTATTTCCCGGTTATTCTGGGAGACTTCCTTTGTGTTTGTCTCCTGTTCTGCTGTATGTGTTGTCTATGTATCAATTAACATTAGTGTACCGTCGCGCCAGTGCATCTGGTCCGCTGTTTTGGCTACTATTTTAATGTTAGTGTATGTACAATCGCGCCAGTACATCTGGTTTGTTCCCCGGCTATTCTGGGTGACTTAATTTAATTTATGTTTGTCTCCTGTTCTGTTCTGTTGCGCATGTGTTTACTATGTATAAAGTAACATTGCTGCTCGGCTACTCCGGGTGATATTTTACACAATTTTTACTGTTAGTGTGTACAATCGCGCCAGTAGACCTGGTCTGCTCCCCAGCTATCTTGGGTGATAACTAAAATGCTTGTTTGTCTCCTGTTCTGCTGCATGTGTTTACTGTGTGCAATCTCGTTTGTTGTTCCGTCAACTTGATGTCGTCTGTTCTTGTGCATGTTCGCAGCTATATTCTCTTCACAGCAATGCTCCTAAGGCAATCCTCCATAGGAAATGTCCCAGTCATCTCCATCCTTTAGCTTGATGTGGCTCTGTTTTGGGATCAAACTTCAAGGTCGAGCCTTGTTTGGTTCCCTGCAGGCATTGTGCAGGCGGTAGGCTGTAGTAGGGGTAATTTGTTATTATACGGTAATTTGTTATTATACGGTAATTTTTATCCACTTTATGTGTGACAGCAGTTCTGGTCAGGAGAGGGATTGTAACAAGTTAGTTGGGGAGTTTAGGCTCGCCTGGGGCTGCTCTACCTATGAGACCGCTCCCGTCTTTGTGGATCTCTGGGTCCTGTAAACTGTTCCTCAGCTATTAGCGTAAAACCCTCTCCGACACCCGCCCAGTTAAGTGCGGTTCCATACAGCGTATGGTCAGGAATCGCAGGGCTATCGGGGGTGCTATCGCAGACTCTTGCATGGATGTTAATGTTATTTTATACAATTGAATTTTATTCTTTAGGGTTAGGCAATTGTATTTTATTTGTCATTATACGGTGTAAATAATTCAAAAATCTTGTTTTATGTTTCCAGCCTACACATTTTTGTGCCTAATATCAAACTCGAAATTTGAACTCGAACTCGAAATTTGAACTCGAACTCATGTTTATTATAAACTCAAGAGATTTTGGAGTTTGACTTAATTTACTCATTTGTGTGTGTATTGTTTTGAAAGAATGCCTTTTGTCAAAGAGTGAAACGTCAACCTCGTACCCTGCACCTGGTTGCATAAAACCTCCACTTAAGTGTCCTCTTAAGTGAGACTCTTGGGATTCAGCGAAGTGTCATTTATCGGTGTTGCATAAAGAAACTTATAGTTTTCGAAAGTGTACGAGTTGAGTTTATGGGTTCATGTTGCCTAAAGCCTTTACTAGCTGACATAAGTGAAAATAGTTTCACGTGAATCTACGGGACATGCCGAGGTCACGTAGGTTTACGTGAGAATTTTCACTTGTGTATTACCTGTAAAAACTTTATGCAACGTGAAACCGTAAATGATCCCACAAATCGTACACTTTCGAAAACGATTTCTTTGTGCAACATCCATAAATGACACTTAGTTGAATCGCAATAGTCCTTGCAACCGGGCGCAGGGTCTTATCTCCGCTCGGAGATAAGATCCTGGGTACGGTTGGTGAAACATATGTTACTAAGATCAAATTAAAACTAATTGTGAAGCTTATATATATGTAAAACAATCAATACGTGTGAAAAAACACAAAGGGAATATAATGTGAAATATGGCAGTATGCGGCTCGACATAACTTATCAATTACATTTAGGTAATGAGATTATATTTAGGTTCAAAAATAAAGGTAGTGGAATTGAGGGGAACAATATATGTAGCAATGGGAAATTAACAGCAATAAGGAAAGCCGGTACAGCGCTGATGCTAGATATTCTATGATTTGGAGCAAGTACAGTAAAATGAATCATAAAGGCAAATAATGTTTCGTTTTATATCCGTTTTCTCAACTGTACAATAAGGCAGAATAAGACTTATTATTATAAATTCAAACTTCATTCTCGTTTCTTATGCATGGTCAACATACTCCAGTGAATTCTCAATGTCCGGCGGGCGCAACGTCATTTCCGTCGAATACTTATCAATTATTGAATGAGATTGAGCTAGCCTCCTTCGCAGTAAGATTGAGCATGATAAGAAGAATGATCAAGGCTGAAGTTTGTGTTATCTGCCGAAGCCAAAGGCTGAGAACACAACCCGAGGCCTTGATAATTATTCTTATCGTGCGAAAACCGAATTCAATATTGTTTTATTATTTATTTAAAAGATTAACTTTATCAACTATTTAACAACTGCATCGTTGGAAAACGTGATAGCGTGCAATATTAGTTTTTCATATTGCACCAGGTGACGTCAATCGTGCAATAATCTTTTGTCATATTGCACCATTGACGTCACAACTCCATATTTGGTAGGGGCTGTTAGCCAATTAATCAGCGACACGAATTCTTTAAAATAAATAATAATGTGAATTATTGCACGGAGGCGCGCGAAAATTACAAAATAAAAAATGGCTTGTAGTAGATTTGTTTGTATATATTTTAAATACAATTATTGGATTCGGCTTACGCATGATATCAAGAATTATCCAGACCTCGGTTAATGTTATCCGCCTCAGCCTTCGGCAGATAACATTGACCTCGGTCTGGATAATTCTTGATATCATGCAATAATTGTATATTACAATTAACTTTCTTACTAATTTTCGCCCGTTTCATGACGCCTTTACGAAAAGGATTATTTTAGTTTCAGGACTTTATTATTATTTATACTAACCAGAAGTATCCAAATCTTGAGGATTATTTCTTTTCCTGCTTTTTGTTTCCAGACTTTCTTTCAAAGCAACTCCCGAATGTTCACTTCCAATCATGATTCACCACCAACTGAACGAAACTTATTGCACTATAAACTAAAATGAATGCAAAACAATGTACTATGTGTTACAAAACGGATTGCAAGGATAAAAAACAAACAGTGACAAAAAAGAGATTATTGTCTTCGTCAACAGAGGCAAATTCCGACCTACAGAGCTATTCGCGCACATTTTCTCCCTCCCAAATTACATTATGTTTCTGAACATAGCTAAGGTGAGCTTATGTTGATTCATTTATCTTTCCATATGTCGCTAAAAACAATAGGTTAATGGCCTTAATAATATTGAGTGAGGTTTATCATATATTTTAAACTCAGTTTACTTATTACCAGTATGTAATTGACATTGTATATATTTTCTTCTAATATTTGCAGCACTTTTCATACCAGTTACTACATCAACGAGATGCATGAATTTCTTCAAATAACAGGGCCGTAGGAAGCAATTTTGTATTGAGGGGGCTGATGTAGCGAGCGTCGAAGACGCGAGACTTTCTAGGGAGGTCCGGGGGCATGCCCCCCGGAAAATTTTGTGGGTCTCTGAAATTCTGGGGCGAGATTTATAGCAAAATTTATAGCATAAAAAGCAAAGAAAATTTGTTAAAGCAGAACAGAGCAGGGTACATATCAAGATATTTTGAGATTTAAATCAAAAGTTGTGAAGCAGTGCAGTCGGTAATACGGGTTTTGTTCGTTTTATTAGAATACATAATAACTAAAGAGTAAAGTCTAACAACACTTTCATGATTAATTTTAACTGTTTCAATCTATTACTTAACTTATTAATTTTCCAAATAACTTTAAATAACATTAGTCCTTAAAGCGTCCAAAAATTCGCTTTCTTTTTTCATTTTTGTCAATAATTTTGACAACAAATTAAAAGGGTTAATTTCTGTCCGCGTTAATTTCTGTCCGTACTCCGTACGAATTTTCACAGGTCATTATTTCCCTCTAAAACTTTACAGGGCTGAAGCCCCCCCAGCCCCCCCCCCCCCTGAAATAATATTTATCCCACAGTTATTTATCCGATGAAAGTGTTGGAACCAATGATTTATGATTTAGCTCTTTAAACTGTATAATGAATAAACTAGGAGGAAACAAAGTTTGAATAAAAACATAAAATATGAGTACAAACAAAATAAACACACGAGATGTACAATATCATTATTAACTGTTATCAGACATTCAAACCCCTGGAGATGGCGAGCGCCGAAGGCGCGATTTTGTCCTGAAAGCGGTACGGAGTCTCTCTCCTCCGCAGAGGTTATTTTGGATCGTAGAAGACTTATTTTGTTGCAGTATTTATATTTTTTGGAATCGGATAGTATAGGAGATATGTTTTAGCGTAAATAAAGTACTGCAGTCGAAAGAAAGAAGCGGCTGTGATACTAATTTTATGGGGTGCTTTATCTTCTACGATCCGAAAAAAATTTTTAACGCTCAAAGATACCCGAAAAAATAACCTCTGCGGAGGAGAGAGGTACGGAGTTAAGACCACTGACATGAAAAAAGCGGGGCACTCGTAGAGTCTGGGAACTAATCGATTTCATAATCAGCATGATCAGACGCTTCAGACGAAAAAGGTAATCCTATTAAATTCAAACTTTTGTTATGCTTTTTACAATTAGACTATTATTGTTGGTTTCACATTGAAAGATGCCTACCTAAAGGTTCGTGGTTCTGTCCGAAATGCAAGCCTATGTGTGCAAAAAAATCAGTTTTGAAAGAACAGTTATAAAATTTTAAGGGCCGGTCATAATTTATCAAAAACAAAAGTGTAACACACAATTAAAGATGAGCACAAAAGCAGACATAAAAACACAAAGTGTTTGTGTGTTTTATAGTGAAACAGAAAAAATTAATTCTTACAGTATTTCTGTTCATGTAGTGAAACAGGATTTTAAAAGTTCTGAGACGAGACTGTCTCACCCATAGATATAGGAGACCTAGATTGCTGACTCGGCTGAAAAGGCGCGCCAACATGAGTAATCCAAGATGGCGGCTCAACCGGTCAAAAATCATAGACAGTGTATAGGAAAAACGATGTTTTTCACATTTTACAGCCGTCCACTGTTTCCGATCCCGTTCTACCACCTTCTTTTGGGAAGAACTACCTGTTGTGAAGGTCTTGGATGAAAATCGTACTATTTGAGTGGAATTAACAACAAAATAATCGATCGTTAAATGTTGCCGAAACAGTCACTTGCAGTCACTTGGTCGGTTCGAGACATTTCTGGCCGAAAATAAAGGTTTTGAATAGTTTGAATTGGTGTTGATACGAGATGGAAAGCTTACGTGTTAGTGGACAAACAGATAGCGATCTGTCGTCGGCAATTTTCACTATTTTAGACTTTTAGTATAGAATATAGTTTATACAGTACGCATTAACTCCAGTGAACATTTTACTCATGTAATTAGCTTCTTTTAAACACGAAGTATATTCTGTCTTATACTTCAACAAGTACATTTAACCCAAAATTAGCTTTCTAAAGCATATTATACTATACAATCTGCAGCAGCAATCGGGTGAAAGTTCCAGTTCTATATCTATGATTGGCAAACAAAAAAGCGCGCGAAACTCACCTGGATTGTTTTACTTTTTATTTCTGCTGTCTTTTGCGAGATTTTCTTAAGCGACGTTTGTTATATCAAAAGCTATAGTGCTGTTTATTTTACTCTTTCTTGGTATATAAACCAAGAGGTGGTCTCTTCTAATAGAAAGTTGACTTTTCTATCGAAAAATATGCCTGAAGCGTGTTCAGCGTATAACTGTACGGCCAGACGTGGAGATTTAAAAGATGGTATTGGCTTGTCCTTTCATAAGTAAGTTTAGAAAACAAACATGTACACAATAGTCAATAGCATTGCATATATTAACATAATAGTTAAAGACTATATGGATGCAAGATAGACAGCTTCAATGGCTCATTTAAACATCCTACCCGACCTGATAGAACTCTTTATGTCATCTTGGACATATGCCATATGCTAAAACTTGCCCGCAATGCATTAGGAGACAAGGGGATCTTTTATACTGACGGTGGAGAAACAATCAGCTGGTACTACATAAAGGAGCTATTTAACGTCCAACAATCGGATATCTTGCATCTGGGAAACAAGTTGAAAAATGTTCACATTAAATGGCACAACCAAAAGATGAAAGTCGCAGTTGCAGCACAAACATTAAGCAGTTCTGTAGCAGCTGGGATGATGTATCTCCGTAGCCTAAAGGTAAAACAGTTTGAAAAGTGTGAGCAAACTGCTGAATTCATCCAAAATATTAATGACATCTTTGACATTCTGAACACAAAAAGTAAGTTTGGCAAGAAGTTTAAGAGTCCTTTAAAGCTTGAAAACTACATGGAGCTACAAGCCTATCTTCTTGATATCATTTCCTACTTGAAAGAACTGAAAGATGTGGATGGAACAAAACTGGTTAATGGACCACGAAAGACCTTCATCCTCGGTTTTGCTGTGTCTGCAAATTCAATCTTAGCAATATCAAAAAAGCTGTTGAGCAGGGAACATAATACGTTTAAATATGTACTTACCTATCGCTTCTCTCAAGATCAAATAGAAATGTTTTTCAGCAAAATCAGAAGTCGCCTTGGCTGGAATAACAACCCAAATGCACTGCAGTTTAAATGGGCCCTCAGAGCACTGCTTCAAAAGAACCAAATCACAGCTTCTGAAAAAGCAAACTGTACTGTCATTGAAGAAGAGAAAATGCATCAAGAAATGGGCCATGTTGACATTAACATTATCAATTCCTTAAACTGTTCCACAATCTGGAGAGATGATGTCCTGTCTTATATTGCAGGATACATTGTAAAGAAGATTACAGTCTGTATCAAATGTCCAGAATGTGCAATTGCTTTGGTAGCAGTTGACAACAGCCAGTCAGCCTTCTTACCTGATCATTGTTATAGTTCAAATTCCCAATGTGAATCACCAAGCTTAATCACCTTCAAGAGCTATGGAAAGTTGATAACACCATCTCATTCAGTCGTTAAAGTGGTCAAAGCTACCGACCGACAGCTTCGTCCATTGCTTGGTGATTGGGCATCTTTAAACAAGAAGGCGCTATCAAGCTTGAAATCTGATGTCCTGCAAGAAGTGAAAGCCAGTTCTTTCGAATGCTTGGAGCAGCACTCCCGCGAAAGTCATCTACTCGACCAGCAATTTCGTGAAGACCATATTACCATCATCATCAACAAAATAATTGATTTGTACATCAAAATATTCAGCCATCGTTTCGGAAAAGTTTATTCCGACCGAGTTGTCCGCGAAGGAAATTCATCCAAGAGGCCAAAGCTGACAAAACTTATTCTTTTTGGCAACGACTGACTCAAGAAACTGACTTAGTTGAGGGGTTGGTAGGCTCGAACGTCTTGAACCGACCAAGTGACTGTTTCGCCAACATTTAACGATCGATTATTTTGTTGTTAATTCCACTCAAATTGTACGATTTTCATCCAAGACCTTCACAACAGGTAGTTCTTCCCAAAAAAAGGTGGTAGAACGGGATCGGAAACAGTGGACGGATGTAAAATGTGAAAAACATCGTTTTTCCTATACACTGTCTATGATTTTTGACCGGTTGAGCCGCCATCTTGGATTACTCATGTTGGCGCGCGCGTGCGCTATAAATTATATTACAGTCAGCAAAGGTCTCCTATATCTATGGTCTCACCAGTGTGGAAATGCACCAGCCATGCAACTTTCAAAACAACACGCATTTCCATATTTCATATTGGATGTGCCAATGATCTCATCCAGGCTGGTCTAGAATAGGCCGGCCTCATGTAAACACCCCCTCACAAGTTGGTGTGTGTATATATATATACACATTGTAAGACAAACTTGTAGTGAATAAAAGTTTAATGAAGTAACTCAAGTTTGTCTTGTGTGTATTATTAGCTCTACCTTGGTATTGAGCACTCTATTCATATATGATAATATATATATATATATATATATATATATATATATATATATATATATATATATATATATTATATATATATATATATAAATATATATATATATATATATATATATATATATATGTGTGTGTATATATATATATATATACAATATTTATTTGTTTGTAGTAGATAAGAGAGTGCTCAATACTGTGAATATTCAGCAGAGCAATATAAATTTTTAATAAATATCTTAAAACTGAAACATCGCTACTCCGAGTTTCACGCCTCGTTTGTCGAGACGATCTTCAGGCGATTGAGTGGAGAAACTCGGAGTAGCGATGTTTCAGTTTTAAGATATTTATTAAAAATTTATATATATACATGTATATATATATATACATATATATATATATATATATATATATACAGTGTATATATATATATATATATATATATATCAAATAGAGATCTTGTGTTTGTGTTTCGAGAGTGCTCGATACCATCGGTAGAGCAAATATATAGAATAACTGGACACGGTTACACTTTTGACATTAGTTTATTGCATACAGTTCTGTTTCATACAGGCGAACCTGCACTCATCAGTGCATTTAGTCTAGCACTGATGAGTGCAGGTTTGCCTGTACGAAACAGAACTGTATGCAATAAACTAATGTCAAAAGTGTAACCGTGTAACGCTCTACCTCTTTTATAAACGCTCTACCTCTAATGGTATCGAGCACTCTTGAACCATCCGCCAGCTTTGTAACATTCATGTTACAAATCTGTTTTAGTATATATATATATATATATATTTATTTTTTTCTAAGGATTTATGGTGAAGGAAAATTTCAACTTGAAGTGCTTCCGGCTGGAAGGAAAGTTTCGAGTGTAGGAATAATATTCCTAGGAATATCTACATTTTTAAGACCAAACTGGGACCAGTTGTGAAAAATGCAACTTCAAGGCCTTCCAGCTGGATTTATATATATAAACCAACCATAGGCATTTTGTGGCTTAATTGCTTTTCCTTCTCTTCTACTGTCATGCAATTATGCATTTCCCCATGCACGGGAGATCTATAATCCACACAGTCTAAATTTGGAAAATTTGTGTTATGTTAATGGTTATAATTAAATACTTTGAAATCCCACACACTGCCGCGTGGCTGATCAAAATACAAGAAACATGCCCTCAAATTGCAGGAGCTTTCAGAGACTCTAGAATTCAATGGCCCAGACCCTCTGACGTACAAATATTTCTAAATGCATGTCTCCATGTTTTAATGAAAAACGTGCATGTATAATACAATGTATTTAACAGATATATATTGCAAGATGATGTCATCATTTATTCGGGCAATTAAGTTATGCTCTGCCTCTAGCTCCCCAACAACATTTTTCCTGCACGTCTATGACACCAACACTTGTTAATTATACAGTTAGCAGGGACATGCAGGCCGACAACATCATGGATTGGTCTAACAACATCATGGATTGGTCTTAATTTATCCATAAAATATAGTTACTCTAAACCATGGAACATACTGTAGTACTCTGTCTTGCTGGATTTATATTGGGTCCAAGCCTAGCTGTAGCCACAATATTCTTAAAAATTCTCAAGATCAATTTCAATATGTTTTATTATCAGATGATCAGTTTTTGTATCATGTGATTCAGAGCCCTATTACTTTGGATTTCATTTGTTTCCAGTGTCTTGAAAAGTGTAATCTTCTGGTCTTGAATTCTTCATGACCCATGGTTGTTACCAGAATTTCAGCTGTATTTTGAATATAACATCACTAAAATTTCAGTTTTATATTTTACCATTCTTGAAATGAAGGTACTGTGCCTAAATGATGGGTGCATCGAGATTCAGCCATACAAACTGACTTACTGTGTATAAATTTAAAAACTGACTGAGGCATCAACCCATGATGTAATTCATAAGCCAAACATATACAACACTTCATAAACCAAATTACCAAAGACCCCATCAAAACCTAATTGCAGCACTGGTGTTCATCATAAAACAATACATTTGTAGAGGAAGATATTTTTTACTATATGCAGATTGGTAGATGGAGGTACTACACGTTGTCTATCAAATGCTGTCTACTATGCTGTGTTCTCTAGTCTTAACCCCAGTAGATATTTAGACTACCTGTATATAAAATATATAGTATTATATTAATATATCACTGTTGTAGTGAATGTGGGAGAACTCGGAGTAGACAGTCGATACATGGACGATCCTCAGAAAAATGATTTTGAGTCTCGGACAGGAATCATTATTTATGTTGCGATTTTCAAATGTCGGTATTTCAACGACAACCTGTAGGTCAAATCGAAAACTCTAAAGGGTTGGTGTACGAAGGAGAAGGGTCTATGTTTTGAAACGAAGGGCAGACATATAATTTTTTTCTTTAGATGAAGATTGAAGAGAGGATTAATATTAATGGTCAAATATATGTATATGAAACCGTGTCTCAATAGTTCAGTGGTTATAGAGCGCCGATCAGATGTGTTGATTTGGAGACCTCGGGTTCGATTCTCGGTTGGGGCAGTCAAATTTTCATATACATATATTTGACAACATATTTAGTCTCTCTATATTACTGTCGTATAATAATAGATATAAGCAAATCATATTAGTTGGTAATTCTCAATGGCAATGAAAAGGTGATGCTATAAACATTTTTAATGTTTTGACTCGCAGGCTGAATTTCTCCTATATAGACAATTTGGCTCCGCCGCAGTTTCTCTTTAAGCATGACTCAAGCTATTATGGCGCCGAGATTCGTGTTTAAACGGGCCGCTCGGAAGATTCACACAAATAATTTTCAGGAAATTTATGACGCCAGTCACTGGAGTAAAAGTTGGAGCACTATATTGGTGTCATTTCAAGTGACGACCAAACTAATAGTTCATGATTAGTTTTATTCCAAAATTTGGCGCCAGAAGATCCAAGCGTGGCATTTACGAGTGTCTGGTTATAATAACCTTGGTCCTGTCCCTATCTTTTCGCCTATGAGATGCCTAACCATTGAATCAGGGATATCGTTTATCAAACTGTAAAAAGTATATACGTAAACCCTTTTTATTTTTACCGTTTTCGCTGATAAATCTCTTTGTAGGCTGTAGTCTTGTTACTTTGTTACTTCCCTGCTTCGCCTTCGCAATACTAGTTCTCAGAAGTTCAGAACCAGCAAGACGTCACAACCAAATTTCCCGCCCTGTTTTGCATCTGACCAATCACAACAAGTCCCAAGGTAAAAATCACCAATAACAACGCGGAGATAATCTAATTTTATCGTGACCAGTCAATACTGCGCAGTCTCACACCATAAATATAGATGAATAAATTAGGTAATTAATTGCGTATTCCATATAAAGTAGAGCAAGTACATTGCTCTGCTACCAACCTCGTACCCAGGTCATTTTGCCTCCACGGCGGAAGGTCGGCGAAAATGGCCCTGGGATCGGCTGGCATCGCTTGTCATAAAAATCAATTCAGCCGAGTATAATTTATTCATCTAATTAAGCTTGTTAGCTACTTTTATGCCGACGAATGCTGACATAACAACTCTGAAGAGTATTGAATATTTCTCAATTATTCAGGTCAACAAAGTAGACAAAGCCAATGGAACAAAGACCACAAAAATTATCATATCTTAAACACCCAGAAATTCTGGGTGTCATGTGACCAGCAACGAGGTTGGAGCAAATACATTTTCCTAGTTAGCTAGCTACTGCCGGTAACTCTAAAAGCAATTGACTTTTCACTTTTAAATATTAATTATTTGTTATTGGTTTTCGTACCTGATTGGCTTATCTTTGTTGCATGATTATTTTACATATAAACGTTCAGTATATTCTCTCATTTTATGATTATATACATATACATTATATACATATTACATTACATTACATTACATTATAATTTATAATTTAAATATATTAGCATCTATTAGCAACTGAACTATAGATATTTTATGTATTACCTCTTTCTTTAAAAAAACTCGCTTTAAATTTCTGTTTTTATTCAGAAAGTTAAGTACCCTAGGTGAATGCAGGGCCGTAGCAACCGGGGGGGGTTTGAGGAAAAATTGGAGAACGTCAGTATGCATAAATTATAAAATTCAGTAACACCTTGTAGAGAAAATAAAAGATACGTAATGTTTGGTCAAGTATTGATGTACACATTCATTACAATACATTACAATACATGCACGATCGTCAAGCTCGTATTCTCAGAAAAATTATTCTAAGTCCCGGACAGGAATTGAACGTGTAACCTTCTGATTGCCGGTGAGACGCTCTAACCATTGAGCTACCAAGACTCAAATGGAGAGCGAAGGTTACAATGATTTGTACTGGTTCGATTGCTTGGATATGTTAATATATACACTGCTGTAGTGAATATGGGAGAGCTTGGATCGGATCAGTCTCAGTAGCTCGATCAATGGTTAGAGCGTGAGAGCGTCTCACCGGCAATCAGAAGGTTCAATTCCTGTCCTGGACTCAGAATAATTTTTCTGAGGATCGTGAGCGTAACGATCGTTCATGTATCGTAAATGAGTACATCAATACTTGACCAAACATTACGTATCTTTTATTTTTTCTACAATTTGTTACTGAATTTTATGCTAATTTATGCAGACTGACGTTTTGCTTTTTGGTGATATGGCGTCTGCATCTCCAATTTCTCCTCTAGAGATTGAGGTGTATATTATTATTATCTTCAGACAGAGGCACGCAATTTTTTAACAATATTTCTGTGAATTTCTTTCAATTTTTATTTCAAGAATTATTGGGGGCGTAAAATAATCATGTGACAAAAATAAGCAAATCAGGTACGAAAACCTATAACAATTAATGGGGATGTAAAATGGTGTTGCTGTAAGCTTTGTACGTCTGGCTTGCGAGTGGTGGAACTATGTTGTGGATATACAATTTGGGTTTAATTTCGGGCAAACGCCACCCTGCGAGCTCATAGTAGTTGGTGTGTCTCTGCCTTTTCTTTTGCATAAAGCTGCATAAAATGATTAAATGCAAATATGCATTTAGAACATATTGAACATAAAAAATATTTATAACGTTATTATACCACTGAAATAAGCTATAAAAGAGTGAACATTTCATCCAAAAGTGGTCACTTCCTTGTTCCCAGATTGACTCATGATAAACTTATATACCTTGTCATCATTGTAATAAATCTTGTAACTTCTTCTGCATATCTATATATTTATAAATTAGAATTTATAATAACTATATTTATTATTATGTTAAAATCCTAACCCTAACCATACCCCCCGCAGAGTTAATTTCCCCCCACCTTTGTGTCAATCATTTGTGGCTGTTATGTAAATATGTATAAGACCAAGAGATATGTAAAGACACAAATAACGATGAACAAACGTCAACGGTCAAACTCAAATGGTTCTATAATAGTTTCAAATAATTATTAATCGGATCTATTTTCGAAAATATAGCTACGCATTGCGAACATGCAGGAGGATATAGATAACTTGCTACTATGCAGGATGTGACGAGATGCCACATGTGACGGCACGGACATGTTGCATCACCCCATTAATAAGTAATCTTGTATATAACACGTAATTGGATATGACATGTCATTATCACCAGACCCAACTGAGTATGAAACCGAGTGAGAGATTGTGGGTATATGTATGGAGTAATCAAATAAACAAGTATCTCATTGATCACTAGCAAATTCTTACATGGTACCAAGACTAGCGAATACAGCGAGTCTGAAATCAGAAATATGGCCACAGGATACAATCTCCCGCCACCGCCTGTGTTAGAGATTCATGATAGCAACGTGGCAGAAAAATGGAAAATATTTCGTCTCGCTTAGGACAACTATTCGCTCGCGACCGAGCTTAGCCAGAAACCGGAGAAAGTACAGGTAGCGAACTTACTAACAATAATCGGAGAGGAGGCAAGAGACGTATATTCAACATTTACAGACTGGGATAATGAAGACGACAAACAGAAAATTATCCCAGTGGTTACGAAATTCGCTGAATACTGCCAACCGCGCAAGAACATTCCCTTCGAGCGCTACCGATTCAATAAAAGAGCGCAAGAAAGTGGCGAGACATACGACCAGTACAAGACTGCTCTGAGAAAACTGGCGGAAGGCTGCGATTTCAGAGCTATTACACCAGACGAAATACTGCGTGACCGACTTATCTTTGGAATTTGCAACAAGGTCCGCGAAAGATTACTGCGAGAATCAAAACTCACTCTCGCGAAAACAGATGAGATTTGTCGCGCATCGGACAGTACAGCAGAGCAGATGAAAGAAGTCAGTCAAGGGGACACTGTCAGTGAAGTAACCTATGGCAAGAAATATGAGAGAGGAAGAAAGTCACGCAATGAAAAACCGGACGATGCGGTAATTGTGGCCGGATACACGAGCCAGACCACTGTATTGCCCGCGGAAAAACTTGCAACGAATGCGGAAAGGTGAACCACTTTGCCGAACGAAGAGATCGACGAGTCGGACGACGACGCGGAAGTCTACGTCGTTAGTGACGTCGCTGCTGTTACGCTAGACGACTCGCAGCTGGTGACCTTGAAGCTGGAGTCTGGCAATTATCTACGATTTCAACCTGACACTGGCGCGCAGTGTAACGTGATTCCAGTTCACCTATACAAGAAAGCCGCCAAAGATTCCGATCTCAAGTGTGTCACGCAATCAAGAAGTGCGATTTCCGCCTACGGTGGATCTCAGCTTTCAGTGATTGGACAAGTGCTGTTGAAAGTGTGGCGTGACAACACTAAGTGTACATACGCCCTATCCTTGGGCGAAGAGCGTGTATTGGCATGAATATTATCAAGTACACTGATAACGATGCGATCAACAAGCCTCATACCGACGATGCCACAGTCCATGAGATCAACGAATGTGAGTCGCATGAAATGATGACCAAGGAAAACATTTTGCGACAATTTCCTCAAGTATTCGCCGAACAAGTCGGTCAACTAGAAGGAGAATACCACATCAAGATAGACCCGACTGTGGACCCAGTGCAACACGCGCCGCGCCGAGTGCCGGTGGCGCTGCGAAAACGCCTGAAGACGCAGCTCGAGAAGATGGTGGATCAGAATATCCTGGCGCCTGTGACAACACCGACACCCTGGGTGAGCTCCATGGTGACAACCCCAAAACCAAATGGAGGTATGCGCATATGTTTAGATCCCAAAGAGCTAAACAAAGCGATTCAACGAGAGCAATATCCTCTTTGTAAGAGCATTGAGACTATTGTATAATGCTCCTAATACGTCTTTATTATTATTATTACCAACAATCGAGGACGTGGCGACGCGGCTACACGGCACGAAAGTCTTCACGAAGCTGGACGTCAGAAACGGATTCTGGCATGTCGTGTTGGATGAAAAGTCGTCTTACCTTACAACCTTCAACACGCCGTTTGGCAGGTACCGTTGGTTGCGCATGCCATTCGGGATCCGCTCAGCTCCTGAGGTTTTCCAGCGAAAGATGCATGAGATGATCGAGGGTTTGCCAAACGTGGAGGTGATAGCCGATGACTTCGTGGTAGTAGGCTACGGAGATTCCAGTGACGAGGCAACGAAAGACCACGACAAGAATTTACGTACTTTCCTGCAGCGCTGCCAGAGCAAAGGACTTAAGCTTAATATCGATAAGCTTAAGCTCAGGCAAACAGAAGTACCATTCATCGGACATATAGCTACAGGAAACGGGCTTCGTGTGGATCCCACCAAAGTCAGAGCAATACGTGACATGCCTGTGCCGACTGACAAGGCAGGCGTACAGCGATTACTTGGTCTAATTCAGTACTTGAGCAAGTTTCTACCGCATTTGTCTGACATGACGAAGCCGCTAAGAGAGCTGACGCAGCAGGAGATCGAATGGTGTTGGGGCGAAACACAGACCTCTGCGTGGGAGCAGTAGCACTTGAAAGACGCCGTAACACACACACCTGTGCTGCGCTACTACAACACGAAAGAGGAAGTTACGCTCCAGTGCGATGCGTCGCAGGCTGGGCTTGGTGCGGCCTTGCTACAAAATGGTCAGCCGGTAGCCTATGCCTCTAGAGCCCTCACCCCCGCGGAGACTCGATATGCTCAAATCGAGAAAGAACTCCTGGCCATCGTCTTTGCCTGTGAAAAATTCAACGCCTACATCTATGGCAGGGATGTGGTCACAGTGTAGACAGATCACAAACCGCTGGAAACCATCGTTCAAAAGCCACTGCACGCAGCACCGCAGCGTCTCCAGAGAATGCTGCTCCGTCTCCAGAACTACAACCTCGAGTTACGGTACAAGAAGGGGAAGGACATGTTCTTGGCAGATACGCTGAGTAGAGCATTCCTACCAGAGCAGAGTTCATCAGAGTTTGTCCACGAGCTTGAGGATGTCAACCATCAAACCTGGCTTCCGGTCAGTGAGGCACGCTGGCAACAGTTAAAGCACGCTTCAGAAGATGATCCCGTTTTCCAGCATCTGCGCTCGGTGATAAAAGAGGGCTGGCCAACAAACAGATCCGATCTTCGACAGTGCCTGTATCCGTACTTTGATATTCGTGACGAACTTACTGTTCAGGAAGAGCTGATCTTCAAAGGTCAACAGCTGGTGGTGCCGGCCGCACTCCGTAAGGAACTGATATCGGTCACACATGGATCGCACATTGGCATAGAAGCGTGTATACGGCGTGCACGTGATAGCCTGTACTGGCCGAGAATGACAACCGAGCTGAAGGAGTACATTAGCAAGTGTGATGTCTGTTTGGCTCACCGCAATAGTCCAGGCAAGGAGCCGCTCCAACAACACCAGTTCGTTGCCAGACCGTGGTCAAAGGTAGGTGCAGACCTATGCAACCTGGACGGACGCACGCTCCTCGTGATTACTTCAGTAATTACATTGAGGTCGCAACTACAACAACTACGCGAAGCGTGGCCAAAGAGCTCAAAGCAGTTTTCGCTAGATATGGCATTCCTGACTCGCTGGTCACAGACAATGGTCCGCAGTTCTCGTCAGCCGAATTTGCCGTTTTTGCACGCACATGGGGGTTCGATCACACAACATCATCTCCAACTTACGCACAGTCCAATGGGAAAGCAGAAAACGCAGCAAAGACTGTTAAGAAGCTGTTCAAGAAATGTAAAGAGTCAGGTCAGTCAGAATACTTGGCACTTCTGGACTGGCGCAATACGCCTACGGAGGGAGTGGGTACCAGTCCAGCACAACGCCTGATGGGCCGACGGTGTAAGACACTCCTGCCGATGGCAGGCACTCTTCTCCAACCCCGATACAGCACAGAAACTGATACCCGGGCGTTAGCGGGTGTGAAGCAACGCCAGCAGCATTACTACAATCAGAGTGCGAAACCACTACCACCCATTGCTCTTGGCGAGACGGTGCGTTTGAAGCTACCTGGACAAGACCGGTGGAGCTCAGGGACATGCACTGAGAAACTCGGTAACAGAAGCTATGCCGTGAAAGCAGGAGGAACAGAATACCGTCGGAACCGGAGGCATTTGCTTAAAACAAAGGAGCGGGCTACTGGGGAAACCAGCAGAGATGGCGGCCGAGTCATCATCGTCACTGGTAGAAGATAGCCACGAGGAGACACCAGCAGTTTCAGATCTGGCAATTGGGCTTGGAGCTGAGTTACCCTTGATGGATAAACCCAGTCCAGATCTGCGAAAATCGGGACGGACACAAAGCACCAGAGTGGCACAAGGACTATGAAGTGTCCCACAAATAATCAAAGAAGCTAATTACAAACTTCCACAGACTAGTAATTTTAGATTTATTACCTTATGTTATTGTTTCTTATGTCATTTATTTTGTTCTGTTATCTATGAGGGGAAAGATGTGACGAGATGCCACATTTGACGGCACGGACATGTTGCATTACCCCATTAATAAGTAATCTTGTATATAACACGTAATTGTATATAACACGTAATTGTATATAACACGTAATTGTATATAACACGTAATTGTATATAACACGTAATTGGATATGACATAACTTGCTACTATGCAGGAGGATAGATAACTTGCTACTATGCAGGAGGATATAGATAACTTGCTACTATGCTGGAGGATATAGATAACTTGCTACTAATGCAGGAGGATATAGATAACTTGCTACTAATGCAGGAGGATATAGATAACTTGCTACTAATGCAGGAGGATATAGATAACTTGCTACTAATGCAGGAGGATATAGATAACTTGCTACTAATGCAGGAGGATATAGATAACTTGCTACTAATGCAGGAGGATATAGATAACTTGCTACTATGCAGGAGGATAGATAACTTGCTACTATGCAGGAGGATATAGATAACTTGCTACTAATGCAGGAGGATATAGATAACTTGCTACTAATGCAGGAGGATATAGATAACTTGCTACTAATGCAGGAGGATATAGATAACTTGCTACTAATGCAGGAGGATATAGATAACTTGCTACTAATGCAGGAGGATAGATAACTTGCTACTATGCAGGAGGATATAGATAACTTGCTACTAATGCAGGAGGATATAGATAACTTGCTACTAATGCAGGAGGATATAGATAACTTGCTACTAATGCAGGAGGATATAGATAACTTGCTACTAATGCAGGAGGATATAGATAACTTGCTACTAATGCAGGATATAGATAACTTGCTACTATGCAGGAGGATAGATAACTTGCTACTATGCAGGAGGATAGATAACTTGCTACTATGCAGGAGGAGGATAGATAACTTGCTACTAATGCAGGATATAGATAACTTGCTACTATGTAGGAGGATAGATAACTTGCTACTAATAACTTGCTACTATGCAGGAGGAGGATAGATAACTTGCTACTAATGCAGGAGGATATAGATAACTTGCTACTAATGCAGGAGGATATAGATAACTTGCTACTATGCAGGATATAGATAACTTGCTACTATGCAGGAGGATAGATAACTTGCTACTATGCAGGAGGATATAGATAACTTGCTACTATGCAGGAGGATATAGATAACTTGTCATCGGTAAGCGTATGCTCTTATAAGCGGAAATTCAATATTATTCGATAATCCAAATGGTCGTTTATAGGCGCATGGACTAATAAAATTCATATATAGGCGCACCCCCTAACCAGACCCCGCGCAGGCTTGGATTAGCCATTGTGCCATCTTCTGCCAGAACAATGACATTTTGTGGCAGCACAATGGCTGGCCATTGTTCTGGCAACAAGATGGCACAATGGCCAGTCCTAGCCTGACCCCGCGAGAATAAAAGAAACAATTGACTTGAAGTTCTATGCCAATACTGGACAAGAATATCTTGGAAGAATAAACCAAAAGCAATAGCTATTGAAGTTCACGAGACTACAATTTATAATAGACAATGTTCGATTGTTTATTATAAAATAATTTTACTCTACGCTCAGACTACGGAGACCGGAATGACGTCAGTAACTAATGAGAATTTGTATAAAATCAAAAGCTTTATATATCGTAATTATCCAAAGTATAAGAAATTGTTTCTGAATTATTTTATAAAAATAATAGAATACGTTTACCCAGGTTTCTATAACGTGATCGAAACCCTCGTGAAGTAATTATAAAAACACTCGAGAAGTTCGGAAAACACTCGCCGTGACGGCTCCTCACAATTGCTCTCTTAACCTTCTCATCTTCTAATGTAAAACGTGAGATTATTTGTAAGTTTCGTGTGATGTTTTGCCTCCTGTATTTGCGATGAACTAGTCATGGGCCAAGGATATGTTGCTTTCTCGATACTGGACAACTGGTTCACTATTAAGGACACTGCACCACAGTGCTAGTGGCGTGCATGTCTTAAAGGAATACTGGCTGATGTTTCATATAAATATCCCGAATTTAAAAATTAAAATATAGCCCTAACCCTACACCTAATACTAACCCTAACTCTTACGATAATGCTTTATTTTAGAAATAGCGGATTTTAATTTCGAATTTTACTACCGATAGTCTATGTGACGTCATTTCGGGATTTATATGAAACTTCACCCGGAATACTCCTGCAGCCAAAATATAAATATAGTTCATACGAAAGATCTTACTGACTTTAGTTTATTTCCAAAGTTTCAGCATTCCTATCAATTTAGTTAAGAAGATATGGCTGTAATTATCGGCCATTTGCCGATTATGTACAATTTGGTAGATTTCTTATAGAAATACTTGAAAATCAACATCTTGCAACCCAAGACGCCATTTTCCTGCATCTGACCTGGAACAACTGTCGCGAACAAAATGGCGTCTGAAATTTAAGTGCATTCAAATGAAATTTAAATACAATCAAACCGTCAGGAACAAATCTTTTTAGTCTATAAATAAGTACGACACTGTTGAATTAAATAACATATTGCGTAAATTTGGAAATTATGGAGCCATGCGGCAACTAGATTGGTTATTTTTGTGGAATTATTCAGCCGATTATGTGTCATGATCGACCAACGATTAATCGAATTGGCTAATCGTTAATTTTTGGTGATCGGCTCATCTCTATCTGTTATGTAGAGATGATTTTGCTTAACTCTTTTCTGTCCCTTTGTTCTATTGATATCTCGGGAAATATCCATAAGACACATTATGTTATTATAAATTAGCATTAATTATCATAAATCAGGTTGAAAAACTTCCATTTTTCTAGAAAAGGTCATCTTGCACGCCCGCGTAGCATCATGAAAATTCAAAATGCCACCAATCTCAGACTTGTTTATGAAATTAAATCAAATTTGGCGTGTGAGGGATCTCATGTGCCTGGCGCTTGTCGAATTTCAATTTTTAATCTTGCGTTACCGTGTGCCGTGTTTTTCGATTGACGACTTCGGGGCTCTTCTATGACCCCTTTTGACTGGGCCGAACAGGAAAGAGTTAAAGTGCCTATGTAATGGCAAAATTCAGTTGTAAAATAACCCTTTGTTTGAAAGAACTCTTGAAACTATAAAGACTAACAATTTACAACTTTTTCATATCTCACTCCAATCTTGAAATATTAAGATTTGTTTAATATGTAAATGATCATACTTATGACATCACAATGCTGACTTATTGAAAAATTCTGCATATCTTTACATTATCATATGAATCGTTTGATGATTTGCATATTTGATGTCATTGGATACATCCACGCACATGCACCTGCATTTCAAGTGATTTCATTACATAATCTCAAGGATATATAAGCGTTTTCAATAAGTTATTATGCAGTGTGATATCATAAGTATGATAATTTATAGTGAAGTGAGATATGGAATAGTTGCAAATGGTTTGTCTTTATAGTTTGAAGAGTTCTTTCAAATAAAAGAGTTATTTTACAACTGAATGTTCCATTCATAAACAATTCTCTGATGTCGAGATCGGTTCTATGTTGCTAACGTTTTGAATTATCGATCCTGTTCATACACCTGATTTTCGAATTCAAAAAATTGGCGTTGCGACACCGTTACGGCCGTCCTGGTTTACGCTAATATCTAACAAAATATGCCTGATTTTGTCCCACGACATGACTTCATATATTTTTTACTATTAGTTCACATAAGTCGTGCGATGTCTTCATGATAGCAGACTTTTATACTTACATAATCTTATTTTTCCTGTCACTATACCTCTTGTAATAAAACAATATATGCAATATGTTATGGAAGTCCATTTATGAGCAAATAATGGCAATGACGAGCAAATACATTGTAGTTACCAGAAATGAACCCTAACCTATACACCTAGAGTTTCATCCTAAAACTCCAGTTTTCACTAGCGACATAAGCATAATTACGACATAGGCAAGCGTAGTTAGCACTTTATGGTAGGTTAACCTCTTTGTACTTCAAGAATAAAGTATTAAATTAACCATGAAGTACGAACATACAGCTTTACTGTGTACGTCGTGACTCTGTCAAACCAGACGGCAGTACTCCGCAGCGCGGCTCATATTTCAATGTTTATGTCTGTGACTTGTTTCTTCGACGGTAATCCGGTTCTTTTGTCTGTATCAATATCAAAGTTCAATCTGTTTGTCTTTACTCTGCAGTTCGACTTTGTTTTCGTTGTTGTCTTTCGTTCTTTTCGTTGGAGGGGGGGGGGGGGGGGGGGGGGGGGGGGTTCCCTTTGCTGTAAACTTGTCTCTTATAATTATTACGCGGGACGTCCGGATGTGGGACTCTACGTTGCGCCATAGTTAATAGAAACTAAGTGCGCGTACAATGTATTTGCTCACATTACCTTGTACCCAGGACTCTATATAAGGTTAATTATATTAACATAAGAACATGGTGGTTTAAATAATATTAAAAAGCCAGGTCTGTCTTTCATAGTCTTTCATCTTAATGTTTTAGCTAAGGAACGTTGCATAGAACTTGCTCTGAAGTAACTATTTCATGTCCATAAATTTAACATCACTCAGAAGTAGAAATTGTCTTGGTAATGGCCACGGAGCCGGTGAAAGAATTTTATAATGTTGCCGTTCCATATCTACATCCGTTCTAAAAAACAAAGGTTTAAAAACGATAGCTTTAAGAAGATATTATTATTATTATTCCTTATATTGACGATCGTATCCTCAGAAAATGCTTCTGAGTCCCGGACAGGAATCGAACCTGTAACCTGATTGCCGGTGAAACGCTCTAACCATTGAGCTACCGTTCGATTGATATATGTACTGCCTATGCGGCAGTCACTATGTGGGAGAGCTTGGAGTAGACAGACGATACATGAACGATCGTCGAGCTCGTATCCTCAGAATAATGATTCTGAGTCCTGGACAGGAATCGAACCTGTAACCTTCTGATTGCCGGTGAGACGCTCTAACCATTGAGCCATATATAGTGACTGCCGCATAGGCATATATCATATATATCAGACATATATATCAGACATATATCAATCGAACAGGTTGTAACCTTCGCTCTCCATCTGAGTTTCGGTGGCTCAATGGTTAGAGCTTCTCACCGGCAAGTAGAAGGTTACAGGTTCGATTCCTGTCTGGGAATCATTTTTCTGAGTCCCATTCACTACAGTAAAACTTTGTTTTGACAACAGCTGTGTCGTTGTTCAAACTATGGCCCACACCTAACATATAATTAATTTATCGAACCTTAATTAATCGTATCTCCGTTTCCCAAACAACTTTAAATGACATTAAATTTTTTATTGCTTCATTTGAAAGAGCATCAAAAAGTAGGACGATATGCAGTTTACCGTTCCTTGATATATTTTCTAGTTCCAGAGTTATAAAGATTTAAAGATGTCAAAATCAAGGGAAAATATGGCACAAAACAAATTGCTGATTCAGCACAAATTATGACATCATATGGTTTGCATGTTAGTTTGGTGAATGTTTAAATGAACTATAGCTCAGTTACTATGTGTCAGAATCAAATGAACCTTTGCACACAGACAGTGCAGGATGAAACACAGTTGATGTCACTAATTTTGTTGTCAAGGTAACACTACTGTTGTACCCAGGCCCCTTGAACGGATTTTATAAAACACCTTCATACTCTGTCTTGATAAGGATAAAATAATATCAGACGTGTGCTTGTCATACCTATGGATGCCTAAAATACACTTACTGTATACTATAATAATTTGAAAATTATACCCCCAGTGATAAATACAGTGTACAACAGTGTTACCTTGACATAAAAAATAGTGACACGATCAACTGTGTTTCATCTTGTATTATCTGTGTGCAAAGGTTCATTTGATTCTGACACATAGTAACTGAGCTATAAGTTCATTTAAGGTAGCAAGATCCCTCTGAATACATTTTTAATACCATACAATATAACAATTAACCCTTACAACCATTTGATAGAACATATGACAAATAATATTTCCACACAAAAAGTTTGCATAGATTATGCTAATTAGCTGACGAAATGGCCGCCGATTGGTCAAAATCGGGATATACTTCAAACAAATTTTCCAAACACTATTTCTCCCTCATTTCCCCATTTTTTTCAATAAACCACAGCCTCCTAACAGGAATATCTAGGGAATGGTGGTATGAATTTTGAATCTGATTCATACTTGTTGAATTATCTGACATAATTAATATAATTTAGGTGGTGGAAATTGAAAAAAAAGAAAAAAGCATGTCAGAAAATAGCTGAAAGTTTATATTGAAAATGCTACCACCAGAATATGCCTTAGTATATAAGCTATAAACTCAGAAACTTTCAGGACATTATCTCTAAAACTGCCTGAGAAATCTTGTTTGAAGTATATCCCGATTTTGACCAATCGGCGGCCATTTCGTCAGCTAATTAGCATAATTTATGTAAACTTTTTGTGTGGAAATATTATTTGTCATATGTTCTATCAAATGGTTGTAAGGGTTAATTGTTACAGCAGTTAATTGTTAATTGTGTCATGTCATATACAGTACACTAATTCATATTGAAAATTGTCAATCACCAGATGTATACGGCCCTTGACTAGGATTTATTTAACCTTTTTTGAAGTGCTTTTGTGATCAAATTTTTGGTATCCAGAATTTGTACATATTTGTAAAGAGCATGGTGTTCTTACGTATCTTGCCAAATTTCAAGAAATTGCGAGCATGGGAAGTCGACTTTTCAGACTGTTTTTATACGAGATTATACGACCGCCATTACTCGAACATGTTCCGGACGCTTAGGTTACGATTAGAGGAAGTGCGTCAAAGACTCAATACGTGGCTAGTTGTGTATGAATATAAAGCTACTTGGAGAAACCATTCTATTGTAACTTGTCGTATAATTTCCATAATGCTTTGTCACGTGTCATAAAGCTTCGTCGAGTTGCTTCATCATAAAGCTTCATCGAGTCTGAGAAAATGGGCGTGTCGGAGGCTTAACTCGAAAAGGGGTTAACTCGAGGCGATTACCTACCTCTCTAGCTGTCGCACTTAGTAAGATCTACTCCCTGACAATTGTAAGTGGTATAAGCAAAAATGGAGAAGTCTTTGAGAATAGCAATGCTAATGAACATCTGGGAATAACCTCGTGTTGATTCGCGAGCTTGGAACTCGTGTGAGTAGAGTTATTAGTTGATCTTTCCCGTGCTTCGAGGGTTTTCCTCCGCCAGTAAAATCAACACTCAGACCTTAGCTGTGCTCCGTGGTAAGACATGGAGGCAACATGCAGCGCCTTTGACATACCTTCAACTCGGCCACGTTCAAGCTAAACATTTGTAAAGTCACATGTCTGTTGTGTTTGTTAATAAGACTTTAATAATATAAACAACTTACATGACGATAAATCCAGCTACGTTTGTTCGAACTAAATCTTCGTCAAGAGACGACGCCATACTAAGACCAAGTACACAATGTACAAGATCTTTACCTTCAAGTTGAAAAATAAATATAATATTAAATCACAGAAACTATGGAACAAAAGGCATAAGATTAATATTAAATCACGGAAACAATGGAACAAAAGGCATGAGGTAAAAATAATAAAAAGTGATTGAAAGAACAACAAATACCACAGAACATCACTTTAAACCTCAACCATGGAGGAAACAATGGAACAAAAGGCATGAGGTAAAAATAATAAAAAGTAATTAAAAGAACAACAAATACCACAGAACATCACTTTAAACCTCAACCATGGAGGAAACAATGGAACAAAAGGCATAAGGTAGAAATAATAAAAAGTGATTAAAAGAACAACAAATACCACAGAACATCACTTTAAACCTCAACCATGGAGGAAACAATGGAACAAAAGGCATGAGGTAAAAATAATAAAAAGTAATTAAAAGAACAACAAATACCACAGAACATCACTTTAAACCTCAACCATGGAGGAAACAATGGAACAAAAGGCATGAGGTAAAAATAATAAAAAGTGATTAAAAGAACAACAAATACCACAGAACATCACTTTAAACCTCAACCATGGAGGAAACAATGGAACAAAAGGCACAAGGTAGAAACACTGATATCGAATGAAGACTGGATCAAGCAACTATTGTTCAGAAAATGAAGCCGGAAGTCCACCATTACTAAGGGACCAACTGAGGATCCACCATCGACAAAATAAAATAATTTTACTATAAAGAGGACCAGAAGACATTTTTCAAATTACTGGGTAAAACGATTCATGGCCTACCTACAGATTTACTGCGACTTTGGCCCTTAATAGTAATGGCCGCCGTTGGCTCTAATTATCCAGTGAGAGAAGCCTAATGTGAGACGTCAAATTAGGTTCAAGATTTTATGCATGTTAATAATAATAATAATAATATTAATGTTAACAAAGAAACTATATTGGCCAGACACTAAACCTATTTCGCGAGCGTCACAGTTTGATTTGCTTGCAAACTCGGAGCTTCTAATGATCTCTCGTCAATTTACATTATGCAAACATGCAAGCTTTCAAATTAGCTCATCAGATACAATAGAAAGCTCAATCCAGTCCTATTTTTGAGATCAGTGGTTAGAAATAATAAAAAAGTAATTAAAAGAACAATAAACACTACAGAACATCACTTTAAACCTCACCTGGCTGCATGGGAACCAGTTTCGTTTCACTTTGATCTTGTTGCATTCCAATAGGAAGACAAGAGTCTGGCACGGCAGGTGCTGTAAAATGATATACTTTGATGACTCTAACTTAATTAATTGTTTTAACTCGCAGGAAATTCCAATATAGGAAGGGAATAAAAACGTCATTTGGAGATGATAATAAGTTGCCAAGACATTGTTGCGAGATTCAGCATGTCCTTAGTTTTATTTCTGCAGAATCATCCTCAGAGTGAGAATTTGTTACATATTTTTATATATTCATGAATTCTATCTATTAAAACATTAGAATAAAAGTGAAATTTCCATAATAGTTTTGTGTTTGAATATATATAATTTTGTTTTCCAGAAAAATTGCGTTCTGTAACATGCAGTCTCCGGGAAATAGAAAACAAGACTTACCTCCAATTTTAAATACTTTAACATCTGAGAATTTTACTTCAAATGTATGAGGATAAAAATTCTTCTTAATACCATAAAAATATTGTCGAATTCTTTCATTTCTAGAATCTCGTCTCAACTCTTGGCTACGAGTGACAACCTGCAAAAAATGACGAAATTTGTAAAACAAATCCTCAAAATCACAAGAAGATAAATAATATTAGAAATCTATACATACCCCTCCAGATTTTGGAAGATGAATCACTTGAATTTTATCTCCAAACTCCTTTTTAAAATCGTTATAAAGTCTTTCTTGGTCGAGTACAACAATGATATTAACTAAAAATTGTAAAAATATAGTAATTTATCCTGCTTATGTTATACAATAAATCAACATACTCTTTTTACCCTTCTGTACTACAGTCTCGCATCGTATACTTCTTCTATTTCTTGTCCGTTTAGTCCTGGGACTGCGTTACTGTTATTGCGTCACTACTACAACTACACTAACGTTACATAAAAGTTTTTTTTCACGAATGATTTCATATATTAGTAAGATGTGTTATGTTGATTCTATTGTATAACATAAGCAAGTGAAGGTTGGAGCTTAGCATATACGTACGTATAGGCAGTACATATACATACGTATAGGCAGTATACATATGTGATATAGTTATTTATCGGCTGGGAGGTCCGGATAGAGAAATATTTGCCCGAGGTCTCAATATAGTTATTTCCAGCTTAGTTGAATCAAATTCTCTATTAGTTTTCCATTTTCCAGTTAATAATGAACACTATAAAATATTTTAGCATTTAGGATACCGTGATCATGCACGGTCAAAATATCGTAAAATTCCGCCCGCTGCTGCAGCCAATCAGATAAAGCTAGGATTCTGCCGCTGGCGTTCACGATACAAAAAAAATAAATATATATCAATCCAACCAGTAAGAGTTGTAAGTCTTGGTAGCTCAATGTTCGAGGGTTTCATCTGCAATCACAAGGTTACAGGTTCGATCCCTGTCCGGGACTATTCTGAGGATTTTATCTTGACGATCGTCCATATATATCGTCTATTACGATTAGTGATGTTAAAAAAACACATATGTTGTGACACCTTCATGTTTCACGATGTTTAACACAATTTCCGGCTTAATAGAAAGGGGGCTTAATTATTTCTGGCTTCAACAAAGGGAGATGGCTTATTAGAAGAAGGGGCGTAACAAAGAAATTACGGTTGTAAAATAGGAAAACTAAATCAGTGAAGTGAGTGGAGTAGTGTTGTATGACATAGCGCTGAACAGACGAGGTGAGTAGATCAAAATAATCCAACATTTTCAACCATCCTATCGCATCACTGAAAATATTTTTCGTTTTATGCAGAACATTTCTCCAAATAGAAAACTAAGAAAACTGTAATTACCGTCAAATTCTTTCACAGCATGAACTAACATTTTGTATCCTTGACCTGTCACCCAGCCACATGAATTAATAACAACTCCTCCAACTCGAGCTGAAATAGAAAAATAAAATAAAACTAAATAAAAAAGAGTATACATTGTAAATCATCCGTAAAAATAGTTTAAAATAATTACCTTTTTCATTCTTTTCAAATCTTTCTTTCACAACTTTTGCAAGTTGAGATGACAAAACATTGTAAAGTTTGTGGTTTGGTCCTGGAGATGTGTGACCAAAATGATAAACTAATGGAGCGTGGATAGGGAAGCCTAGAAAATGAAAATTATTAAATTTTGCTTCAAGAACTTTCAGATTTCCTAGATGAATATATTAGGGAGTAATTTAGGATTCGGCTAAATTATAGGTTATAAACACATCATTTTAGCACCAAAATAACACAACTCCAAAGGCCACACTGCAAGGCACTGTAAGTATAACAGTGCCTTATTTACAACGCAACAGCGTTTAAGAGACAGCGTTCATATGAGCCGAGAAAAATCAACGGGGTGACAGAAATGAGTGAGATAAATTTAATCCAGCGTGCATATCAGAAACAAACTACCGGGTTAGCCCAGTTAATTGATGTTAGAGTTACAACCAGTACAGGTATAACACACTGATGGTTTAGGTTTAAAGCATACTGTAAAATTACAGGTGTTCAGAGCTATGCAGTGTTACGGTATATTTGTAAGCACGTAATGTTTCGGTGTTTTGCATCAAGTTTACTCGAGGTATTTATATTTACACTATTTATATTTGATTTATTTATATATTCACACTATTTATATTTGATACTTCAATTACGCTATTATATTACAATTTGTATTACAATATCAGACATAGTTTGACTCTACTCTGGCTTTAAAAAGTTTTTTTGAACGTAACTTTAAAAGTTCCTGTCCATGACCCAACGTTTCGACACTCCAATGGCCAATCTATATAGTGTCTTCATCAGGGGTGATTGTTGTAAAGATAGGATCCCTATCGATACCCTCATAGAACTGATGATAACTTTTAAAGTTATGTTCAAAAAACATTTTAAAGCCAGAGTAGCGTCAGCCATGTCTGATATATATTACAATTTTCAAAACAATATTTTTTTCACTTTCTCACCTTCTTCAATATCTGCAGGTCTTTCAATAAGAAGTGCACCTACACAATATATAACATACATGCAGCATGAATTAAAAAATAATACCGGTAATTAAGTTTCACAACCTACTATAACATTGGATGTATTGTAGGTTCAGTTCATCCAATTACAGTGGCTGTAGTTTAATTTTTAAAAACAAAAATTACAAATTAGAAACATCAATTCTAGATTACAGCCAGATACTGTATGGGTCATTAAAGCTGTATGAGACATGTGAGCAACAGTCTCAAATAGTCAGATTACATTGACACCCCAGCTCATCTGCCCTTCGAACCAACGCAAACATGAAGCCTAAAAGTTAACATCACATGCCATTTGCATTGGTGATATACAGTGTTGGTAACGCATACCATGGCTTGTTCAATGCGAAGTGAAGTTTGGCCCCCAAATTCAACTGTTAAGAATTTGTGGTGACAAATATCGGTAACCACCAATAAATCGACCGATCAGCTTGTAAATCGTATTGGAATTTATCGGATGTGTAAATTGGATTTTTCTCAATCGGCTCATCACTAGCAAATTTGCCCCTGACATCAACATTTTTTATTGTCTTATTTGGAAGAACTTTTAAAATGATAAAGTAACTTCTTTTGAAGATTTTCGTTTCTTCGCTTTCTTTTTGAGATATACCAGTTTGTTTGATATGCAAATGTCCGGAATTTACGTCACACATGCATAATGAGTTATCTGAGAATGGTGTATATCTTTGCGTTCATCAAAAAAAACCCACTAAAGTGTGAATAACACATGTGCGTGTTTCTCCCACAACACCAAACTTCTTGATTTTAAAGGATTTCGTTCGAGAATGAAAGTGATATACACATTTCTCAAATATGTCATTATGCATGTGTGACGTAAATTCCGGACATTTGCACATCAAACAAACTGATATATCTCAAAAAGAAAGCGAAGAAACGAAAATCTTCAAAAGCAGTTACTTTATCAATTTAAAAGTTCTTCCAAATAAGACAATAAAAATGTTGATGTCAGGGGCAGTTTAATCACGATATATAATATGTTACTGTAGCCTGTAGGTATTGTACCTGCTGATCCAGGAATGGAAACTGATCCCTAAAAAATAAATCAGATACATTTAGCAAATGTGCTTTTGCTCTTTGATATCTTACAATAAAGTTGTTGTTTTTCTGGTCGTGACTCATGTGACACAAGCCTGGAAATAATTATTTTTGTTGTACCTGTGAATCTGTCAGAATGACTAGGACAAATGAATTTGTAACAGACACACAAATTATACCTGAAAAAACTATATATGTGTAACATCTCAAAACGTAGCGTATTATCTCTCCAAACACAGCGTAATGACTCAAACGTAGCGTAACGTCTCTCAAAACTTAGCGTAAAGTCTCAAACTTAGCGTAATGTCTCACAACGAAGCGCCATATCTCGATACTTAGCATAACGTCTCATAAGTCATAACTAAACGCAATGTCTCCAAAGCGCAATGTCTCTAAACTTAGCGTAATGTCTCACAACGAAGCGCCATATCTCCAAACTTAGCATAACGTCTCATAAGTCATAACTAAATGCAATGTCTCCAAAGCGCAATGTCTCTAAACTTAGCGTAATGTCTCCAAACTCGGCCCAATGTCTCCAAACTTAGCGCAATGTCTGCAGACTTCACACGCAACGTCACACAAAATAGCGAAATAGCGCAATGACTCCAAAGCGTAATGTCTCCAAACTTAGCGTAATGTCTCCAAACTTAGCGTAATGTCTCTCATCTGAGATTGTACAACACAAAATCTAAACGCAGTCCATTCAATACAAAAATATTTTACTTTTACAAAAAGTTGAGTATAATCTTTGGAAAAGATGAGCATCAGACAAAATGACAGACATAATTAATATTGTCTATAACTGTCAAATCTTTAGAAATGAGATATTTGTATTGGATAATGTCCATGACCAGCCGCTTAAATACCCAGGCTTGTTATATAACATTCATCATGTGTACTATAATACACTTCACGCATGGTTTGTCTCATCTCTACCTACCTGTCCAACATCAATATCCACAAAAACTGGATGTCTTCGAAGCCTGACAGCATAATTTAATAATATTCTACAAAGAGTGGACTTTCCAACATCACTTGGACCTGTTATTATTATCTGAAAGAATATTTTAGACGGTATTTCAGGAATTGAGAAACTTTTTTCAGGATTTGAGAAATTGTGCAATTAATTTACTAAAAAAAGTAGAATGCTGCATAGGCAGTGTTTTGGATATATCTTGTATACAGGATATAACAAAGTGAAAATGTGGTGGATTGCCAAGATTTTAGGAACGAAATACTGACATTTCAAGGGGAGCCCTTGAAAACTCTTGGCAGTTAACCACATTTTCGCTGTTTTAATTTACCTTTGGTCCAACTAACTCTACATTTTTCTTTGCTTTTTCTCTCATTTGATCCAGTGCTGCATGAAGGTTCAGATACATCAACATTGGAGTTTCTTTTGATACATATGCTCCATCAACAACTCCATGAATTTGAATCAAAGTTAAGGAGAAATAATTGGAACAATTACCTATGTTGTTTGATGTACCAGTACAGTATGTATGATATGTTACTCAGGCGTTTAGCCAAGGATTTCAAAACTGGCCGTACAAACATTTTGGTGGGCGTGGCCACAAAACTATTTTGGTGGGTGTGGCCGTGTGAGCAAAGCTTCCATTGCTGGTGCTCTATTGCTAGCCTGCAATGCACTCCCGATTAAGAAGGACCTGCGGAGGAGGTAGAGCTTACCAAACGTATTGAACAGTGCTTCTATTATTTAAACAACGTTTTTGCTACAACTTCATGTTACAGCATATGGGCAATTCCATGTAACGGACATTACACAGTTTGTCAAATGTTGAAAACTAATTTGATATATTTCTTCCACTTTTACCATTGTTTCATTTTGAATTAGAAATTCTGATAAGTGAACAACAATTGATGTTCAACTAACTAATTTTTCAGAATGTTTTGGAAAATGTCATATATTTACAATCACAATATTTTGCGTAACGGACATTACTCCAGAAAAGACATGCCTATTTTAGTACTTTTTCAAACAACATATCTTCTCAATTACAATGATTGTTACTACAAAACACCTAAATTATTAATCCATTTGTACATACTTTAAAATTATTTGTACATGTTGGAAAATTTTTTACCTTTTTTTGAAATAAATAACAAATTTGTGTGTAACGGACATTACACAGAAGCCGTAACGGACATTACACTTTTGTCTCATGCTTCTTCTTTATTAATATTTGGTCCCAAAGTTACCCAATTTGATAGGGGATTGGATTTAAAACACATTTAATCCATTGTAATATTTTCAACAATCAACAAAAATGGCTTTTTGCTTGTTTAAGCATAGTATGCACACATTGTAAATGTTGTGTAAAAACCTTAATTTCATGTAAAATTGTAACTATGTAGAGGTAAATTTGAAGAATTACAACACTGTATTTGGATGTTGGCAATAAAGTTAGATGTTTTTATAGCTAAAAAGCATAAAGAGGATAACATTTCCTTTGCCACTAAGGGCTCTTGCTTAATTTAAGAAATCACAAAAGGTGCATTTAAACATGGAATTGCCCATATACACTTTAAATTGATCTCACAATCAATCATCATGTGTGCATGTACTTGACAAAAATTATTAGTAACAAAACCTACACAATACCTGTAGCTAACGGAAACCTGTAAGTTGTGTTTGAGGGAAAATATTTTGCTTAGGCCATTTTCTGTCCATACGAAAAGTGGCTGCCCAAAAATCTAATTTTTCAAAAGTGGCTGTCCATTGGCCGCCAGTGATGTTACTGTACATTTCAGTTTGACCTATTAATTTCAACACTCAACAATCTATACACAATAGTAGTACTACAGTACTTGACAAATTGCTACTGCATGATTTCATGTGAAGCATTTAAACAAAGAAATCAAGATTTACAGATAGTTCTGACCCGTAAAGAGGGTTTCCAATAGAATTTCCACGAGGAGGTGTTTGACATTATTACAGGCAGCACAATGCAGCCATAACAATTATATAAAACTAGTATATATTCTTTGAAAAATTCCTCAAAGTAGATGGTGGCGAATGGTTTTCTACAGGCTGCTGGATTCTATTGGAAACCTTGCTAAAGTACAACCCAAAATAAAGTACAGGTACATATAACAATCATATTTTATAAGTTTCATATAAGTATCCCAAATCCAAAACATATACAGTAGTACTTCCTAACACCAAACCTTATCCTAACTCTAACCTTAATCCTTACCCTAAACCTAATAACCCAAACTCTTATGATAATGCTTTAAGCCGACGCTAAAAATCCGAAAAACAGAATAAAATTGAAAACTTATCCTTTTATTTTCAAAATAAAAGAATAAATAAGCCAAGAGTCCAAAATGATAAAAATCTATATATAGTTCCGTGTTTGCCAAAGCTCATTTTTATGGCAAAATCAAATTATAAAGACACTAAAAATCTTGAAGTTTTTCACATTTTGTTTGGATCGCATTGAGCAATATTCATGAACTGGAAGTCCGGAACTGGTAGCCTGTAGGCTCCAGTAGGCAGTCCTCTTTACAATTATACGTGTGCACATGCGCACTGTTCTGCAAGACGATCTGTGTGCGCTCAAGCATATGTCTCAAGCAATGGCTTTAGACAGCTTTTGCTTGCCAGCAAACCATCCACAGGGACATACCCTTGGGATTTACTTATAGCTGTCACATGGTTTAGCAATTCATCAAGCTCAATTTCACATGTCTTTTTATGTAAGTGTGATATATAAGTGTGTCATGAGAGGTAATACTGTTTCCTTTTCTTTCCCAGATCTGAATCACAAGTACGCTTTTTTATTGACAAAATTACATTTTCTTTGCAAATGATGAGATAAACTTCTTTATGCTGCTTATGCTCTGAATGTTGTATTGCCCAATTTTCTCCTGGGGGTGGGGGTAATTGTTGCATTATTTGGCCCCATTATAGGGGTTTTAACAACCATTTGCTAAGGTTGCTTTGACAAATGCCAAGGCTGGGTCCCCGGGGGTCAACCCTTGGGATGGCCACTGATACCCGCATAAGGGGAGAGTGATAATGCATGGTTCAAGCAGGACCATCGTTTGCCCCGAGGGTGCCCTGGGGGGAGGGGTGTGGAACGGAACAGAACAAATTGAACCATGCATAAAAAGAAGGCTCTTCTTACAGGTACTGGGCATCACAGATTAAAACTTGTCAATAAAAATGTATTCACAATATACACATGAATAAGTAATTAATTAGACTAGAAGTTACTATCGCAAGAGGAAATGCTGCCTCAAAAGTCATGGGAAGCCTAATTTTTGATAAAATTTCCAAAATGAACCCAGTGTACACATTTCCACATTTCTATCAATTATTTTAATTATATTTAAATACAGCAGACTTAAATTACAAATGACTATCACTTATGACTTATCCAGTTATCTGAATATAATTTGGCAATTAGGCTTTTGACTGTATCAGTATACAGTATACATTATACACTATACATTATGACTACAGTATGTAGTTGGTGATTGGTAAACAAATTTCTGATAAATCCGGCACTGCTGCCACTATAAATCATGCTTCTTACTGTGGCAAAGCTGTCAGTGGAATCGCGAGTGTCGGATATGTTATATCAGTGTGAACACAATGGCTCCTGTGATTATACAGCTACAAAATAGAAGATAAAAGCCGTTAAATCCCTTGACTCTTGAGAAATGTGCTGATAATTGAAACTGGTTGCCTTACCTTGACAAGAGAATCTTTCCTCAGGGAAATCGAAGTTGAAATTCGGAAGCACAACCACGTTGCTGTTGGCGAGTTCCGAGCATTTGATTCGGATAGTTTCCGCATCGGGCGATTAAACGAACATCAACGAGTTACGTCATAAAACGTCATAAATCTGTGGACATACAAACATCCATGATCGTAATTTAAGGTCGATCGACTTTACATAGTTCCACGAAAAGGTCTGGGTACGAGACACAGCAAACCAAGTCAAGCAATTATTAATCATAGATCTTCTTCATAAACCAAAACATAATATGAAAAGGATATTTCAACACTACATCCATCCCATGTAAACACAGCTATTTTAGCTCCAGGTTTGAAGTTGAATTTTTTCTTCAAAATAAGTTCTGTACCAAATATTTCTGCTTGGCCTTTCAATAACTAGTAATATTAAAGAAAATACATAGTGAACAATGGACTAACCTGTAAATGTGTAGTTCCAGAAAAAATCCATAACCGGGGTGTGGTGTTGGACACTGAAATTTGTTGGACATTAAAAGAGGGGGGGCGGGGGGTCAGATTCATCTTAATATTCCAAATATCTTTCTACTGATTCAAGATAGAATGTGTTTTTCTGTGTCGTAGTCATTATATTTTAGATATTACGGTGCATAATTGTTACCGATAGTCGTCACTGCGACTATTAAATATTTGTCCTTGGCTCCTTGGCGACGAATCGTTGGAAATTGTTGGACATTAAAAGAGGGGGGGCGGGGGGTCAGATTCATCTTAATATTCCAAATATCTTTCTACTGATTCAAGATAGAATGTGTTTTTCTGTGTCGTAGTCATTATATTTTAGATATTACGGTGCATAATTGTTACCGATAGTCGTCACTGCGACTATTAAATATTTGTCCTTGGCTCCTTGGCGACGAATCGCCACATTAGTGACTGATCAACAATTGCTTTTGTCTTGTACTTGCTCTGAGAAATATGAGTAAAATCATGTTGACTAAGTCGGTTTACTTTCCAAGTTACAGTAGTATCGAATTCAATCCGCGACTCATCACAACAAACCCTGGGCACACTATTTTTAGAAAAACTGCGAACTTATTCTTATTTCTTGCTGTCAAGTAGCAGGCTTTTTTGCATTTGTAAGCTGACTTTGAATTTTATTCAAATTCAAAGTGGCGTTGTTCACTCGAACAGTGTTTCTCTCCATAGTTTTTTGGACGACCGAAATTTTGCAAGTATGTGAGCATGATGTTGGCCTATATCTCTAGGGTTAGTTCCTCTGCCTCTTGTCCAAGGTGCCTCGTTTTCTCGAGAGTCCAAGCAATGTTGATAGCACCGTGAATTTCGCCGATTTGAATGTTTTCAACGCAAATGCTATTCGCATTTCAAATTACATTGAAGCTTTGGAAATTCCAGGGGGTGGGGGGTCAATGTTCGACTGAAAAAAGAAATTCCAGAGGGCAGGGGGTACTAGACAAATTGCCTTCCGTGGGGGGGGGGGGGGTTATGGATTTTTTCTGGAACTATACAATAAGATTTATGGTGAAGGAAAATTTGAGTGTTAGAATACAGTATATACATTTTAAGACCAAACCGGGACCAGTTGCGAAAAATGCAATCTCAACGCCTTCCGGCTGGAATTTAACCTGTGACCCTGCGATGCCAATGCAGTGCCCTGACCACTCAGCTACAGAGGCCATTGTTGAGAGTCTAGTTACAAGTTCTGTATAATATACTATGGTGGTGCAGGGTCTGAAAATCTGAAATTTAATTTTTTTTTCAGTATCCTACTGAAATACTGGGATACCAGGGTTCATAATTCTAGTATCCCTCCTGAGAATCCAGTATCCCACTTCTGGATATTACCATGATTTTCAGTATCCCACCTGTTATTTGTCTGTATCTAAGCCCAAATATGATGTTTTGTCAGTAATTAAATAAACTAAAAGCATCAACATCAACATTGTTCAAATTATTATTTCCAATGTTTTATCAATCGGCCTGGCACTTTTCTCTATGATCATTTTCTGCACTTCGATCAGTTCGGTGTTCATATACCTGTACCTCTTCACCATTTCTGACGACTACAACGTCTTCTACAGGAGATTCTGTGTAGTTTTTAAAATTTTTTAAGTATATATAGTTTAAAACACTCGCAGCAGTGTTTATCGGGTTTAAAACTAGGGATGCACCGATAACGAAAAATCCAATTTACCGATACGATAAATACCGATATAACTTGCGGGTTTGTTTTCGGCCGATATATCGGTAGTTACCGATAATTTCGTCAAGAATACTTAGCTGAGTGTTTTTAGAGCAAAATGTTGGCGAAACATATTAAAACCAGTAAAAGAAACGTGATTACAAAATTTAATGAACTCTGAACTCTATAGTTATCAAGAGTTAAGTCGTAATTTGTAAACATTGGTTAATTCGGCAATCAGTTGGGTGATTTTCTCGGCTTGTGGACTGTTTATATCCCACAAGCGCACATTTTGAAAACTCTCCTGAACTGATAGTTGCTTTTTCAGCTGTTTCTTTACGGTGCATGTTGTGCCTTTTCCTTCTGTGCTCTTATCTTTTTCCTCCGCTAACTTCTTCTTTTTTTCTTCATTAGCGACTAGTTCACTGAATTGCGTTGGATGCTTTTGTAGGTGAATACGCAAGTTCGTCGTGTTATACGTCTTGCTCGTCTTACCACCTCTTGGAATAGTAATGTCCATTCCTTTTTCCAAGCAAACTAAGCAAGCTACCTTTGATTCGTTATTCTCGCATACTCCAAACTTCACTTCGTGTTGAACGAGACATGATACACGCGTTATCATCGACCCCAAGCACTTTAAAGAGCAAACAGCATTTGAGATTGTAGCTTGGGGAGCGGATATCATGCATTTTGTCATCTTATTAAAATCGAGCATTTACTGTCATGAAATCTCATCGCAGGAAGTTGCAAACAAAGCATGTCTCACCTCGACAGAAAAAACGTCATGTTGAACCTCACGCGTTAATTAAATTTTACAGTTTTATTGGGAAACACAAGGCGTCTTATAAACAAGCTTAAGTTTAAGCGTCAGGGCAGCGTCGTGTTATTTATCGGAAGCGCCAATATATATTGACGTTATCGGCCGATAACCGATAAGCCCGAAAATGGCCGATTATCGGCTTCTACCGATAAATTTCCGATTATCGGTGCATCCCTATTTAAAACACGAGGCAATAGCTGAGTGTTTTAATAGACCAAATAAAACACTGCTGCGAGAGTTTTGAACGGCTTCAAAAAGGAAAGGCATCTAAATAACCATGTTTACCAACTATTTCAGTGATACAAGTCATCATGTTTTCGCCGAAAAAATCAAAGGAAACATTTATATAAATCAGAACAAATCTTTATCACATATAAAACCTTCATCATGCCACAGATTTCCTTTGTCTTTTCTTCATGAATTATTGACGAGTTTTTGAATTAAATATTTTAACATATTCACCGTAATAACACTGCTTATAAATAGAACCACATTGGTGCTTCCATCAGTGAAGATATTACCCGATTCATTGACTGATGTACAGTAAACCCACCAATAGGCAACAACCTCATACCCAGTGCTCTAACCTAAGGTCTTCCCGGCGACTCGTGCTAACAAAGCTATCGGGAGACCACCAGAGGCATTTACCGCCATCCCGATTTTTGACATTTTGTGGTATCACAGAAGTTAGTACCCAAAACGAAATTTCGGTATCCCGTGGATATCGCAAATTTCAGACCCTGTGGTGGTAATGTCGGGATAAGATTACCACCACTATATATACAGAACTTGTGACTAGGCTCTCGGTAATAGCACTGCACTAGGATTGCAGGGTCACAGGTTCAATTCCACCCGGAAGGCCTTGAAGTTGCATTTTTCGCAACTGGTCTCGGTTTGGTCTTAAAATGTATATATATTCCAACACTCGAAATTTTCCTTCACCACAAATCCTTACAGTACATGTAGTTTCATCGAGTGAAATGCCAAATATTACCTGTAATATACCCAGAATCTTATCCCGGCATTACCACCACTATATATACACGCTCTCGGCAACGACTTCCGTAGCTCAGTGGTCAGAGCACTGCACTATCATCGCAGGGTCATGGGTTCAATTCCACCTAGCCTGCGTGCAGAAAATTCCACCCGGAAGGCCTTGAAGTTGCATTTTTTGCAACTGGTCTCGGTTTGGTCTTAAAATGTATAAACACCATAAATCCTTAGAACATGTAGTTTAATCAAGTGAAATGCCAAATATTACTTGTAATAACCTGTAAATAGCTGTATTTTAATATGTATATACTAATATACTGTACATAGCAAGAGAAAATCCTACAGTGAACATGAATTTGCTATGGCATATGGATGTAAAACAAACATTGAAGCACAAATATCGTTAAAAAAAGAAAATTGACGTACTACAACTTGAGCTGATTGACTTCCTTCTATTTCTGGCACTTCAAAACGTAGTTCTGTCTCTCTTTCCAAGGCCCATGTCTTTACAGTTTGCTGAATTATCAAACGTTGATCAACACAGTTAAAGCATAACGACATTAAAATGTTTAAAAATAACATTGAACTACCTCGTTTGAATTGCTGTCGTCGTCACTCATCTCAGTAAAATCTAAAAAATGCTAAATTTCTAAAATCTTAATTTAAAAAGAACTGTCTACCATTTTGTATTTTACAACATTCTCGTTCCCAGACCCTTCGTGGCCCTCTTCACTCCAGTCTCCAGTTATTTTGGCCGAGCAAAAGAGCGGGAAAACATATCGATATCACTTTAGTTTTTGTGGCTGCGATAATATAAAACAATTTTCCTTTTTCTACTGTAAAAGGTAATGTAATTATGTCTATATTTGTAGCTATATTATTTTAAGTTTCTATTAATAATTGTTTTTTAGTTTGTTTCTTTGTTTGCCATTATTCTCCGATCATTTCAAGTGTTTTTTTGTATTAAAAATTACCAGTCGTGTTTTATCAGTCAGGAGTTGAACCATGAGAGAAAACATTTAATAAAAGGACTTATTTACGATCATTGTTGTTATCTTTAATGTTTAATTGATCATTATATTTAATAATTTTCAAAAAGCAAGCGAGGAATATAAATATTAGAAATTAAAACTTATTTTGATATTGTTTCAATGTATAAAATTCAATTTAGTTTCGTTGATTATAAACTTATCTAAAACTGTATCGAGTATTATATAAAAGCATATGAAGTATTACTTAATAGATTTATATTTTTAAATACTGAATGATTCATTTATTTTAATTTATGTTACGTTACGTTACTTAATGCTGACTTCACTATTTGCAATTGCTAATTTTCATTGTAACGTCTGTACCAACTTTTATCAGCAACGAAAGGCCAAAGAAATCAGGATATGACTTGGACCAATATTTGGATAACTTGGCTCACTAGTAGCAATGAAGAGTGGCGAACTGGTCTCTATAACATTCTGGATAATTTTCCTTTCTTTAATTATACAAATATTTCCAATCCCTTATCAAGCAAGACCTTCAGCGCAACACCCTACTTTTTTATTCCAACAACATTGCTTTTCACATTGATTGTTCTACTCAAACAATTTGTCAATGGTAAGTCAAATAAACAGCCAAACATGTCTTCAAACATGATTATGACATATCCGTAATATTTAGGTCTTCCTGAGCTAAATCATAATGTATATACATGATTTTGCTCAATGGAGTTTTCGCTGTCAAAGTTACCGGATGTGATGTACTTGCCACAAAAATGCCTCGTGTCACATCCGATAATATTAAACAGCGAAAAACTCCAATGAAGATGAAAATGAAATTTTCGGCTGACAAGATATATGATTTTGCTCAGGAAGACCTAAATATTACGAATATGTAAAATCCCCAAACGTGAGATCGGCTACTTTAACAACAGCAAACTAGCAATAGTAGTGAGTTAAAGAGATATTTTTTCAAGTTTGTTTGGAAAGGAGCTAGTATAGTCCGGTCTGGTAAAGAAATGATCGTTACAGGACGGATAAAAGCACCAAATTTGGCACAGACGAAGATAAACGCTTAATGAAGCATTTCAGAAGGGGTGCCCAAAAATCTGTAGTCAGGGGGGAGATATATTTGACAGGGGGAAGCGGGAGTGAAATTGGACGTCTTTTGTACATTATCATACAGGTTTTCAATGTGATGCGTTAATTAGTGTAATTGAAAACAGAGTTAAAGTAATCATTGAATAAGTTGGCTCTATCTTGAGGGACAGTACAGATGTTTTACTGAATTCATCCTTCACAACTGCAGTAGCTATCTTCCTAAAAGAAACTCCAGAATTTTTTTTGATTCTTGGAGACTTCATCGGAAAGGTTATTTAAGTATTCATAGTACTTGACACGTATTAGCTTCTTGTAATTTCTTCTTAATATTTTAAATGATTCAATATCGTAAGGTTTTTTAGATCTTAATGCTTTCCTACTAGCCTTGTCCTTTTTTCTACATAGAATTTTGGCCTCTCTATCAATCCAGGTGGGTGTAAGTTTGTCTTTGATCTTTTTCTTAGGAACAAACTCGTTAACGGCAGACCAGAATAGGTCCTCTCAATTGGTTAAATTCGCGTTGGTGTCGTTATCGCGAACATTGAAACATTCTAAGGAATGATAGATAAGATTTTCTTCAGTTCGTCCAGGTAAGCCTTTTTGAAGTCAAACACTAATTTTGGTGTAGGAGTTAGAGGCCGTGAATGTAACACTTAGGTGATCCGAATGTATGAGGTCTTCACTAACAGATAAGTTAGTAATTAAGTCAGGGGTAGAGGTAAGAATAAGTCTAGTATGTTGTTATTTCTTGTGGCTTGGTGGTTTAATTGGGTAAGAAATAGGGCATTCAATAATTCATAAATCTTAATGTGCAACTTATCAAAAGAAAGAGGAATTTGATTGATCCAGTCAAATTTGGAAGGTTAAAGTCTCCAACTAGAAACACATTATACGTGTTTAAGTTGCATGGCAATCCGATTGAAAGACTCTTCAAGAAGACCCGAGTAATTTATGTTACTGTCCGTAGGTCGATAAAAAACACCAAAAAGGGACTTAGAACCAGTAACAGAAGATGATATTTCACACCAGATTAATTCACAATGATTTACTTCTAGATCACTTCTCAGATAGCCACAAGGTCGTCTCTGTAGGCAATATGTCTCTACTCAATATCGAATATCCTGCATACGGGATAATTTCATGACTGATCCATAACAGTAGTCAAGCCAGGTCTCTGTCAGGGCAACAATATCAAACTGTTCAGCATAAATAGTAGAGTGGAAATCCAGTATCTTATTCCTGATTGAACGAACATTCTCCAGTAAACATTTTAGTAAACATTCTCCAGTAAAATATTCGTATGAAAGGCACGGTTTAAGTCGTTCGGCGAGACAGAGCTTGCGTCCGAATCTCCATGATGATCATGAGTATTAGGAAGACAATCGGTACATGCCCAGAAACGATTATGATGACAGATTAAATCCTGTGAATCTTTAAAATATCTCGTAAAACAAAGGCATAAGAGAAGTTATCGCTGGATTTGTGGCTAAGCAATGCATGTTATCCGGTCGGCGTCTATACTGTAGTTTACTGCAACACAGCTCTAACCAACATCTTTCTTGTGCGAGATTACTAGATAGGATATCAGTGGTGTCGTTGATATCACAAGGCGAATCTGGTACGGATACTTGAGATCTGGAAAGGGAAACATCAGGAACAATGGAGTAACTTTCTGGAAGTGTAATGTCTCTGGAAGACTTATCCATGTTGATTGTTAGTGCATGTTCTTGAGATGTACCATGTGCGGTTTCTTCTGAAAATTGAAACATACTTAGTCATGTTCCATGAAATGAGCCCTTTGATGGTGTAGAGGATGGGTTGTGGTCAATATTATTAATTGCGCCAATGGTAAAAAGACCAAGCTGCATATTTAGCGGACAAACGACCCCAGTCGTCTTGAAACGATTACAGATAGACGTCGCCAAGCCATTTGCTAATTCATCCACTCTACTGTAAGAAACGCTGAGGCCGAGTTCTTTTAATTGATTAACCGGTTTCTTGCTTCCTGTTTGGGTGTGTTACTAAGTCCAAGATAAAGAGGTAACGGTAGCTATATTTTGTGGCAATGACCGCGGTTCTTTATTTGAGCCGCCGTCCTTGTTGCTTTCTTCATATATGAGCTGAGCAATTGTAAGGTATGCTTGTGATTCTGTTGAATCTTGGTATTCGATATTCGGGCCATTGAGAAGAATTGAAACCAAGATCTTTAAGCTAGGCGGAACAGAATCAGCCTGACAATTAGGAGGAAATTCACCGGTGAAATGAAATCCTTGAGCCTGCAAAACTTCATTTCTTACTGTTTTTACTGCCTTAGCTAGAGTAAGAGCTTCGGAACTGTAATCCTTCGAAGATACAGCATCTTTGAATAATTTCTTCGTTAAAAACAAAAAAGGTGTTTTTCCCATCCGATTGTTCTTGGATGTTTTTCAAGTGATGAGCCAGAATCTGATTCTTGAAACGTGTTTTGTTTTCTTGGATTTCGACATGCAGTTCACGAAGCCGAGAAGTATAAAGGTGGTGAAGATTGGAAAGCATGAAAATATATTCGCCGGCTGCCACAATTTTGCCAACAAATCCGTGTCCTGAAGCTGTGTCGCCATTTTTTGTACTGTCTCACCAACTTCGAATGTCGCAGCATCTGCATGCAGTTCTTTCCCTCCATTCCTATAAAATATGCATATCACTGACCTGACGTTTTGATCTTTTAGTATGATCCGCCTGACTTATCAGTGAAAGATCGTCTAGCTTTTCTCTTTTGTGCCCGTTTTAATTTGGAATTGGCAAACTTAATTCGGCATGATTTATGCAAAACAGCCCTATTCTCGACCAGATACTCTAAAGTAGCGTCGCCACTAAGTGTTACCTCTACTGGTAGAGGTAACACTTAGTGGCGAAAACAAGCAAATAGTGCTATAATACATAGTTTAATGAAAAACAAAATGGCGGCCTAAAAAGAAAGTTATAAAAACTTTGGGAAGACAATTTGAAAAAATTCTGACTTTAGCAGAACACACATTTTTTTCAGTAGAATAAATGTCTTGTTAGACAAACAAGACAGTTGAATGAAATTTTTTCCCCATAAATGTACAAGTAAAAAAGATACAATACAGGTTTGAAATGAATAAACATAAATAGATGTTGATCTTTCACACTACTAGGCCAAAATACCACATATAAAGTTTAACAGTGCTTTAAAATACTCCTTTTTATATGTTTTGTTTGTTTACAGTTTACGTGCTTCATTAACCTCGTGGTTTCAGATGGCTTACCGCTGACCAAGCAGATAGCCGGCGTTTAGGAAAATCCAGTTTTCTGCACGTTTTACGTATTTTTTGACCTTGAAATGTCACGAAAAAGCATATTATTTATCTAAATAATAGTTTATTTAATAAATTATAACCAACATTAGTTGTTATTAAAATAATGAAAAATAAAGCAATATCAACAAGTTGAGCAATGTCATTCGACGGTCTTGGGTCCTGTCTAGTTATTTGTCAAAAATTGTCAGTGAACAAAAAATGTCATTCTAGTTTTATTTATTGATATATTGTTAACAAATCCCATAAAACGGTCATATTATTCATTAACATTACACTTCTGGTGCGGTACCCTGGTAATGGCAAAAAAGTTGTCCAAACCCCCCGGAATTAACTTTTTTACGTGGCACCCCTTCTGAGATTATTCCCTATATCCGAATGTACCTTTGTGCCAAGTTTGGTGCTTTTATCCGGCAGGTAACGATTTTGACTATTTTTACACCTAACAGACCGGACTAGTAGCCACGGCTCATGGAATGATAGAAAAAATATTACTTAGAAATGTTGTCAATTTTTATGCTAAGAGTAATATATAAAAATTGAAAATAACCAATGCTATATATTCTTTAATAGGAATAAAGCAAAAGACGATATTAATGTATCTTGTTTAATTCAAAATCCTTTCCAAAAACTAGAAAAAACCCAGCGGGCACACGACGTTGTTTCGACGTCGATTTTCGGTCGAAATCGGGTCGCGACGTCGATCAACCTCATATCGACGTTGTTTCGACGTCTACTTTGCGACGTTTTATCGACGTCGGAAACAGACGTTGTTTCGACGTTGAATCGACGTCGATATTGTGTCGTCCAATCTCTAATCACTTAACGACCAAGCATTGGCCAAGCAAGTTACTTATGTAATTGGTGATAAAATATTTTCGTTTCGACATCATATATATTGTCCATCAAAAAAGTAAACCCAGACGAGTCAAAATGCTATAGTTTCTTACTTTATTTTGTATGTATAAAAGCAACCTACTTTATATCAACTCAGACATGCGATGCAGCGACAGGAAAAAAGTCAGCAATGACTGTAACTGTAGTTGGATTTGAAGTGTCCTTCGGTTCGAAGACTTTGTCGGCGATCAGGGTATTCAGGGACAAGTACTATGCTTCAAGAACCCATCTGTTTTTGAAGAAACCTGTCTTAATTCCTGTCAACAAGAATTTTTGGCCTAAGGTTTACGTTCATGCTGCTGTCGGCTATAGCCGCCGCTTTTAAGTCTGAATGCCGTACGACTTATTGGCTTTTTAACCTTCTTTGTAAATCGTATTATTGCCTTTTTTCTTTCTTTGTGAATCGTCGAGTACTGTCCAAGTTATTAAACATATATTTTATGTCTAGTTGAGAAAAGTTTTGTTCTGTTCTTACTTGTAATACTGCAGTCTGCATGCTCAATAAATTTGTAAATCTTCGAAATCAGATTGTTTAAAATTGATTACAAGTAATAAACAATATTATATAATATTAAAACTTAGCCGGTTAAAAATTTGAAAACGAAAATAATAGCCATCACAGTTCGTAAGTGCCTTTGCTAATTCATTATATACGATAAATATTACTATATATTTAAGATGGGCGGGTTAGAGCAGCGGGTTAGTCGCGGAACCTTAGGTTAAGTTAAGTTAAGTTAAGCAAGCGCGGGTCACGGGTGGTGGGTACAGGTCACCGGTTGGTCTTCCGAAAGTGGGAATCTCACTCCTAAACACCTAGGGATGGTAGTTAGTCATGACTTAGTTTTTCTTCAAAAAACGGGGGTAATTTTTACTCCGAAAAACGGACGGTGTGACTCCAATGACTGAAATTGACGTTGAATCGACGTCGATTTCACGTCGTTCAACGACGTTGTTTCAACGTCGTGAAAACAACGTCGATCCAATTTGCGTTTTCAACCTTTTTTCAACGTCAAATCGACGTCGAAGAGCGACGTCGTTTCAACGTCGCGAAATTGACGTTGAATCGACGTCGAATTGACGTTGAATCGACGTTGAATCGACGTCGATTTCACGTCGTTCAACGACGTTGTTTCGACGTCGTGAAAACAACGTCGATCCAATTTGCGTTTTCAACCTTTTTTCAACGTCAAATCGACGTCGAAGAGCGACGTCGTTTCAACGTCGCGAAATTGACGTTGAATCGACGTCGAATTGACGTTGAATCGACGTTGAATCGACGTCGATTTCACGTCGTTCAACGACGTTGTTTCGACGTCGTAAAAACAACGTCGATCCAATTTGCGTTTTCAACCTTTTTTCAACGTCGAATCGACGTCGAAGAGCGACGTCGTTTCAACGTTGAATCGACGTCTTTTTGCCCGCTGGGAAGATCTCTTTAATTACTCACTACTATTGTTAGTTTACTGTTGTTAAAGCGACACTCCACCACAAAACCAAGTGTTACTTAAATGAAAGTTCTTTGTCGCTTTACATGAGAATAGGTATTAGTTTTTTACTAATCTTTTTAATTTGAGAGAAATTTGGCTTTGTTTATCGTATTTTGGTAAATTGAAGGCCGCCATTTTTGTTCTGATTGCGGGCGAATGCGGTTACTCCCATTATTTTTTGACGTCATTGAGTGAGAGAAACACTACACCAATTAAGAAATCCTTCACAATAGACCAAGACCGCGTTATTGTCATGCTATTGTGAAGGGTTTCTTTATCAAGTTTTCTATCACTCAAGACGTCAAAATTAATGGGAGCGACCGCATTCGCCCGCAATCAGTACAAAAATGGCGGCCTTCAAATTACCAAAAATACAATAAACAAAGCCAAATTTCTCTAAACTAAAAAGATTAAAAGAAAACTAATACCTATTTTCATGTAAGGCGACAAAGAGTGTCCCTTTAACTCTTTCCCGACCGGCGCAGTTAAAATGGGTCGTTGAAGACCCGCAAAGTCGTCAATCGAAAAACACGGCACACGGTAACGCAAGATTAAAAATTGAAATTCAACAAGCGCCAGGAACATGAAATCCACGCACACGCCAAGTTTGATTTGATTTCATAAACAACTCTGCGATTGGTGGCATTTTGAGTTTTCAAGATGCTACGGGCGTGCATCTAGAATTTTTCAACCTGATTTATGATAATTAATGCTAATTTATATTAACATAATGTGTTTTGTTCGGGAAATTTAAAAGCACAAGTAAAAGCCGGTTTATTGGGCTTCCAGAAAATGTATAGCTTTCGCAACAGTTATGGTTATTTCAAGAGATATCAATAGAACAACGTGGTGGTTCAATTTTTGATGTTTTTCAGCCCGTCGGGAAAGAGTTAAAGGTTTTCCTCATCAGTTATATCTCAGTTTGTCCCTATAGTAAAGACTAAATAATAAAAAATGTGTGAGTGCGATGGAAAAGCAATCATTTTACTACAAATTAATGTTACATGAGATTGGTAAAAGTAAAACAATATGTCTTTACCCCTAGGTTCGTCTCATTCATCAAAGAAAATAAAAGCAGAACTCCCGAAATCGTTATTTGATATGGCTAAGGTACTTATTAAGGAAATCAGTTTTCATAATTTTTATTTTTCGTAAAGTTGATTGTTATAAGCTATTCAATCTAGCAGTAGCATTAATCATAACCGATTGCTTCAATTCAGCTTGCCTACAAACCTGAGATCCAGGAATCACTAATGAAAATCTTGACAGACCTCAAACCACTTGACGTAAACCAAGGGATGCCCAGTAGAACGTCGGATCACAAAATGACGTTGTTTCTGGTAAAAAATCGATGATAACACTAACAATATGTCTGTTGTGCCTTCATTTATCTAGCTCAAACTTCACTGTAATACTCTTGTATTGGAAACAACCTGATCCACAGGGTTCGCCAGTAACGAAGTAATATTTATTATCAAAAAATCAGTATTTACTTGTAACGAAGTATATTTTTCAACAAATACTTTTTACTTGTAACGAAGTAAATTTTTGTTAAATAATTACTTTTTAACTTCGTTACTTTTTGTTTTATCGGCAAAGTAAAAAAAGAAATTCGGAACGCGGAGTCGCAAAATAGTCGGTCCACTCATCCGCTGGAGATCTAGCTGAGTGGAGAAATCACGTGAAGTTGGTTTTGCATGTGCACGTGATTGGCTGAGTTGGCGCCGCCAAACTGCGCGCAGATTAAAACACAGTACCAGATTATCAATAGACCTTGCGCACGGCAGTTAGCACTTGTGCGTGTCACCTTTTCATTGGCTGTTTGTTGTCCGAACAATTATTTACCAGCCAATCAAATGGCAACACGCGTGTCCGAACTTATTTACCAACCAATCAAAAGGCGACACGGATGAGTGCAATAGTTCCCGTGCGGAAAGGTCTATTGTCATTTGTCATGTTAGTGGTTCGAGAATATATAGTTTGTTTCAGAAGTACTTTTCTACTTAAGTATAAACTGAGGAGTTCCTTTTTCTTTTACTTAAGTACAAAATATCAGTACTTTACTACCATATGTTTGCACATGTACGCAATTTGAGTGCTTATTAATTGAATTAAGCGATGTAGTTAACGCATCTTTTTCATGATTTTCTAGTGCGTGTGTATCTCTGGAAACGAACGAGTATTGAGATTTATGCTGTGTCATGGTTAGTGATGAACACTTTTTTAAAATTTTAATAATTGGTAAAAGTAAAAATAATTCTTACTAGCTTTCCACATAGTGAATCTAATTAAAACTAATAAAAGAAAGCAGGATGTATTTTTTGCCATAGGCGACATACAGAAGCTGATGAAAAGGGCGAGCGTTTAAAAATTAAGAAATTAGAACACAAAATTAAGGTGTGTGGAAACACGGAAAACCTCTTTATACAAATCAAATACTCTAAAAGGTTGGTCTACGGTCGAAATAATGTGTAGGAGTTCTTGGCAAAGCTCCTTCGGCAGAGAATGAAACGAAAAGTTACATTACGTTTTACTCTCGATCTGACGAAGGACCTTCACTCCAGACATTAGACCTCCTATATACACTATGTTGGCAGTACACCAACATGTATTTGATTTGTATTTCTACACTGCCTTTAAACCTCTTTAAATTAATTAGCTACAGCATGCAACACGATCGAGCTGTTCTTTAATCTGTTCTACGCTATATCTGTTGTTCTAACAATAAATGGACTGCAATGTTGATTAATCTTGTTTCTCTCCATATAATTTTCTTGTCATCCCTACAAATCTTTGAAAATTAACAACCTAAATATGTATAGGCTAAAACGCACAATAATAAAGCCATATACTTTCACGGCTAGAAATGCAATTATAGTATGCAAAGTTTAAAACACGCCTTGTGGAGAAGTCTGCCTCCAGAATATTGTTTGATTCCACCGCGCATACTTTTTGCGACATATCCTAAAGAGTGTTCCACACCAGATGATGTTTGATCTGAACTTCAGACGGGATTAAAATTGTTAAAACATTAATGCGATATAGAACTTAAGCTAAGTGTTGACGAATCATATAATTTAATCATAGGTGCTGATATTCACGCAAGAACAAAGTGGAACGACACGCCCTTACATTTGGTCACTTTTGCTCTTTCGAGTAACGAGAACAGAGATTTTGGTGCAATTGGCATTTTACTCGAAGCAGGTTAGCGTATTTTTGAGAATATGACAATTACTGATTGGTATTAAAATCTTCCAGTCTTAGAATAAACGTTAATATCAATTAGCTTGAAAAACTTTCATTTCAGCCGTTCCGCACGTTGTAACCAATACATTATTGGCATTAGCTTAAGCCGTCGAGCAAATTAGAAATGGGGGAATTCAGAAGCATAAATACGAGAATGAAAACGTTATTTCTCGAGTACAAGAGCAGATACCGTAAAACTATTAACATTTCTAAACATACTTAACTCTTTCCTGTCCGGCCCAGTCAAAATGGGTTGTAGAAGACCCACAAAGTCGTCGATCGAAAAACACGGCACACGCGGTGACGCAAGAATAAAAATTGAAATTCGACAAACGCCAGGCACATGAGATCCACTCTCACGTCAAGTTTGATTTGGTTTCATAAACAACTCTGCGATTGGTGGCATTTTGAATTTTCATAATCCTTACGCGGGCGTGCAAAATGGAAGTTTTTCAACCTGATTTATGATAATTAATCCTAATTTATATTAACATGTGTCTTGTTCTGAAAATTCAAAAGCATTGAAAAGGTATATATTTCGCAACAGTTATGGATATTTCCAGAGATATCAATAGAACAAAGACTAGAGGTAGTTCAATCTTGGATATTTTTCAGCCAGACAGGAAAGAGTTAAAGGTCTTAAAAAGTAAAAGTGTCTATGAAACGAAAATTAAGATTGTCTTATTTTAATGAACTCCTAAAATAATGAGGAATGGTAATTTAGAGCTCTTTCATATCTCACGTCGTTCTTGAGATATTTAATCTATTGTTTACATATGTATATTGTATCTTAAATTATTCAATATTATTATTCAATATGACGTAAAGAGCTTCACACATTTTTAGGAAATTAAGCTATATCTTTGAAATTATTCTACAAAATCACTTGAAACTTTGCACATTACGACACTTCGTGAAACCTAACATTATTACATCGAAATCCTGATGCCAAATTAATTTACTATTTCTAATTTCTTGATTTCGTAAAAATGTATAAAACTCTTTAGGTTATTTCATTTGCATATCACAAAACATAAGTCTAAAGAACGACGTGATATGAAAGAGCTCTATACATTATTTTTCTATGAATAATAGTATTCATGATCATAATACTAGGTCTAGCGATAGAATACATTTACCATTAATTAAACTGGAATGTATGAAACGTTCTTTTAAGTATTATGGTCCAAAGACTTATAACGACCTTCCTGAACTTACGTGAGGAGAGCAGCATCAGTTTATGATTTTAAGAAACTTTATAATGACTATAAATTTTAAATTTTATAGCTTAAATTCCTTGTTTTATTTTAGACATCAACCGTATATACTTTTTTCAATCTTGTATAATAATTGTTTAACTTATTTGTATTAATTGAACTGTATGTAGGGCCCCCGAGGATAGCAGCTTTTAGCTGATGGGGCTACCCTACTGAAATATGTGTAAAATTATTATTATTATTATCATAAATTACCATTCTTAATATTTTCGGAGTTCATTTAAATAAGACAAACGTTTCATAGACACTTTAAGTACGTTCAAATACAAGATTATTGTTACTGTACAATTGTAGGGTGTAGTATCAACAGCAAAAACTGGATTGGAAACACACCACTTTGTGTGGCTGCTTCACATGACAATACAAGATTAATAAAGTATCTTCTAGAAAAAGGTGATTTCTTAACTGATTTAACTACAAATAAAATATTGTTTCATTTAAATATATTTTAATATTTGTCAATAGGAGCCGACCCAAGTGTTGCTAACAACAAAGGCATCTATCCTATTGATTTTGCAAACAATGCAGGTATGTATAATATCATCGCCGTCGTCATCATTATCGTGGTCGTTGTCGTTGTCATTATCATTGTCATCATTATTATTGTCATTATGCATTATCATCATATCATCATCATCATCATTATCGTGGTCGTTGTCATCATCATCATTATCGTGGTCGTTGTCGTTGTCATCATCATCATCATCATCATCATCATTATCGTGGTCGTTGTCATTATCATCATATCATCATCATCATCATCATCATAATCATCAACATCATCATCATCATCATTATCGTGGTCGTTGTCGTTGTCATCATCATCATCATCATCATCATCATCGTGTTGAAATATAGTTCATAATAATAATAATAATAATAATAATCATCATTATCGTGGTCGTTGTCGTTGTCATCATCATCATCATCATTATCGTGGTCGTTGTCATTATCATCATCATTATCGTGGTCGTTGTCGTTGTCATTATCATCATATCATCATCATCATCATAATCATCAACATCAACATCATCATCATCATTATCATTATCGTGGTCGTTGTCATCATCATCATCATCATTATCATCATTATCGTGGTCGTTGTCATCATCATCATCATTATCGTGGTCGTTGTCATTATCATCATATCATCATCATCATCATCATAATCATCATCATCATTATCGTGGTCGTTGTCGTTGTCATCATCATCATTATCATCATTATCATTATCGTGGTCGTTGTCGTTGTCATCATCATCATCATCATTATCGTGGTCGTTGTCGTTGTCATTATCATCATCATTATCGTGGTCGTTGTCGTTGTCATTATCATCATATCATCATCATCATCATAATCATCAACATCAACATCATCATTATCGTGGTCGTTGTCATCATCATCATCATCATTATCATCATTATCGTGGTCGTTGTCGTTGTCATCATCATCATCATCATCATCATCATTATCGTGGTCGTTGTCGTTGTCGTTGTCATTATCATCATCATTATCGTGGTCGTTGTCGTTGTCATTATCATCATATCATCATCATCATCATCATAATCATCAACATCATCATTATCGTGGTCGTTGTCGTTGTCATCATCATCATCATCATTATCATCATTATCGTGGTCGTTGTCATCATCATCATCATCATTATCGTGGTCGTTGTCGTTGTCATCATCATCATCATTATCGTGGTCGTTGTCGTTGTCATTATCATTGTCATTGTCATCATTATCATCATCATCATCATCATCATCATATCATAATCATCAACATCATCATCATCATTATCGTGGTCGTTGTCATCATCATCATCATCATTATCATCGTCGTACGCGTTATCACCATCGTCATTGTTATCATTATCATTGTCATTGACATTGTATCGTTATCATTATCTTGTCGGTGTCGTTATGGTTATGGTTGTCATTGTCGTTCTCGTTATCATTATCATTATCATTGTTGGTGTCGTTATGGTTATGGTTGTCGTTGACGGTGTCGTTCTCGTTATCATTATCATATCATTATCATTATCACCATAATCATCATATATCATCATCATCATAATATGAAAAAGAGAAATAAGAGAACTTCAATATAAAAATACTTAAGAAATAGTATTTAACAGGTATTTTCATAGACGACGTTTCGCACAATGTGCCGGTCCTTCTTCAGGTATGTCATGCAGAACATCTGACCTGAAGAAGGACACGTCGTCCAAAACGTCGTCTATAAAAATACGTAAATACTCTCATGTATTTTTCGATACCAATATATATCGTCATATAAGTCAGTCTCTTATTTCTCTTTTTCATATATCCAGTTCTTTTGAGAACATAGCATTTATTTATTTTTATTCTGTCATAATACAGGCATATCTTTTCTGATCGGTATAGGTTTATATATTACGATCAGAATTATGATTATGTAAATTATATAATTAGAATGATGTAAAGGAGTTCAAAAGTGAACAAAAAACCTAGTCGTCTCTATCACCTGGCTTGAGTAGAACATATACTCTATAGTCATTCATTATCACTGACTATTTTCATCCTCACTAAATTTATAATAATAGCACGATGCTGCAGGCAGAGAAGCGTTTCATAGTTAGGGGGGAATGTGAAAGAGCTAAGAGTTTAAGTCGTTCTTATAGACAGGTGCTGCAAAAAGGCGACCACCCAGTCTATTATATCCGCCTGTCCAGTAACATAAACATTATGACCATATCTAATGTTATAACTAAACAAAGTGCTCATTTATTGACATTTATTTAAAATAGCATTAATAATTCATGAAGAAAAAAACAAGTGGTTGTAAATGAGATACAGCATCGACCTTATAATACATAAACCTTTTCTCTGATATCTTTACTTGGCTAAAATGAATTGAATCACCATGAATTAAAGTAGTCGGTAAACCTGGTTTTAGTAGTCTTAAGCGCATTGATATTTTAAGTAAGATACAATATTCGCGTCCGGATTGTATGGGATTTACAACGGCTTACCGTAAATCTCATATACATATACAGTTCTGCCGCTCATGTTAGTTTAGTTTATTAGATTTGTCACTCTTTGCTGTACGGAATACCGCCCAACAGGCTAGAAGCCCAATTGATAGGGGTTCCGAGGGCCTACGAATCGTTATCCGAGAAGAAATGTTGTATATTTACAAATTAGTAATTGTTGCAATTAGTTATCTGCGAGGACTATTGGTCTGTAGAAATGAAACTGAATTAATAGTAAATAGTGCTATGTAATAATAGATATAGGATTATGCGGCCCCTTGAGAAACGGATAAATATGAGTTCTGAAGAGTTATCGTAATATCAAAAATATTAAATTTCATAAAAATAGATATATCTATCTGAGAAGATATCTTTTCTTTTGTGACAAAGAAGAAAACTGTCATTTTGGGTTTAAAATTTCTTGAGAAAGAATGCCGTGTCAATCCACAAAGTATGATTTTTAGGGCCCCTAATATCTTGAGACCCACCGGGAAATCTCGCGGTGTCTCGCAATGGGCCACTCTACCCCTGTAAACATGCTACCAATGCCAACGTGTAGACAGATTAGCCGCCTCCTTAGGCAACTCTGTGGCTTTTTTCCCCGAGTCAAATATGCTTCCAAGGCTGTGCGAGCAATGGCTGGGATTGCAGGGAGATTTTTAAAGAAACCACAGAGTTGCCAGCGGAGGAGGCTGTAGAGAGATTATCTTCTATCAAAATATTGATCTTTTTCTTTTGATTGATTTAGACAACAAAGTCGCTGCTGATTTACTTGTATTTGATGTTCCCAATCCATACGTATGGGACGTCATCGAACCTCACACTCCAACCAAAATCAAACTCGGATTACAAAGTCCATGTAAACAACATCTTATTGATTCAACATTTACAAGAAGGCCAAGAAAGAGAGAAAAACATGCGTATAATTGATACATTTTTATTGTAAAAATACATTTGCATAATTTATACACTATTATAATTTTATTATTTAAGTTTTATTATATATTTCAAGTGAAATACTTCGTTTTCTTGTTAATCTTATTGTATAACTAAACATTTTAAGTGTATATAATAAATTATGTTATATTTTTGTACACAGGTTGTCCTTTTTAAATTTAATATGACTCGCGAAGCGAGAGACAAAATCCCTCTTCATCTTATCTGTTTGCCTGACCAATCATGTTACCCTAACTAAATATTATTTTATATTAATGTAAATTAGCCTTTCTGACCTCGTTCGTGTGTCTGTAATTCCAAAGATAATTGGCATGCATATAAAGAATATTTAGATTGGCCGCCATTATTGAAGATGTCTATTTGTAATGACGATTTTTAACGAAACATTTCTGTTGCAACAAAATTTCGTTAAAAATAAATCGTCCAAAAATTAATGGCATGTTACGGAAGCACAATATTACCTTCAGTGGTGACGAGAGGCTTGGGAACCAGACGGAATGGCTTTATAATCATGTATAGGATGGTATGTGACATATATTTAATGCATATGTTTATTTGGTATCTAAAAAGATAGGTAACGCAACAAGATAAGTAGGTGTGTTTATTTGTGTCTTACGCGTGCCGTCGTTTACAGTACACAGTTGAAAGAGTCTATGATTAAATTGATCATCAATTGATTCAAGTGTCATTTAGTCAACATTCTTATTGGATTTCCGGTTCTTTTTTTCTTGCTATAATTAAGATAAGTTTCGTACTTTCATACTTTGGTCTTACTTTGCTCGTAACGTCAGTATTTCGTTCCTAAAAATCTCGACAGTTCACCACCTTTTCACTTTGCTATAGGATCCTGGTTTGATTCTAACTTGTCGATGTCAACACATGTAACTAAGGCCTGTGGTGCTGCATTTTTATGGTTACATAACATCAAGCGTATCAGCAAATTTTTATCTCGGGAAAATCTGGTTGCTGTGATACATGCTTTCATAACAAGCCGCTTAGATTATTGTAATAGTCTCCTTTACGGTCTACCCAATACCGAGTTGGCTAAGTTACAAAGAGTACAGAATGCCGCCGCCAGATTGGTGACCTCTACTCGGAAACATGATCATATTACACCGATTTTATGTGAATTACACTGGCTGCCCGTCAAATCTAGAATTCATTTTAAAATCTTATTACTTACTTTTAAGGCATTACATGGAATGGCTCCTAACTATATTAGAGACTTACTTACTATTAGAGTGCAGGGACGCTACTCTTTAAGATCAAATAGTAGCATAGTGTTAGAAGCTGAGCTCCACTAGGTAAAATGTTACGATCATTTGGAGATCGTTCCTTCAGTGTGGCCGCTCCGAAGCTTTGGAATGAACTTCCTTTGGCAATGCGTGACATTCCAACACTTAGTGTTTTTAAAAGTAGCCTTAAAACTTATCTTTTTAAGTTAGCTTTTAACATTTAGGTTAGTTATTTATTCAATTAATATTAGTCCATTATTTTAGTTCTTACATTTATATGTATATTGTACTTTTGTAATCTTATTGTACTGCGCTTTTGATCATTTTATGTTAAAAGGCGCATTATAAATATTAAATTATTATTATTATTGAAAAGTTAATAAAATCTCTAGTATATAGACCTTATTCATAAATGGCCAACAATTTAGAATTCTTTCATATGCAGTAAGAATACTTTTCAATTTCGTACATGAAGGCCAATTTATAGGTAATAACAAGACACCTGCTCAGGCGTTCACTCCGCCTGCAGGCAACGAAATATACACAAGGTGGCAAAATAAATGGGGGTTAATGGAACTGCTCAAGAGGGTTGACTCTCCCAACAGGTGATAGTTTATTATGTTGATTATCCACGAGAAAACACAAGTACCCCTCTAAAAAGTCCCTAAATGTCTATTGATGTCACTTGATGTACACAATTCACAAGGAAATTGTGCACGTGTACGTGCCAGTTTCTGACACCGACGACGAAAACTTAACAGACGCGGCCATTTTAAACCTACGGGCAGGCGGAGTAATAACTAAAGGGTATGGACGAGAGGTAGTTTTCAAGATGGCGGCCAATATTAAGATTGATATGATGGTAAGGGTTAGGGTTATGGTTAGTATTAGGGTTAGTATTAGGGTTATGGTTAGTATTAGGAAACCAGCTTAATATATAATTCGTAAGCACGATGGCGGCCATCTTAAAACCCAAGTATATCATTCACATTTGAATAGCGCAGCGTCTGGCTGCTATTAATAACTCAAAATGCGGACAAACAAACCAAATTTGACTCACAAATGAGCTATTTTCTTTTGTTATGGCCGCAATAATTATGGGTAAAAGCGGACAAACATGGATACTGACGTCATCTCGACACCAGAATATTGTTATTGCGAAATAATGGCTGGGATGACGTCACATTCATTTCCAAAAAACAAACCTTTCTAGAACATCAACACAAAGCTCAAATCATAAAACATTTTGGCATTCAACTATTGGTTTCATGTTGAATCTATATCAGTATTATATAATAACCTGTTTACTACCAACCTTGTACCCAGGTAAGAGCCTGGGGTTGGTTTACTATGTGCATTCTCATTGGTTGTTAGTCATGATCTATTAGAGGACAGATGCACGTCACGTTAGCCACGTCAGATAACGTCAAATTACGTCAGACGACGGCTTTTGTCTTTTTCCATAGCCCAGAAATCCCTAAGAGCTTCAATAAGCATTTTGAACAGTTTGTCGTCAATTTTTATTGTATAAAACAAATAGATTCCATTTTGTTGTTGTCTGTTCAGTTATACATGCCCAGAAAACGTCAGAACGCGGTAAGAGCATCACTGACCTACTCGACTATCGTCTCGTGGGCCACCTTTTTTGTTCTTACCGGTTCTTACGTCATCTGTACATCTATAACTGAACAGACAACGCCAAATAGAATCTATTTTATTAAATATCGTATTTGGAATGGACACTTTTAACCCCAACATGTAGACCTGCAATTATTATTTTTTTACTCATATATTGCACTATTTTGTTTACATTACCAGCGTAACAGAAGGAAAAGAATGCACTTAAATTCTAAATCAATAAGATAAGATTGTGTTACCGTCACAATACTCCACATTTCTCGTCACAAGATTTAAGTATTATCCTTCTCGTATTCCCTTACTTCAATAGTACTTTCCTGAACCATTCCGGCTAAAAACTAAAAAAATAAGAATTATTGCTTAAAACCTAAATTGTTCTCGTATTTTCCGTGGGAGATTCAGTTTTATCTTGATAGACGGACATTTGGTCAATGTTGTATCAAATACACAAATATTTTGTAAAGTCAGCTGTGGATATTTGAAGTTTATCATTTCGTTGTTTTAGTCAACATAACAGAACTAAGAATGGTAAAGCCTTAGAGATCCTCTTCACTTTAAAAGTTCAATCTGCAGACACGTGTTCAATCTGTACTACAGCTCATGAGTAGTAAGAGTGACCCATACTTATACAACTGCAATCGTCGGTGACAACTGTATGTGGGACAGTACTGGTGAGTTGCGCATCCAGAAAGCATGAAGTGATACAAAGTTAAACTGCCACAAAGATATCAAAGTGTTTTGCTGTATAGGACGGTAGGTATAGTGTGTAGAAATACAAATCAAGTACTATAAAATGTTGGTATATATATACCTCCGAAATAGCGTGTAGAAGGTGTAACAGTGAAGGCCCTTTATAAAAAAGTGATACCGCGACGTAAGAAAGTCACGTCTTTGCTCGTTAGACCACCCCCTACACATTATTTAGGCAGTACACTAACTGTCAACACAACAATTTTATATCACTCATATGTAAATTCATGTCGGAAATAACAGTGGTGTTTTTCATGATTATTAAATATACACAATATATATATATATATATATATAATACGCGTTTTAAACTTTTTAAATACTAGCTAACCCTGCATCGTTGCCTTAATTCCCATATATTTCTCGCCCATGCAGAGTTACTTAAAAAAGTTAATATGTATATATAATAGAATGTTTGCCCAGGTCTGAAGGGAGAAGCACGAGCCGTCGAGTGCTTTCCCAACTTCTCGATCAAGTTATAGACACCTGGACAAACGTATTCTATTATTTTTATAAAATAATTCAGGAACAATTACTTATACTTTGAATAATTATGATATTATAACGCTTTTGATATTGATTTAATGCAAATTCTCCTGACTGACATTCCGGAGCCTGATCGAGACCGGCAAGTTGACCAATCACAACGTGCGTATAGAGTAAAATTATTCATAAAAGATAAGATGACAGTTTTATCAACATTGTCTGAGTTCATTGTCTGTCGTAAAATATTTCAGTATAAACCATCATTTTTTGTTTAGTAATCAGATACCTAGCGAAACTGACGTAACAAGAGAGAATTAATTTATCTAGAGCGATGTTTTCAATACAATTCTAGAGAAATGCCTCGTGAACTTTCTGGAAAGTCTAGAATCGAATCAAACCATGATAAGGCAAACAAACTTAATTATATCCAAGAATTTCCATATCAACGCATCGCTGAGAGCCATGCCTTTGTGAATTATTAAATACAAATATATAGGTATATATATATATATATATATATATATATATATATATATTTATCATTCTGATTATTTTAACGTATAGTCGTGACTCGTGAACCCCTAAGGCAAAATACGGTAAAGAATTATGTTTTACACTTTTGACCTATAATGCCGCCATGGTTGTTTGCCAAAGACAAGACAGGTAACATGCATGAATAGACTGATCAATCTTATCTAGATATTTTATACCCAGCTTTCAATGAAGTTCACGACTTAAAGATGGACATCACAGGCCTGCTAAGCATAAAGTAAAAACTAACAAATCAGGGAAAAGCTCTGGTATGTTCCATAGTAACAAGTATAGGTAGATATTTATTAGATAGGTTTATATCAGTGGCCAGATTACATAAACATCAGACTCACTTGGGGCCGTGGTATAAATATTTTCTTTACATCCGTTCTTTTGTAAGTAAGATAATTATGAATAACAAACTACCAATCGTATTGTGAAATATGCATGTGTCTTTGAACGCTAACTATTAATAAAATGAACGGAAGCCTCCTTATTACCATTTTAAACAGTGAATGCTAAAGAAGGAATGTAATACAATTCATTGCATGCTTCCTTGGCTTGTCGTTCACTGTTGTCGACAGAGTTGATGATAACTAGCAGAGGTAACACAATATTTTTACAGTACACAGTACTGCCAAAGGATCAATATACTTGAGCATCGTGGTGACTGGTGAGACACCAGAACATATTGTCATGGATTACAACGACTTCAAATTTAGACACTGGTTATTAAGATGTAAGTGTCGCATCCGAGAGTAGTTCTATCAGTAAAATAGTCTTTTTATCTTTTATTAGAAACCATGGCCAAGCGAAAGATGGATATACGACGAACCTTTATTCCTTTCATAGTCATGATAATCGACATTATTAACATCGTTTCTGGCAGCTCAGGTAATTATTTCATAGTAGCAAAATGTCTCTATGATCGGCATTAGAAGTCATGGGCTGATGGATGGTCAGATATGCAAATGTTGCTCGTGCCAACGCTTGGCTTTGTTTGGTTTACTGATTCTCTAAATTCCACTCCAGTCAAAGACTTTTGTATGAGTTAATCATTAAGTTTATACTAACCTAATACCTATCTCGGGATTCATGTTACTAATTCTAAAAACCTTTGTATAAGTACTTTTTCCAAATGCGAGATTCACTTCTCATGACAACGATAAATGGCAACTGAACCTTCATGAGTTGAGCTGTTCATTCAAATTATTGCCATGCAACAGTTTACCACATATTTGCATGATACACGAAACGATATTCAAAAAGGTAACAGAAATTTCCTAAAAAATCCCTTAGTTTTTATTACGAAATCCTCACACCACAACAAAAAGATATTGTTGTTGCTAAACACTCTGTTTGAATAATAATGAATGCATGATTAACTTGAGTGCATCTTGTAAAGTTGTTTAATATGGTTACAGGAAGAGGAAGAATGTTAGGTTTATTGAAGAGAAACTGCATTGATCAGAAATAATATCGTTGTTTGCATTAAAAGATTGAAATATTTTCTCCTACAATACTTGTCTTTGTTTGTCATTCATGCACAACATGCAATTAAGTATATCAAGTAAGATCAATGTATTTTTTGAAACTTTGCCGCTTTGAAAATTTTGCCGCCAGCCAAGGTACAACTGAGTAATTATTAGTACCGAGCATAACTTTATTGTATGAAATATAGCCAGCAGCAGGTTATATATAGTAATTAATATATGGTTGAACTAAATATGAAGAGGAGAACCGTAAATAATCGCAAATAATACCGTCTATGCGTCAAAGGCCATGACCGGGTTTAGACTCCTTTTATACCCGACTTATTCCCCTTATCTATTATTCGCACTGATGTGCGAGATAAATCCCGACAATGAGGGATGTATATGCTATATAAAGCCCCGAGAGCGCGTAGCGTCCGAGCGCTGTATATCGCATACATCCCGACGTTCGAGGGATTTATCTGACTTATTTCATGATTGAGGAGGTTTTTCAACAAAGTTTTGTCTATTTTTTCCACCTTGGACAAAGATTTTACTCGTTTTTTTCATCATTTCTTATCTAATTAGTATTCGTAGGGTTCTATGATATATACAGCATCAAATAATTATAAATAAAGACTTGATCGAGAAACTATTGTTCAGAAAATGAAGCCAGAAGTAGCTCGTGGCAGCCATCTTGTTGGGACCACTTTATATAGTTTTACTATAGGTGTAAGAGGCTATCTGCCTCTGATCTTTTAAGATGAAAAATAAAAAAATAGTTATCCAAGGTTTCCCTTAATATAGAACACAAACTACGGCTCCATAATTCAGTAAATATGAAGGAAGTAGTTCGTGGCAGCCATCTTGTTGGGACCACTTTATATAGTTTTACTATAGGTGTAAGAGGCTATCTGCCTCTGATCTTTTAAGATGAAAAAAAAAAAAGAAGTTATCCAAGGTTTTCCCTTAATATAGAACACAAACTACGGCTCCATAATTCAGTAAATATGAAGAAGGAAGTAGTTCGTGGCAGCCATCTTGTTGGGACCACTTTATATAGTTTTACTATAGGTGTAAGAGGCTATCTGTCTCTGATCTTTTAAGATGAAAAATAAAAAAAATAGTTGTCCAAGGTTTTCCCGTAATATAGAACACAAACTACGGCTCCATAATTCAGTAAATATGAAGAAGGAAGTAGCTCGTGGCAGCCATCTTGTTGGGACCACGTTATATAGTTTTACTATAGGTGTAAGAGGCTATCTGCCTCTGATCTTTTAAGATGAAAAATAAAAAAATAGTTGTCTAAGGTTTTCCCGCAATATAGAACACAAACTACGGCTCCATAACAGTAAATATGAGCGTGCAGGCGGCCATGTTGCAGTGACAAAATCACTCCAAAATGGCCGCCACGCGCTAATCCTGGCTTCATAGTTACTGTAATTGAGCCGTAGTTTGTGTTCTATATTACGGGAAACCTTCGGCAACTGATTCATTTTAGCATCTTAAAAGATCAGAGACAGATAGTTTCTGTTGCCTACAGTAAAACTATATAGCGTGGTCCTTTCAAGATGGCCGCCGTGAAATATTTTTTCGCAGCATCTAAACAATAGTTGCTTGATCCAGTCTTTATTTAGAGATCAGTGATTATTCGCTCTTTACTAATTATGCGTTTAAAAACTATGCATTTTATTTTCCATCATCCACAGGTAGCCGTGTTTTCAGCTTTCTCAAAAACTGAGCAAGAAACTGAAAACACTATGTCATGAACCAGTGTATATGAACCTTTATCATAGAAATAGGATAATTGATCAGTTGTAATCTGTTAATATCAAAATGTAAACAATTGCTTTTTACCAGAATAATAAACAATTGTTGGATGAGACTGAGCATGATATCAAGAATTAACCAGACCGAGGTCAATGTAATCTGAGTGCCGAAGGCTAAGGCGGATAACATTGACCGAGGTCTGCGTAATTCTTGATATCATGTGTAAGCCGAAAACAATAATTGTTTTATTATCCATGTCGTCACTGTTGTATTCATCGTTGTCGTCACTGTTGTCTTCATCGTCACTTTTGTCTTCATCGTTGTCGTCACTGTTGTCTTCATCGTTGTCATCACTGTTGTCTTCATCGTTGTCGTCACTGTTGTCTTCATCGAAGTCATTGTCACTGTTGTCTCCGCCCGCCCCCCGCAAGCCGCCCGCCCCAACCCGCAGAGAGCCTGCTCGCAGGCTACGTCAACAGAGGCAAATCTACTACAAGCCATTTTGTTATTTTGTAATTTTCGCGCGCTTTGAGGTAGTGACGTCATCTGTCCAATAATTGACACCTCCGTCCAATAATTCACAGTAATCGACAGAAATGACGCCACAGCTGCAACTGCAGTATGTTGACCAATAAGGATCGAGAATGAAGTTTGAATGTATAATAATAATAATGCCAGTTAATACAGAATTTTCTGTCTTTTTCTTTCTTTTTAGATTGTGGTAAAGCGGTGACAGGTGTAAAAGGAAGAATTTCAAGTCCTAACTATCCATATCATTATCCTTCTAACACAGAATGTATTTGGATTATTAAATCACCTGATGACATAAGTGATCCCGAGATTATTTTAAAATTTAGGAAATTTGATATAGAACCACAGCCTGTTTGTAATTATGATTATATTGAGGTTGGAGATGGAAACATTGCTGGAGAAAATATAGTTGGAAGATACTGCGGCCAAATGAAACCACAGCCTATTAAATTCAGCTCGAGGATGATGTGGCTGAGATTTGTCAGTGATACGGAAAAAACTTACCAAGGTTTTCTTGCCTCTTGGAAAGTAAAAGAAGAGTTACACTCAAAACCTTTTCCAAATCCAGTTAGAAACGGAAATAGTAAGTACATGGCATTCATTAATCGCGCTGTAAGAGTGTATAACACAAGACCACAATACCACACATGTCTATGAGCTAGGTCGGACCACCACTCAGGGTCTTAAAATATTGAGGAGAAAGTGCTGCCTTTGCAACAACACCAGCAAATGGTAAGACTTTCAGGTCTTCTCGGATAACGACCTTATCAGTTGGATTTTCCGTTCACCTAAGAGTGATAAACTGAATAGTCGAGCGCTTAAAACATGAGGCTCAGGCTCGGCTAAATAGGGCAACCTTATCTTACGTGATAAATAAAATATATAAATATAAATCCTACTCATATTTTCACATTCGCAATGTGACCGCTGGATCTTCAATAAGCAAATATAGTGGCGTGCGGACAAGCGCGGATGACTATTGTATAAATTGAATGGTTTTTACTTCAGGTTGAACACAGGGGGGGGGGGGGGCTCATTAACCAAAGGAGAAAGTCGTTTGCGTGACTATATTCGCTGAATGAAAATCCAGCTTACTTCTGATACCCTCTCCCTCGTCTATGACGTTATATATGACACTATGACTAACCACCCATTGCGTCACGTGTTTTGCGTAAGGCCTCTATGTAACGCACTATCATTCAGGGGTACATGTTGATATGATTTTCATTTCATTTCTTCTTAGAATGTGGTGATATTAATTTAGTTGGCGAGGAAGGCACCATCAAATCTCCGCGATATCCTAATAAATATCCCTACCGCCTACAATGTCGATGGGTTATAAAAGCACCAATACAAAAGAAAATTGAGATCAGATTTGAGTATTTTGACTTAGAGGGAGCATCAAAATGTCGTTTTGACTTTCTAGCGGTAAGAGATGGTGAAAAAGACAACTCCTCAGTTATTGGAATTTATTGTGGTTCCAGCAAACCAGCGACGATAACAACATCAAGTAATGTTGCTAGTATAAAGTTTAACTCTGATACCAGCATAACTGGAGGAGGATTCATTATCCGTTGGAATACCATAGACCATATGATTGATCATATAACGATAGGGCCAACACGTCCAGGTACAGTAGATCTATTTTGGTCTAGTAGGTTGGTGTGCTGCCGAAATATTTGTAGCTGCGATCGTGGAGGGAGGACGACCGTGGAGGGGCTCTCAATAATTTTTCAGGGAAGTGTCGAGAGTGAAGTAGCTAGCTGGGAGAAGCCCGCGAACATATCTCAGCGTTAAATAACAACATAAACCTACGCTATTACTTCTAAAGAGATATGCCGATTCTAGAGGCGGCCAATTCTAGAGGCGAAGACACTGAAAGAGGTTAGGAAGACACTTAAGGGGTTAGGGTTAGGATTGGTGTTGTGTTGGGGTTCTAGTAAGTAAGTAAGTAAGTAAAGTAAATAAAACTTTATTTAACCACGTTAACCTCATTCAGCTGAACGCTGGTTTCCAAGAGGCAGTTCCCTCACGGTTACATGCATGGTCTCAGTGGTTCCGTTCTAGTGCCCACCCCTTGCAATATGTCGTTAAGTTTTTAGATTAGTTATTAGGTTGTTAGGATTACGATGAAACTCTAGGCAGGGGGGGGGTAGGATTACGATGAAACTCTAGGCAGGGGGGGGAGGATTACGATGAAACTCTAGGCAGGGGGGGTAGGATTAGAAATCGGTATGCGCGGATTTGCTATGACATTTTTGTTTTCTCTGAGTTTACCCTAGATAGATGATTATCATTTAGTTTCTCTGTTTTATGAATTGATTCTATTCATCTATTTATGGTGTGAGCTACTGCGTTTAAACTGAGGTATAATTAGTATTGTTTTCATAAATTACCAACAGTTTAGGAATTAATTATGGCAAAGGTATTGTTATTCTTGATGACACTTATTTTATATTAATGCAAATTATTTTATATGTAGCTTTAACTCAGTAATATACAGCTTTAACACAGTTTTCTGTAGCTTTAACAAAGTAACACCATATTCTTAATTGAAATTAGTTAATTTAAGATTATACTTTTTTTACTTAGTTAGTTGTGGAGGACAATTTACGTCAAGAAACGGCAGTTTGAAATCTCCTTCTCATCCTAATTTTTATTCGGAGGACATGACGTGTATCTGGATAATAAGTGTTGAGAAACCTTACAGAATTCAATTAACCTTTAATGAATTCGACTTGGAAAGAGAAGAAAATTGTCATTATGATTTTGTCAGCATTAGAGATGGAGCCCACGCTGACAATAAAGAAATTGGGAAATATTGTGGCCAAATTCATCCAGGGCCAATCTTTTCAAGTACAAGTAGCTTGTATATTATATTTGAATCAGATAAATCTGGAGCTGGTAAAGGATTTTCAGCAAACTGGGTGACTCTTGAAGAACAGAATTCCACAGTATCACCAGTAACGCCAACCACTTCTCAAGGTAAGTACGATTTATTTGAATTATTATACAATACTCATACAATCTTGATTGTGATTGGCTAAAAAACCTACAGACAATTCTTGATGTCTTGCCACCTATAAAATATCAAAAATTGTCTGTAGGTGACGTAATTGTTAATTATCCGAATTTATAATTTTTACAAGCTTTTCTTAGCTTTTCTTATAATTGTATAATAAAACAATTATTGAATTCGGTTTTTGCATGATATCTTGTGTTATCAAGCCTTGGTTTGTGTTATTCACCTCAGCCTTCGTCTTCGGTATTTAACACAAACATCGGCGTTGATAACACAAGATATCATGCTCAACCTCATCATTTGCGATCTAATTTTAATGATAAGAAGCGTCTTGAAATCCCTCGGTACAGTACAGAGGCTTATGGCCGTAGGGCTTTTTCCTCTAGTGCTCCTAGACTTTGGAATGCGCTACCATTAGAATTACGGAACATTACAAATATAGATACTTTTAAGAAGAACTTGAAGACTTTTCTTTTTAATAATATCATCTAATTTTGATAACATTTTATATTAATAGCTGTAACTTATTGTTAGAATGTAACATAGCTTGTTATGATGTAAGAGCATTGAGATTTTTAATTTGTAATGCGCTAGAAATAAATTATTATTATTATTATCCAATAATTGTATATTAATTGACTTGTCGATTATTTTATCAGTATTAGGTCGGTGTTGATGTGCCTCAGTGGTTTGTGTTGTTGTCTGTGTTAGAGTTTGTTTGTATATGATTAAAATGATGATTATTATTATATATTATTATCATTGCTTTAAACAACGTATATACCATGCTGATTGGTAATAACCTTAGAACGTTCTCAAACGTACTGCTTATATATAACACATTTACCAAAAATATAAGGAGCAAAGATATAAAGAGATGAGTTCAAATTTCCCAAACAAGACACATTATGTTAATATAAATTAGTAAATCATAAATAAGGCTTAATTCGGCAGACAACATACCTGTATCACGTGCTACGTCTGCTAACCAACTGAAATGACTAACGTCATCTCCGCGTGAGCGGGAGAGCGGCATTTTGAAAGAATTCTAAAGTTACTCTCACAATAGGTTTCGGCGCATTGTTCGTTGGATAATTGGTGCTTGTCGACAGGGGCACCGCAAGCAACCCAGGGCAGCGGGGGCAGAATCTCAAAAAAGGGCACTTTCACAAAAGGAAATTTTAAAATAAAAATTGTTATTGACAAACGATTACTGTGAGTCCGTCAGTTTGTGTGCATCTTTCAGTATATAATAATATATATATATATATATATATATATTACACATTCGGGAAATGTCTATTCCTACAAGTTTATTAACAAAAATGCCAAGTTATTCTTTTTGTATAAATAATTTAAAAAAATTCCTTCCAAAAATTCCAGTATAGAGCAACATCGTGTATTTTTAGACATGTCCATAGCAGCAATGGAAATGGTATGGCATTTTATGGTATGGCATTTTAAATTATATCTTCACATGCATAATGCATCTGACTCATCAGTGGTGATTCCTTAGAAACCAAACTACACAACCTATACTTCGTCAATCGTTGACCACGATTACCAGCAACGATTAGTTCGGGCTCCTTTCTTTTCGTTACGCATCTCGGTCGCAAAATTTAAATGTTTTTGCTTTCCGAATATGGGCAGTATAAATTTTAAAATTGAGTGATAAATAAATTCAAAAGGAAGTACAGGATATCGCATTACAATATAGCAAAGGGCACACGGCTGGCCCCGCTGCCCCCGTAAGCAAAGGGCTGCCCCCGCTGCCCCCTTGGTTCCGGCGCCCCTGCTTGCCGATGGATGAGTCACAAGCAGGGCCGTTGCGAGCAAAGAAGACCAGGGGGGGTGGGGAAAGAAATTTACCTGATTTTCGAAATTATTTCTTATTTTACCTGAAAATATTTTTCGTTCAGTCAGAGTTATCTACATCGCAATTTACACATATTTAAGTCCATTTCGCATCGGCTAAAAAAAATTTTCGCATTTGCTTTCGACTAAAATTCAAAAACATTGAACGCCATATTGTACGCCAGCCATATCACCGTGGGTTCGTCGTCGCACAATTGGAAACTGTCGTCTGTCTGTCGGTGCAATACCACAATGAGTGATATTTACATAAAGTATAAGTTATGATTTCGAATTGTGATAATTATCGGAGACTGTTAAGTTCTGTTGAGGTATATTTTTTACACCTGGTGTGCTTTTCGGACAAGTCAATTGGTGCATAGTTTACCTGATTTTCGGTTTAAATCAAGCTGATAATTTACCTGAAATTCAAAAATTCAAATGCTAGGGGGGGTGTAACACCCCCCCACACCCCCCCAGTAGCTACGGCCCTGGTCACAAGCATTTCTGCAGAAATGCATCGTGCTCTTTTCTTTTAAGTCTATTATTTTCTCGTCTTTAAACTGTTCTTCTAAGAACTCATCTCTTTTTTCTCTTCCTTTGCTCCAACATTACGTCATTGTTATATTTTTGGTAAATGTGTTTATATATAAGTAGTTTCAGAACGTTCTAAGATTATTACCCATCACCATGGTATATACGTTGTTTAAAGCTATATTTAAGTTTGTTACCACGACAAGTTCGTTGTTCTATTATTATTATTATTATTATTATTATTATTATTATTATTATTATTATTATTATTATTATTATCGGTGTTCATTCCTCCATTTGTGACACAATACTCACTTTTCTATTTCATAGTATGTGGTGGTCGTTTCACTGACTCAACTGGTATCATTACCTCCCCTGGTTATCCTTCATTGTACCCTTCAAATCAAAATTGTGTTTGGGTATTAAGCATGCCACGTGGAAACCAAATTCGTTTAAACTTTGAATACTTTGACTTAGAAGTGGACCTGAACTGCGCTTATGATTACCTGTTAGTTCGTGACGGTGCAGAAGATGACTCACCTATTATTGGCAGGTTTTGTGGACCATCGACATATATTTCTGAAGGAACACTTTATTCATCTGGAAAAGAATTAAGAATTTCATTTCATTCCGATATGTCGTCTTCTAAGGGAGGTTTTCATCTTTCCTGGCAAAGCTCCGTACAGTCCACTACCAGACCACCAGACACACAATACAGTAGAACAAGTGGACCAAAGAAACACAAAATTATGAATAGTGAGTTGACAGCCGTAGTTATATTAAATAATTAAATAAAATAATTTTAACTTATTGTAATCCTTAATATATGTTCTTGACAGACAGACAAACAGACAGACAGGACAGACAGACAGACAGACAGACAGACAGAAAGTCAGACAGACAGACAGACAGACAGACAGACAGACAGACAGACAGACAGACAGACAGACAGACAGACAGACAGAAAGTCAGACAGACAGACAGACAGACAGTCAGACAGACAGACAGACAGACAGACAGACAGACAGACAGACAGACAAACAAACAGAAAGTCAGACAGACAGACAGACAGACAGACAGACAGACAGACAGACAGACAGACAGACAGACGCACGGAAGTTTGGATAAGATTTCTATTAACTTCATGGTCTAAGAGACATTATTTTCAGAATTAAATCTTTAGATGGTAACATAGTAAATTTTGTTCGAAAACGTTCACATGATGTGATGCATTTTGGTTATTTTCGCTGAACTCATTTCTAGGTTGTGGTGGTACATTTGAACTTGGTATATACAGTGGTACTATATTCTCTCCTGGATATCCAGAACCATACAAACCCAATCTTAATTGTACTTGGACCATACAAGTGTATAAAACAAACCAAGTCTCACTGTCTTTTAATGAATTCGAATTAGAAGAGTCATCTGATTGTACATCTGATTATGTTATCGTAAGTGACGGTATTTCTGAGAATTCAAATATTCTAGGAAAGTACTGCGGTAGCAATGTTCCAGTCTATCTCATATCAACCGAAAATCAACTTTCTTTACATTTTCATTCAAGTGAAAGTAATAATAAAAAAGGTTTTGAAATCTCTTGGATGAGTTATCAACCTTATTCTGCAGGAAACTTTAACACACTACCTACAGGTAAGAAACTCAATTTATTGGCCTTTTATTTTCTTTCATTAAGATGTTTAAATAGATACATGGATGTATGGAAATAATTTTCATATTTCCAAGCGTAATGATGATAATAATAATAATAATGATAATAAAGACGTATTAGGAGCATTATACAATAGTCCCAATGCTCTTACAACAATATATTCTTAATGTTACTTATAAAACTAATTAAAGTTTCATTATAAGATAAAGGCTACTACATATATTACAACTATGAACAAAAAGCTATCAATTTTAAAAAAGAAAAGTCTTAAGTGCTGACTTAAAACTACTTAAAATATCAATGCTTCTAATTTCCTGTGGTAATGAATTCCACAGTTTTTGTGCGGCAACTGAGAATGTTGTCTCCATATATGAGTCACCGTTTTTGGATTTTGGCTCAATAAGTAGCAGATTTCGGTTAGATGATCTTAAAGTACGAGTAGGGTTATATTTAGTTAGTAAATCAGAAATCTAAATAGGTGCTTGGCCTTGTAAAGCTTTGAAAGTAATTATCAGTATCTTAAAAACAATTCTTGATCTCACTGGCAACCAGTGAAGATTACGAAGCACAGGGGAGATTCGCAGCTGTATTTTGAGCATCTATCTATTGTTCTGTTTATTATATAAAAATACTACAATTGACCCACGTTGGATGCACCCACAAAGGCGTTGCATACTTAAGAAATAGTTCATGTTTTGGCGTCAGAAGAAATGTTATGAAATGTTTTAGCGTGCTGATCTAGTTATGGCTGTATGTGGGACATTGGCAAAACACAAATTAAAAAGCGTAAGAGTTGCTTAACTCTTTCCTGTCCAGGTGAAAAACATCCAAAATTGAACCACTTCTTTGTTCTATTGATATCTCTGGAAATAACCATAACTGTTGCGAAAACTATACATTTTCTGAAAGTCGAATAAACAGGCTGTTAACAATGCTTTTAAATTTCCTAAACAAGACACATTATGTTAATATAAATTAGTATTAATTATCATAAATCAGGTTGAAAAACTTTCATTTTTCTAGAAAAGGCCATCTTGCACGCACGCGTTGCATCATGAAAATTCAAAATGCCACCAATCGCAGAGTTTTTTTATGAAATCAAATGAAACCTAGCGTGTGAGTGGATCTCATATGTGCCTGGCGCTTGTCGAGTTTGAATTTTTAATCTTGCGTTACCGTGTGCCGTGTTTTTTTATTCACGACTTCGTCAATCGTATAGACCTCTTTCGTAATGGCGGCCAGTCTAAATATTCTTTTATATGCATGTAAATTAGCCTTTCTAACCTCGTTACAAAGCAAAGATTCTTTGGAATTACAGACACACGAACAAGGTCAGAAAGGCTAATTTAAATGAATATAAAAGAATATTTAATTTGGGTGCCATTATGAAAGAGGTCTATACTCGACCGATATTGACTGAGCCAGATAGGAAAGATTTAGTTTAAAATTGATAAATTTAAAATAAAAATTGAAAGTGATACATAGTTTCAACAAGTTTAAAGGCAATAAATAAATAATCGGATAAATAAATAATAATGAATAATTCATTGGATGATATTTTGTCGTCAATTTTCTTTAGTACCTGATGAAAAAGCAAAATGTATTAAAGAGTCAAATAGACTGCGTGGCAAAGGCTCGTTATCTGGAAGTGATCAATGTCAATGGAGTTTACACGCAGCAGAGGGCAACAGAATCCAAGTTGATTTTACAACTTTTGACTTCAGTGATAACGACCCATCCTGCGTTGATGACAAAATAGAAATTCTCAATGGTCTTACAGAATATGCGCCAATCATGGCTACGTTTTGTAGCAGTAGCCGACCTTACCAAATCACTTCTACTGGTCCTCATTTGACAATACGATACATTATATCGGGAAAAGTTCAAACAAATTTTGAATTGAACTACAAAGAAATTGGTAGCAAGAAAAATGACCAGAACTGGTTCATAAACAAAGGTAATAATATAAAATATTTTAAGCAGAACAATAACAAATTTGGGCAAAGGCAGATTGATAATCTGTAACCACAGAAGGGATGTTACAGAGGGGCAGATCACAGTAGGAAGGTTACAGAGAGGAAGGTTACAGAGGGGAAGGTTACAGAGGGGAAGGTTACAGAAAGGAAGGTTACAGAGGGGAAGGTTACAGAGAGGAAGCTTACAGAAGGGAAGGTTAAAGAGGGGAAGGTTACAGAGGGGAAGGTTACAAAAGGGAAGGTTACAGAAGGGAAGGTTACAGAGGGGAAGGTTTCACCCCGAGGATGATTCTGAAAAAATATAATTTGCTAAAGCCTTGTTTTATTATGTGGTTATAGTTGGTTGTGGTATTTCATCCTTAAAAGAAAAGATAAATAAACAACGTAGAAAGAATGTGTTAGGAGAATGGCCATGGCAAGCAGCATTGATGAAAAAGGGAATGACATTAGTGACGTGTGGAGGAGTTCTTATAGCACCTCAGTGGGTAATGGGAGCAGCACATTGTTTTAAAAGGTACTTTCTTATTTTAACATAGTTTCTTGATAGTGCTCCTGGAAATATAGTATTGATGTCTGCATGCAGTTACTCCCTTAGCCATTTAATTCTGATCACTTGGTAAATGCGCTCGGTCTCTTTTCAATCTCTAAATTCCTCGTATGTGATAATTGAAGGCCTAGAACCAGCTGGCAAACCTTTAGGATTTACTATACACAACACGTGGCACAGCTACACTGGAACTTGCACAAGATCTAGAAGGGCTATTCTCGATGACCTGCAGCTGTTGTGGTCTAGTAGTTACCGCACATGTCTATGAGCTTGGAGACACAGGTTCAAATCGGACTACCACTCAGGGTCTTAAAAATAATTCAGGAGAAAGTGCTGCCTTTGCAACAACACCAGCAAATGGTAAGACTTCCGGGTCTTCTCGAAGCCTTAAAGTGCCTATGACACGAAAATAAAGTTTGTCTTGTTTGAAAGAACACATAAAATCACAGAGTAACATCTTTTGTAGTTTTTCGTTTCCTTGCTTCGTTCTTGAGATATTTTAGTTTGTATCATATGCAAATGACAATGGTGTGACGTACACATGCAAAATGACTAATCGGAGAAGGTTATTTATCTTTGCTAATATAAAACCCAATTTAATTTGAATGAAGCATGTGTATGCGTATTTCCAAAAACATGGAACTTGTAGAATTTCAAGTGATTTTGTGTGATAATAACAAAGATAAATAACCTTCTCCGATAAGTCATTATGATGTGTACGTCACACCATTGTCATTTGCATATAATACAAACTGAAATATCTCAAGAACGAAGAAAGGAAACGAAAAACTACAGAAGATGCAACTCTGTCATTTGAAGTGTTCTTTCAAATAAGGCAAACATAATTGTCGTGTCATAGGCACTTTAAACCATGAGCCTCTGCTCGGCTAACCTTATCCTGCCTGATCGACTCATATCAACACTCATATCAACACTCATGACCTTTGTTCCAAAAGAAAACATCGCGATATCCGGAATATCTAATGAATCATTAATAATATATAGCACTTTGTCGAGATGACGTCAGTGTCCAGGTTTCTCCACTTTTACCCATAATTATTGCGGCAATAACAAAAAAAATAGCTTATTTGCAATAATTTGTGAGTCAAATTTGGTTTGTTTGTCCGTATATTGAGCTATTAATAGCAACCGCTTAAAGCATGTCAGCATAACAATATTGTATTTACATGCGTGACGTCATACGCGCAGATTGTGTCACATTGTCTTGCACATTTTGTACTTGGGGACTTTTTATTTTTATGGAGCTGTCAAAGTTTGCTATTTTGCATGTGTGATTTTTTATTTATTGGTTATTTATAAGTTATTTAGATGTGTGAAGTTGATCATCCAGGTTGTTGTAGTCATGAGAAAGACTTTGTTGGTGACTGACGTTTCGACGGCCGTCATCTTCAGAGTCAAGTAAAGCGTGTTTGTCAGGTTTGCCTATATATACGTCTGGAATTCATTACGTCATCGTTTGTTTGTGTCATAATTAGTGTGAGTGGGTGTTGCGTCATGCGTTAAGAGTCGACAAAATTATAAAATTACGTAGTTCCATTTTTGTTGTTTTGATATTCTATAACAAGTCCTCTAGGCTACCGGTAATGGATAGTTCCCACAGGCTTTGCTCAAATATTTTGTTTGTTGTTTTAGTTGTTTGGCCGCAATTTTAAATTTCTGTAATTTATACATTATTTTTCTAGGAGTATTTCAGGTAGCGATTGGCTTGTAAAGCTTGGTATGGTGGATGTTCAAAAGAGCGGAGATCCCGCACAGATATTTCAAGTAATAATGGTCCATGTTCATCCTGGCTATAATAGAACAACGAATGAAAACGATATTGCTATAATAAAACTTCACCAACCTGCTGAACTTAATGAATATGTTAACACTATTTGTCTTCCTGAAGATAACACCAAGGAGCTATATGAACCTGGAAATACTTGTTATATCGCTGGATGGGGACGAGAACATTCCTTATCATCCATGGCGTTACCACTTGTGCCAAATAATGAATGTGATAACTTTGCAGAATTTGTTGTTACTAATAGTATGTTATGTGCAGGTTATAGTAACATTGATACATGTCAGGGAGATGGTGGTGGGTCATTAATGTCTAGATCTGACCAAGGGTTTGTTGCCATAGGGATCAATAGTGCAGGGAAAGGTTGCGGAGATAAAGAACATTTCGGAGTCTACACTGACGTAAGGTCATTCCTGGACTGGATCAAGGTTAAGTTATTTGAATGAATTGGGATGCCAGAAAGTTAAATAGTAAAGCCTAGTTTCCATTTGGTCGCTACGATCGCAACGGTGTCATAGTGGTTGATGTAATAGAGTGTGTATCTATCTCTGCAATCAGTCCCTCGAGGTTCTCGACGTAACTAAAAAGGTCTGGAACCAAGACGTTTCATCCGGGCTTTGTTAATTTGCCCCCCAATAAAGACTGCTCTACATACAGCAGACAAAACACAAGATAGATCGACACTAAATTACATCGCCCACTATGACACCGTTGCGATCGTGGCGACCAAATGGAAACCAGGCTTTAAGCGCAATTTCTAACCAAGAAAACAGAAACTGTTTTTTTATTCAGTATTTCTCAACAAATATTTCTTCATATATATCAGGACATTGAGCTGTTATTTCGTGTATAACTATTTTTATACATTTTGATATTCCATTGTTCCATGTCTATGACATCTAAGGTGAAATTTGATTATTAAGTAATCAAATTTATGCTGAAATATCTATTTCAAATATCGAAATAAAATGTACAAGGTTGTAAACAATCGTCTAACGGTTCCTTTCCATTCACCTTGTTATTATTACCTCCGCCAGGAGGTTGTTTGTTTGTCTGTCTGTCTGTAAGTAGGATATCTCAAAAATTAATGAACATATTTTCATGAAAGTTACATGAAAGTTTTAGAAGAGATGGTCATATGTTAAGGACCAATCCATTAAATTTTCGTTCAATTTGGATGACAATTGGATGAAATATTGATAAACATCTGTCTGTAAGCTTCTCCGCGTAGAGGAAATGAATGAAAATGCTTGATTGAGCTCATTATCCCTTATATTATTCAAATATTTAATATTTGCAAACAAACTGAATTCACAAAAAAACAATGGACTTGTCAGTTCCATTGTTTATACAAAAGACTAAGGAACAACACATAATTTTGCATAATATTTGAGTAGAAATGAGTGCAATGAAGCATTTTATTCACGCTAGATAAAATAAGTTTATAGACGTGTAGATATATTTTAATATTTTATTGTATATGAAAAAGTGTGGTCATGGTCATGCACCATGACCAACCTTAAATATGTGCTAAATTTACCATATAAAATGTCTTCAATAAATAACCCACTGGCGGAGTTATGCAGTCTATGAGTGCCTTCTAGTTACCTTATATTATTTTACCACTTGTTGTTTTCTTCTTTCCAGTAACTTCCACTGATGATAAGTTCTAATAAGATCCAAAATATTTGGAGAATTGTTCGATTCCAGGACAGTCAGATATATTTTCAAACATCATTGCCCGTGATTTATCTAGACCTCTCTCATTTTATGCAAAATATTTCTGTATGCTCCACCACAGAAAGACGTTGCTTAGATACAAAGGCTTTCATGTAGATGAAGTGAAGATGCGACGAGAATAGAATAAGAAAAGAGTGTCGAAAATGTCTGACTGTCCTCACCATAACGGACAAAGCCAGAGACCTTGGCTTCGATTATGCTATATAGTTTTATAAAATTACATTTTACATACTGAGCACCGTGTTTCTATTAATTTACCAATTAGACAACGCGACGTAGAAGGATCACCCTACCCTCCGAGACAACTCTGTCGCGCGTTTACATGCAAAAATCCTCCTCGGTTTTAGCCGGAAAGGCTGGGAATATTTTTATTGATACTCCAAGATGGCCGATGTCGAAACCAAACTATAACTGCATTGTTATCTATTCTCTCACTTCCTTACGCTTAGACAGTTCTATCTTGAGAGAAATCTGATATATACAATGTCTTTATGCTAAGTTTTGAGCCTTTTCGACGATTTTTTAGTTATAATAATATAGTCGCCATTTTGAAGAAAAAAATTCGTCACGTTTATTTATTTATAGACAATATTTACACACGGTACAATTTCACCTAATAAATATAGATAAAAATAAAAAGGTGATCTTCCAACCGGCCGTGCTCACACAATTATAAAAATAAGAAATTAAAATATTTACAAAGGATGAAACAACTATATAACAATGAAGACAAAATTATGTATTACATTTATATAAACTCAACCCAACTAAGTTTTAACATATGTTAATTTCTTTCACTTTTGATTTGAAATATTATCTGATATTTTTAGAGATGTAGGAAGATTATTCCAATTTTCCGCACCTCTGTAGCTAAATGAATTTTTCATATAGTTCGTTTTTGGCTTAGGTAATATCAAATTGGCTTTTGATTGCCTTGTGTTATGATCATGTACATCACGAGTATTTGTAAACATGTCACACAAGTAATCTGCACCAATTTGTTTTTTACCTTGTACATTAAGTAAAGATAGAAAGTTGTTGCGCTCTTCTCTTTTCAAGATTCGAAAATCCTAACTTGTTTAAAATGTCGACTGATCGTGTTACATAACCCTCACGTGTGATTATGCGAAACGCTCTATTCTGTAATTTGTGGAGTTTATTGGATAATGTTATTCCAAGGCAGCCCCATACCTGCGCACAATAATCAAAGTATGGCTGAATTATAGAATGATATATAGTTATTAAAGTGGTAAAACCAACTGTATCTCGGAGTTGTCGAAGGATACTGAAACCCGAAGTGACCTTATTTGAAATATGATCAACCTGCGCAGTCCAGCTTAGAGACTCATCTATCATTAGGCCCAATGATTAGAAACCATACATCAAAATGATGATACAAAAAACACTTTTTCAAGTATGATTTCTAGTGAAGTGATAAGTCACCGGAATCACCTTGAGCCCGCAATCTAAGTATAATGATAGCGGTTTTTGTACGTAACATTACTTAAGGTCGCTTGATGCATGTTTTGCGAAAAAAGCGAAGTAATAGCGGGTGGTTTCAGGAATGCTAAAACGCAGTCAAATTTTGATCTTTTATGACGACATTCATGTATTTCTTATCGAACAAATTCCTTTTTTATGACTGAATTTACCTATTTTCAAAATGTGATTTAAATGAAATAGAAAATATTTTTCCGTGTTTCCATGCAGTTACACGGCAATTTCTTGTTCTCTCAAACGTCCACTAGTGTTTCTAGAACTGTGTGGAAAAATATTTTCTATTTCTTAAATACTGTTTAATAAACTCGCAGCATGCAGTGTTTTATCAGCAGTAGTGTTTTAGATCTGATAAAACACATGCTGCGAGTTTATTAACTCTTTCATTACGGCTGAAAAACATCAAAAATTGAACGACCACGTTGTTCTATTGATATCTCTTGAAATAACCATAACTGTTGCGAAAGCTATACATTTTCTGGAAGCCCAATAAACCGGCTTTTACTTGTTCTTTTAAATTTCCCGAACAAAACACATTATGTTAATATAAATTAGCATTAATTATCATAAATCAGGTTGAAAAATTTACATTTTTCCAGAAAAGGCCATCTTGCACGCCCGCATAGCATCTTGAAAACTCAAAATGCCACCAATCGCAGAGTTGTTTATGAAATCAAATCAAACTTGGCGTGTGCGTGGATTTCATGTTCCTGGCGCATGTCGAATTTCAATTTTTAATCTTGCGTTACCGTGTGCCGTGTTTTTCGATTGACGACTTTGCGGGTCATCAACGACCCATTTTAACTGCGCCCGTAGGGAAAGAGTTAAACGGCTTCAAAAACGACCCATTAAGTTCATTGGCGTAGTAATTTTGAAAATCAATGTTGTCTAATCAAAGATAAAGTTTATGTAAATCAGGATTATTTTTATCACATTTAAAACCACCAACACGGTAGTTCCTTTCTCTTTTCCTCATTTTTTAAAATATTGCCTCACCATTAATCATGTATCGTAATCTAGGTACGGGATCTGGGTACAGAGCAACGTCTTTTTTCTTCACCGTGTTTATCATAGATATGCGAATTAAAAGCAACAGCCCAAGTTTACCCTGCAGGCTTAAAAGTATTTAGAAAAATAAACAAGAAATGAATGTCTCGTGATTTATTTATGTTGAACAAGCCACATATCCAATAACAGATATTACAATTTGTAAGTAAATAAATTAATATGAGGTTCACTATTACAGGAATAATTTGTGAATCCAACTACAAAACATGTGTTGTGTGTCACACTGTTCATCTGGAAGATGGACCAGCCATATTCTCGAATTTTGCAGAATCATATATTTACCTAAATTAATTGTGACATGAACCATCTTCACTACTTCATTACATTTTTTGTAATATTTGTGAAAAAGAACATAAATCGTGTAACCAAATATCTCTAAAAACATAAACCTACAAATTTTCTTGCTACATATAGTAATACCGAAGTTTAGTTCTTTAATTCATATTTTCATGTTTAAAGGTGCCGTCTAGTCCGTTCTGCGCATGTGTGATATTTCAAACGTGCGGGACCCCATATGTCAACAAACTTTAACGGATAGATTTGCGACATTTCGAAAGGGAGTATTCATCAAAGGTGGCGAAGGCGCGAGTTGTAGTTTGATATATTATCCACATTTAGGAACAGAACAGCTTCTTATAACACGTTTTTTAGGCGGAAAAGCTCAACCGTGGAAAACAAATCCGCAATACTTCATGTTCAATGATTATGTAATGCGATGTAAACAAACAATGTAAACAGAAACGTGGACATGCGCAGAACGGACTGAACGGCACCTTTAAAGTAGTTCTCCGATGAAAAAATTTCTGCTAATTTGTTTACATAATCTCAAAGATATAATGGTAATTAGTAATCGTGCAGAGTTTCACTTCAAAATTCGTTGAAAGAAAGGTTATACTTTACGTGTGAAGTTTGTATTTTGGAGCGCCGCCATTAAAGAGGCCGAGTGCGAGAAGAATGAGTCGAGGAGAGCCCATGACGTCATAGACTCAACAACAACAACGACCCCATGTACTTGTTGAGGCTATGACGTCATAAGCTCTCCTCGACTCATTCTTCTCGCACTCGGCCACTTTAATGGCGGCGCTCCAAAATACAAACTTCACACGTAAAGTATAACCTTTCTTTCAACGAATTTTGAAGTGAAACTCTGCTTGATTACTTTAATTACCATTATATCTTTGAGATTATGTAAAAAAATCAGCAGAAATTATTTCATCGGAGAACCACTTTAAACAACTGCAGGTAATTTTCAAATACTAGTGGATAATTATTTCTCTCTGTCCAGCAGATTATCCTAAGTTGTTTGATAACTTCACTTTTTTATAAGATTGGTGTCCAGTGTAGCGGATATCAATTTTATATAAATTACATGCAGCAGTTGAAAAAAATGAGGTTGAGAAAAGTGTTAGTTTGCTGAACAAACTTGTCTAACATTTTAACTTTGTATTCAGCGATGTTGTACTGTCATGTGACTGTTTTGTTAATTTAAATGTACACACAGTATATGAAAAGCTTTATAGTTTATATCTGTACATGCAGCTTAGAAATCGACAGAGTATAAGCCAATATACTCTACAATATATGGGTTTTATAGCTTGTGAAATTAAAGGAATAAGCCAAATAATAAACTTGCGAGGAAAATAGTGAAACCTTTTCAATAAAATGTTGTGGTTTCTGGTTCAAAAACTTGAACCCTGTAAGTAAAATATTAACATTGCCTCGCCTCTGTAGCTCGAAATAAATCTTTTTTTACTATCTACACTTTATTAACCCTATTTACAAAACAAAATCCAAGAATATTTTAAGTTAGTGAAGAAGTATAGACCATAATATTGCAATAATTTTCCATCCATTCTTTTCCATTGAAGCCTGCTATCATCAAGTAGATTAATCAACGTGAGGTTTTACTCTGGTTGATGGAACATATTCTATCATGGCGAGTTGTTTTCCAATTTTCCCAACTGTAACTCCACCACAAAAAAATAAACATGGAACCCACAATTGATTACTTGCCATTTTTTCACTAGAAAATATTTTCATACATGTACATAAGACAAAAGTAAAACTATTAAATATTAAATGTTTTACGCAAAATAAAATAGGTCTAATCAATATGTGCTGGTATTAAACAGAATCAGTCTATTTCGTTTGGAAATTCCGCGCGTTCGGAAGATCGCACACGTATTGCTGGTGCGATAGCGCACGCATTACTGGTGTGATGGCACACGCATTGCGGAAACATTACTGGTGCGATTGCGGATACATTACTGGTGCGATTGCGGATACATTACTGGTGCGATTGCGCACACATTACTGGTGCGATTGCGGATACATTGCTGGTGCGATTGCGCACACATTACTGATGCGATTGCGGATACATTACTGGTGCGATTGCAGATACATTACTGGTGCGATTGCGGATACATTACTGGTGCGATTGCGGATACATTACTGGTGCGATTGCGGATACGTTACTGGTGCGATTGCGTACGCATTACTGGTGCGATTGCGGGGATACATTACTGGTGCGATTGCACACGCATTGCTGGTGCGATTGGCAGACACATTTGAAAAACAAATTTGGAAAACTTTTTAAATTATTTTTTTAAAAATTATGGCTGGTGGTTGTTTTTACTGTGCTACTCATACTAGCATTTTTTCGACAATTTTCGAGAAAAATTCAGACAAGCCACACCGTTATATAAGCTACCCTGTTAAAGAAACCACAACGACATGGCTATGACGTAATATTATCGGAACGGTATTTTGTTTAGACTTGGAAATATTCACATTAATTTAAATTTTCAACAATGAAGCATTACTATTAAGCATTATTATTACAATAACTTATATTACACTTTTACGGCTAAAAATCAGCTACGGTAAATACACCGACTTCAGACTGGAAAGTTTGTAAAATCATGTGCAACAGAGATAAAATTTCGGTCGCTATTATTGCGCGTGACCAGCTCGTGATTTTGCGTGGGCTTACGCGGAGACGCGCAAAAAATGGCGTCTAGGCGGAAACTGACGTGCGGCTAAATCGAGAGTTGGCACCCTGGCCGCCATATTGAAATCTTACCGTATATAAATGTCGAAAAGCGTACAGGGTTATCCCGCATGTTATGTTGTTATGCACTATATACAATTATACGCATCTTTACTCCCTGTTTCTGTGTTTTATTCATACTTTTAATGAGGTTTACACTGCATGTCCAGCGCGTGTTGCAATATGATACGCATTTAATATAGCCCGTCCCCACAGTTTTCTACATTTACATCCTACTCCAAAATCAAAAACCAACAGATAATTAATATCAGAAATAACCGTGACAATTAAATATTTATTAACTTGTAAATAATAATATATTTAGTAAACTATTTTGTCAATATTCGCCTGAAAATGAGTTATTTAAGTTGCATTTGTCAAAGAACAAAATTCTTTCGAGTCTTTCCACGATTTTTAAGGTATAAATACAATAAAAAATTATTAAAGACGGACAAAATTCGTATATTTCAAACAATCATTCTCGTCCCCAGACTCTCCAGTCATTAATAAGTCCATAAGTCCACCATTAATTCAATATGGCGGCCAGGGTGCCAACTCTCGATTTAGCCGCACGTCGGAAACTGTGAATTTTGGTGAAAATAGAACTCTAAATTGCGATTTTTTTTAAGTTTTCCTTCGGCAAAGGAAAATGTCCAATTTCGGAATTTAATAATTTTTGCTTGCGAATTTCGATACTTTGCAGGCAATTTAAACCATTCCAGGCATACAAAATAACTTCAGTGTAAGCTAATTTAAGAATTCAACAATTAAACTTTTATGTAATAAAAATCAGAAAATTAAGGTTTTTTCTGCACAACTTAATGTTGATTTGTGAGAATGTACAGTGTTCAGAATCCTCCCAATATAAAATAGATTAAACTATGACACTGTTCCTTCAGTTGTATGCTGGGTAACCGATTAGAGAAGGGGTGAGCAATAGTAAGTATTTTGTACTATCAACAATAATTTGGATCTTGTCTTACATGATACTGTATATAAACAACACAATTCTACTCTATTTGTACCCCCTTATTTTTAATAAAATAAAATAAAATTGAAAAAACACCAATTTAATTAGTTTCAAAGTGAGTATGAGATCAGCCATTGTACAGTTTATAATAGTAATGTAATGTGATGTAATGCAACGTAACGTACAGTAATGTAATCTTGTGAAGTATTACAGGACCCTACTGAAAAAACACTTTGGTGATGTAGGTATCCTGAACAAATATTATTATTATTACTAATAACTTCTTATTAACTGAGAACATGGTCATTACGGAAAAATATCAGAACAAGGTCTTAGTACGGACCAAGCTCGTAGTGCGAGGTCCATACATGAAAGACTGGGGTCTAATATTTTTGCATAATGACCAAACAGACAAGTTCAATAAGAGGGTAATTATTATATATGGCATATGGGAAAGTTACCACTAATAGTCGGAAGGAAGTAACTTGTGCCATATTATTATTATAATATATCATTTAATACAATACCTGAAGACACTAGGTGGTCCCATCAATAGTAAACAAGCTGTGGCACTAACGGCAATCAATAATCCAAGGGCAAACCCACTCTTTGACCCATCAAAATACCACCACAACAGCACTGAGAAAGAAGCAATAGTGATAAACAGATGAACATCACTTTGGAATCTTAATTTCTGTCATAAATATTAAGGAAATAATCAGAAGGAAATAAACCAGATATCAGACAGTGTGTAGAATCTTATACTTTGAAAATTACAATATAATAACACTTTTGATTTTGATTTAATGCAAATTCTCATTAGTTACTGACATCATTCCTGTCTCCATTCAACAAATAGATTCCATTTTGCCGTTGTCTGTTCAGTTATAGATGCACAGATGACGTCAGAAATGGTAAGAACAAAAAAGTGGCCCACGAGACGATAGTCAAGTGGGCCACTGATGTTCTTACCATGTTCTGACGTCTTCTGTGCATCTGTAACTGAACAGACAACGGCAAAATGAAATCTATTTGTTTTATACAATAAAAATTGAAAACAAACCATTCAAAAAGCTTATTAGCTTTCTGGCAATTTCTGGGGCATGAAAAAAGATAAATCCGTGCATTGTCCTCTAATAGATTATGGCCAACAACCAATGAGAATGCGCGTAGTAAACAGGTTATTATATAAATATATAAAATTAGGAAATATATATATTAAAAATTAGGAAATTAATGTCTGAATGGTCAACAGCTGTATAAGAATGTTTTAATGTCACCATGCAAGAGATAACTGTATACCTGTTGCCAATGTGGCAATAGCTTGTAGAGCAGAAATACAGTAGAAATTGCAGAAATTAAAGTATATAATAAAGAGATATACTCGTCTAGTCCTCTATGATTGTTTAAATAGAACTGTTTAATAAACAATCGTTTAACCTTTAAACAATAATGAGTTTAATGCAAGAAAAAGAAAGTGATATCAATATTTACATATATAATACGTGTACATGAAATGAATTATGAAATGGCTATAACTGTTAATTGAACATGGCTAAAATCAGAAAAATGAAGTTTAAATTTTAAAATAAAACGCTGGAAAAGGATACGACAGCAGCGTGTATAATACCAATAAACAAAGAAGCACATCGTACGACACTAGACCATTCTGTTCGTACTCGTAGATGACGAGGTTTACGACCCAAACGAGAGTCGACACAAGGATACACCAATCCTATTAACGTTGAAGCTGTACCACAAGAAGGAGCAAACCACCATGTTGTTGCATAAAGTCTATCCAATAAATCTCGTTCCTGTACAACTTTTCGTCGTAACTCAGGCAAAATTAACATAACATTCAAAAGACACGATAGAGATATCCCAAGAATAAAGAGACATAGTGCTCGAATAAAAATATTTAAAGTTGATGCACTGCAACAACGTCCAAAGTTTACGGCAATAGTGTTGCGAGTTTTGGTGGAAGTGCCGTTATTTTCCGATTTGTTATCCATGTTGTCCATACAGTTCAACATAAAGTAATGTTTTCGTCATTTTATGTAGTTTAATAGCGTGTATGTCTCATGGGATACAACGAGGACCAATCAGAACGTTGCTCATATCGTGTGACATTAAACAACCAATCAGAAAATAGCAACTGACATCGGATGATTTCGTGCCATCGAAGGCCACTGAAGGACATATATTCGGGTAAGGTTTGAATACTTATCACGGGTGTTCGTTGTTGCGGGTGACATATATAGAGATCATAAATAAGAGGGGGCATTTCATGGTTATAATTTCATAATTACGAGGTTCCAAATATATTAGCCTCATTCGAGCATTTAAAATTTTAGCGTGATGACGTCATATGGTGGACCCACTAGGTTCTAGACCCTTTTATCCTTATTTCATAAAATGTAATTTTCTTGTTTTCTGGATACCTGCTGTTGACTTTGTTCTGGTTATGTATTTGGCATGACGTCCTTAATATGAGAAATGACAGTGTTTGTCTAAACAATGCCTCGTACTAAAACTAGAGCAAGTTTTTATTTACTCTTTTCAGGGGCCTGGAGCCTAGTTGATTACCATTGTGACCACAAAGCTTTATCACATAGCTTGTGGTAGTTGAACAACTTGAACTGCTACTAAGTTTCGTAGTTCTCGTGAAAACACTTCACAAAATATCAAGACTAATATTTCTCTAGTACAGCATGTCCACCTTGTGACGTCATCACGCTAAAATTTCAAATGCTTATAACTAGACAACGGTGAATGATAAAGAAAAAATTTAAACAGATTTCATCATTATTCAAAATCTACTTTCGAAGGAAAGACATTATGGAAACTGGATTTTTTCATTTCATAGGCACTTTAAAAACCCAGCTTAACCTTCTGAATAAAAACCGAAATTTAAAGCGGAATGAGGTAATACACAACATATCTATTGCTAACATATCTATTGCTAACATATCTATCGTTCTGTTGCTAATATATCTATTGTTCTGTTGTTAACATATCTATTGTTCTGTTGCTAATATATCTATCGTTCTGTTGCTAATATATCTATTGTTCTAATATATCTCTTTGATGCCTCGAAGGAATAATTCCTAGTTTTTGAAGTAATTCCTCATACGGAGTGAAGAGAAGACAAAGTGTGATGAAGACACTGTTTCTATAGGTGTCTGGTAAATTCGAAATTGCCATTCAGAAAAGAAATTGAAGATGGCAAAGAAATGCTTACGTGCGAAACTGGTTTGTCTCCAAGATTCGCATGCACACCTCGGAACTGAAAACTGTACCAGGTATTTTTGTGTAGAGAATTTTTGATAAGAAATTCCTCCTTTTCATGATTTACATGCAAGTAATGTGATTTTCCTGAATCTCGTGGGCAGCGAACTTTTTTCCAAGCAATGTTTTATAACGTTAGGTGGACGGTTTCTTAAATAATCTGGTACGATTGGGTTATACCTCCTGTATGAATTACTTAATCGTAAGTTCACACTTGCATTTTCATTTTTCAGTCGTAAATGTGGCCTAAATGTGCGTCGTTGCAACACCCACTCACACAAATTATGACACAAACAAACGATGACGTAATACGCCAGACGTATATATAGGCAACCCGACAAACACACTTTACTTGACTCTGAAGATGACCGCCGCTGAGGCCGTCGAAACGTCAGTCACCAACAACAGTCTTTCTCAAAACTACAACAACCTGGACGATCAACTTCACACATTTAATTATTATTATTGTTATTATTGTTATTATTATTATTATTATTATTATTATTATTATTATTATCATTATTATTATTATTATTATTTTAATTATTATTATTATTATTATAAAAAATAAATAAAAATAATTAACACGTATTTACTGGGACTGAGGGAAACAGTATGTTTTGTGTTCCCGAGACCGTCGAGGGATCACAAAACATACTGCTTTCCTGATCAGGTCCCAGTAAATAAGTACTTAAATAAGTATTATATACCAAGTGTCAAAGAAAAAACAAAACGTTATAAAGACATGAAATATTTTATTTTTCAAACATTAAATTAAATACAATTAAGGCGAAAGGAGAGTTATACAGTTAGTCCAAAAGTCGCATTTTCACGTGGTATTTCACGTGATTTTTTCATTATTGACGGTCAACAACATATTATTGCCCTCTCAGAGCTATTGAGGGGGAAACAGCTAAATTTCGTCACTTTCACGTGATACACTCTCGACCAATGACATACTAGAAAAAAGGAACGTTGACACTTGGTATATAATAATATCTCATATCTTGATCATGTTGTCATTACAGCAAAAATAAGCTTGAATGAATGTTATGATTCTGACGTTTACCAATTGTGAACATGAAATCTCGAAATCTTCCTAAAGTAGGACTGTTTTGTAACTCGTCTGCGAAATCTCGACAATATGTGGATCTTTCCCTAAACAAAGAAAATATTTATTACGAATTAAGAAATATCCAAATAAAAAAGAACTATATTTAAGCAGAGTACCCCATTACACTGAAAAGCTATTATCTGCTGAACATAGCCGTACGCAGGATTATTTTGCCAGGGGGGGGGGGGGGGGTTTGGCATTCTTGCTATAATTTCATTGAATTCTTTAGACAGACAGACAGACAGACAGACAGACAGACAGACAGACAGACAGACAGACAGACAGACAGACAGACAGACAGACAGACAGACAGACAGACAGACAGACAGACAGACAGACAGACAGACAGACAGACAAAAGAACAGCCAACAAATGTAATTAAACATACCTGTAAGTCCCATTTCTTGGCACACTGATAAGCATTTTTGGTGGACAGTCAATATCAGCGAGAAAGATTTTAATATTGGGAGTTATATCTTCCAAGATTAAAACTTTGTACTAAAAGGAAAATATTTTTCAAGCAATATAATGAAAATTATTGTCATGTCACACATGACATTACCAGGAATAGACCGTTAACTTACGCCAGTTGCTAGCATACACATTGATTCAATAATCCATTGAATGTTCACACTATCTTGAGATATCGCATCATCCTCAAGGGAACCGTTGTTGACTACAAGAAAATTTTCTTTCTTATTCTATATTGGGAGAAAAATACACATTCATTAATTACATAACTACATGTGTTTGTACGCAGTATTAGCATGAACACCAGATATCACACCCAATAAACCAGTTCGGAGTTTCGACCGCGCGCATGGCAACTTTTTTTACTCATAACGAAGCTGAGAACGGAGTACGGGAGATAACCTAAATATTTAAAACAGTCATATATCCATGAACGAGAGAATAAAAAAATCTGGAGTGAATGAAGATGCAATTGTGGGGACGGTTGAATAGGAACGATAAAACGGCGGGACCACGCAATGCATGTTGAAAATCAGCAGAAAAAGAACAGAAAAAAATAAAAGGCATTCTGTAGAGAGTTTGTAATCTGGCTAAACCGGACGCTGGTTGTTGTTTTCTTTAAAAGAAGAGAAAAAAACGACGAAAGCGAGGAATTTCAAGACGAGGAGGATGTTCGTTTGCGGAAAAAATAAACAAAAAAGGTCTAAGGAGAGTTAGGGCCTTCAGTTAGGACAAGTTAGGGCCGTCAGTAGTGGTTACCACACAAGTCTATGAGCTGGGAGACAGGTTCAAATCCTGGGTCGGAATTACCACTCAGGGTCTTAAAAATAATTGAGGAGAAAGTGCTGCCTTTGCAACAATACCAGCAAATGGTAAGAGTTTCGGGTCTTCTCGGATAACGACCTTAAATCGTAGGACCTCGGAACTCCTAGGCTTCTAGCCTGTTGGGTATTCCGTTCACCTAAAATAGAGATAAATCTAATAAACTAAACTAAACGTTTGCTCATTGATTGTCAAACATGAACATTAAGTGATTTTTTTTGAAAAACAGGGCAAGTCCTTCTAAAACAGAAGAGGTAACCTCGACGCTGAACTATAAAAACCTGAAATGTTTATTGGAATAAATTTTAATGTTAAATTGAAATATATTTTATTCGATAACCAAGAAATAAAAAACACACCTGAAAAAATGTTCCAAACAGGAATATAATTTTCATTTCACTATCAGATTGCTTTAGGAAACTCTTTATTTCTTGGTAAACGTTCTCCATATTTGGGTCAATAGTTAAGGAAACTAAATATTTTCAATAAAGACAAATACTTTTAATCATTCAGTAAATAATTTTATTCAATAATAATAATATAATATAATATATAAATTTATATAGCGCTATTTCTATAAATATCCAAAAGTGCTTTACATGAAGAATGACTTACATAATTATAAGTTATAAAATAAGAATAACTTACATAATTATAAGATATAAAATAAGAATGACTTACATAATTAAAAGATATAAAATAAGAATGACTTACAAATTATAAGATATAAAATAAGAATGAAGATATAAAATAAGAATAACTTACATAATTATAAGATATAAAATAAGAATGACTTACATAATTATAAGATGTAAAATAAGAATAACTTACATAATTATAAGATATAAAATAAGAATGAAGATATAAAATAAGAATAACGTACATAATTATAAGATATAAAATAAGAATAACTTACATAATTATAAGATATAAAATAAGAATGACTTACATAATTAAAAGATATAAAATAAGAATGACTTACAAATTATAATATATAAATTTATATAGCGCTATTTCTATAAATATCCAAAAGTGCTTTACATGAAGAATGACTTACATAATTATAAGATATAAAATAAGAATGAAGATATAAAATAAGAATAACTTACATAATTATAAGATATAAAATAAGAATAACTTACATAATTATAAGATATAAAATAAGAATGACTTACATAATTAAAAGATATAAAATAAGAATGACTTACAAATTATAAGATATAAAATAAGAATGAAGATATAAAATAAGAATAACTTACATAATTATAAGATATAAAATAAGAATGACTTACATAATTATAAGATGTAAAATAAGAATAACTTACATAATTATAAGATATAAAATAAGAATGAAGATATAAAATAAGAATAACGTACATAATTATAAGATACAAAATAAGAATAACTTACATAATTATAAGATATAAAATAAGAATGACTTACATAATTATAAGATATAAAATAAGAATGACTTACATAATTATAAGATATAAAATAAGAATGACTTACATAATTATAAGATATAAAATATGAATGAAGATATAAAATAAGAATAACTTACATAATTATAAGATATAAAATAAGAATGACTTACATAATTATAAGATATAAAATAAGAATGACTTACATTATTATAAGATATAAAATAAGAATGACTTACATAATTATAAGATATAAAATAAGAATGACTTACATTATTATAAGATATAAAATAAGAATGAAGATATAAAATAAGAACAACTTACATAATTATAAGATATAAAATAAGAATGACTTACATAATTATAAGATATAAAATAAGAATGACTCACATAATTATAAGATATAAAATAAGAATGACTTACATAATTATAAGATATAAAATAAGAATGACTTACATAATTATAAGATATAAAATAAGAATGACTTACATAATTATAAGATATAAAATAAGAATAACTTACATAATTATAAGATATAAAATAAGAATGAAGATATAAAATAAGAATAACTTACATAATTATAAGATATAAAATAAGAATGACTTACATAATTATAAGATATAAAATAAGAATAACTTACATAATTATAAGATATAAAATAAGAATGAAGATATAAAATAAGAATGACTTACATAATTATAAGATATAAAATAAGAATGACTTACATAATTATAAGATATAAAATAAGAATGACTTACATTATTATAAGATATAAAATAAGAATGAAGATATAAAATAAGAATAACTTACATAATTATAAGATATAAAATAAGAATGACTTACATAATTATAAGATATAAAATAAGAATGACTTACATAATTATAAGATATAAAATAAGAATGACTTACATAATTATAAGATATAAAATAAGAATGACTTACATAATTATAAGATATAAAATAAGAATGACTTACATAATTATAAGATATAAAATAAGAATGACTTACATAATTATAAGATATAAAATAAGAATGACTTACATAATTATAAGATATAAAATAAGAATAACTTACATAATTATAAGATATAAAATAAGAATGACTTACATAATTATAAGATATAAAATAAGAATGAAGATATAAAATAAGAATAACTTACATAATTATAAGATATAAAATAAGAATGACTTACATAATTATAAGATATAAAATAAGAATAACTTACATAATTATAAGATATAAAATAAGAATGAAGATATAAAATAAGAATGACTTACATAATTATAAGATATAAAATAAGAATGACTTACATAATTATAAGATATAAAATAAGAATGAAGATATAAAATAAGAATAACTTACACAATTATAAGATATAAAATAAGAATGAAGATATAAAATAAGAATGACTTACATAATTATAAGATATAAAATAAGAATGACTTACATAATTATAAGATGTAAAATAAGAATGAAGATATAAAATAAGAATAACTTACATAATTATAAGATATAAAATAAGAATGACTTAAATAATTCTAAGATATAAAATAAGAATGAAGATATAAAATAAGAATGACTTACATAATTATAAGATATAAAATAAGAATGACTTACATAATTATAAGATATAAAATAAGAATGAAGATATAAAATAAGAATAACTTACATAATTATAAGATATAAAATAAGAATGACTTACTTAATTATAAGATATAAAATAAGAATGAAGATATAAAATAAGAATGACTTACATGATTATAAGATATAAAATAAGAATGAAGATATAAAATAAGAATAACTTACATGATTATAAGATATAAAATAAGAATGAAGATATAAAATAAGAATGACTTACATGATTATAAGATATAAAATAAGAATGAAGATATAAAATAAGAATAACTTACATGATTATAAGATATAAAATAAGAATGAAGATATAAAATAAGAATAACTTACATGATTATAAGATATAAAATAAGAATGAAGATATAAAATAAGAATAACTTACATGATTATAAGATATAAAATAAGAATGAAGATATAAAATAAGAATGACTTACATAATTATAAGATATAAAATAAGAATGAAGATATAAAATAAGAATAACTTACATAATTACAAGATATAAAATAAGAATGAAGATGATATAAAATAAGAATGACTTACATAATTATAAGATATAAAATAAGAATGACTTACATAATTATAAGATATAAAATAAGAATGAAGATATAAAATAAGAATAACTTACACAATTATAAGATATAAAATAAGAATGACTTACATAATTATAAGATGTAAAATAAGAATGAAGATACAAAATAAGAATAACTTACATAATTATAAGATATAAAATAAGAATGACTTAAATAATTCTAAGATATAAAATAAGAATGAAGATATAAAATAAGAATGACTTACATAATTATAAGATATAAAATAAGAATGACTTATATAATTATAAGATCTAAAATAAGAATGAAGATATAAAATAAGAATAACTTACACTATAAGATATAAAATAAGAATGAAGATATAAATAAGAATGACTTACATAATAAATACATAATTAGACTGACTGATTAAGATTTAGTAAAAGCTCGATTAAAAAGGAATGTCTTATAGCTCATATCATGATAGATAATGAAAAGGTTTATGACTATTTAATTTAAATGGAAGAGATCATGAATTAATGTGAGTCAGCTCCATATAAATCATGATAAATAATGAAAAGATGTATGAATAATTAATTTAAAGAGGAGAGATCATGAATTAATATAAGCTATAGAAAACAGAACGATCATGGCACCAGTTAGAAAGACCCTACATCTACTGTTATTCAACAACTACGAACAAGCTTCTAAATGACAAAATGCATTTTTAGCAAATACTCCACAATCATGTTTTGGTTGGTCATTAGTGCTAATTCATTGAGTGTGCACTCAATGAATGAGTATCACCGTGATAAGGAATTCATACTCTTAATTCATTCAATAATTAATGACCGCTATATCATTCACTTCTCAATTTTTGATCAAAGTAAGGTTAACATACCTTCCCAAAGCATAGTTTTCAATGTATTACAGAACTCTTGAAACTGAGATTTATTTGGACTGTTCTCAAACGAAACTGTCTCCACCAGAATAAGTGCGGTTTTTTTAGCAAGAAAGGACTCTACAAAAATAGATTAAGTTTTAGTTTTATTGGTTATTTTTCACAACCATTTCTTAATATCATCCCCTGTATATTTTCCTGAAGGCAGGAGCTCCTAATGTTTTGAGGTTGGTTCAAAACATGAATAATAATGATGTTATGTTACTATATACATTACAGCATTACACACACACAATCCCTGTACAGCAATCAGTACAGCAATCCCTGTGCTAATTATTTTTATTATAGTTAATATTTTCTGATTGATATAAACCTTTCAGGTTATTCTCAGTCTTGAATTACCAACAATGGGTAATTCCACAACAGTAAATATTAATGTAAGATTCTAAGTAGAACCCAACCCCAACACAACACCAATCCTAACCCTAACCTCGCCTTAAATGTCTTCCTAACCCTAACCCTCTGCCTTCAATTTCATTGTAACCCTAACATCCCGCCAGTGTTTTTCCAACTTTTTCAGCTGAGGCGAGAAATAAATTAGTATTAAAACAATGATTTCGTCAATACATTTACTTGTAATGCTATTGTGGTGATATGGTTATTTTCCATGCTGCGTCAAAATTTTATGCCACGCCAATTATTGACAACAAAACTAAGTAGTTTATGCCACACCAAAATTGTTTCTAGCAAATCTGCTACACCAAAATATTTGGCGTAACATACATCGATTTCACTATGGACAGTATGTAAATTTAAAAATAATATGATGCAAACAGACCTGTGGGTTTTTCAAGAACTCCATTGTTCAAACTTATTGGCAATAATTCGTTTGTTCTGCAGAGGGTCACAGGAGAAGGTATTTCATTGCCCTCAGCAAACTCTGCTGCAAGACTTTCCTCAACTTCATTTAAAAACATCTTCAGATAGCTTGGTTTCTTTTTTAAACATTTCGTAAAACATCTGATGTAGGAACTGCAACAAAATGTTTATTGGTGAACCACATGGGGTAATGCAAAAGAAATGCAAGATAGGAATAGAAATATTGAAGTAATATATCATACCCGAGATACCGTTTATTATCTGATTTCCAATTTCCCGTTATTTTCCGTTTATTATGATCTGATTTAACACACTTCGAGGTGTTTTGAAATCAGATAATAAACGGCTTGATATAGCATCTCAAACAAATCGAAATTTTATGCTAATTAAGATCACATATCCAAACGATTTTCCTTTGTGTTTTCCTCATGCATTATTAATGAGTTTGATATATGATTTCTCAAACTCATTAATAATTCATAAACCCAAAACAGGCCCTCTGAACCCCTATCAATTGGGCTTCTATCCTGTTGGGGTATTCCGTTAACCTAAAAGAGTGACAAACATAATAAACTAAACCTTACAGGCATATTGTTGAAGTTCATCACGTTTAATGTTACAAAATAGTGAAATGCTGGGATCGAATATACGCAGTTGACGACGTACTCAGATGGACTAATATTCCACAATATATATGTTATTTACCGGCTGGGAGGTCCGTACTGGAAAAATTCGGTCTCGGGCCGCTTCTGAGACTGAGGGAAAATATTTTTCCAGCACGGACCGACCAAAACGGTAAATAACGTGTTTATTTTTTTCGAGCAAAGTAAAAAAAATTGCAATTTTTGGCCGCGAAAAGTTGCGAGAGGTCCGTACTGGTGTGATACAGACCTCGTAACGGACCTGAGTTACGGACCTCAAAAAAAATAACTATTGTTATTATACATAGTTGTACACCTGCATACGTCATCAGGACCTCTAACCAAGCATTCAGATTTCTCAAAAAATGGATTAGACATACCAAACTTTAACAGTTTATAGCACTAAGACAATACACCAGATTCACTTGAAATTTTCAGTGAACGCTGCTGTCGTGATTCTCTGTTCATTAAAGAGAAAAATGCGATGTTTTCACTTCATACATACTTTAAGTGTAAAAGAGTTTATAAAAGAGTTTTATCTGGCATAAAAAAGCAGTCCTAGAATGGAATGGAATCAAATATCTACTTAATAACATATTGATGTGGAAGCTAAGGTGATATAGATGAGTTTTATCTGGCATAAAAAGGAGTTCTAGAATCCAATGGAATGGAGTCAAATCTGAACTTAATAACATATTGATGTGGCAGCTAAGGTACTATAGAATAGTTTTATTTGGGATAAAAAGCCAAGGAGTCCTAGAATGATTAAATGGAGACAAATCTGAAGTGAATGACATATTGATGTGGCAGCTAAGTAGTATGGAAGAGTTTTATTTGGGATAAAATGGATTCCTAGAATGGAATGGAGACATGGAGCCAAATCTGAAGTTAATGACACATTGATGTTCGTTTGTATAAAACCATCGCATATTTATAACCACAGCTCTCCATAATACATTTTATGAAACATCTTAATTTGAAACAAATAATTTGTTTTAACTTACCACTTGCTTTCCTCATTTCGCGTGTGAGCTAAAGTGCAAATGAGAGATACCACACCTCTTAAAGGTGGTTCAAATGCACTCAATCCATCCATAATACAATCATTTGGACAAGCTAAACCTGTTTTGTAACCACTGTCTACTATAACAATGCTACACTGGAAGATAAAAATAAACCATGATACAGTAAAAACCCGCGTGTAAGAACCACCATTTTTCGAGTTAGCCTAAAAAGGTTCTTACATAAGCGGTATTTACTGGGATTTTAGGCTATTTAGGTTCTTAAATAGGTTCTTATTTTTTCGAGGAAAGGGTGTTTGCTGTTGGTCCAACAACTAGCTCAAATGGGTGTGGCTCTTGCTTTTGTACAATAAACACTTTAATTATTAATAATATGACCACATAATCAAAAAGAACCCTGCTCTGATTTATGTCCAGGTAAGGCTTTTTCAAATAAGAACATTTACATAATAATAAGAACTGTTACAATTTTTAGGCTAAAAAGGTTCTTATAAAATGAGGGCCTAACCGGCCAATTTTAGCCTAAGGGTTCTTAATTCACAGGTTTTTATATGCGGGTTTTTACTTTTAATGTTTTTATTTAATCACAAAATATTTAAACGTGGAGTAACGTCTTAAAAATCTTTGTACGGAAATATGTCATAAATAGGACACTTCAAAGAGACGAGTATTAATTGCCAGGGTTTGGGTTTTACTTTTAGGTATCGATTATCAGGGTGAAGATACTGCCGTGGGAGATGTAGGTTCTAGGGGTATGAGAGCTGTTAGAAGTAGGGTATGAGAGCTGTTGGAAGTAGAGTATGAGAGCTGTTGGAAGTAGGGTATGAGAGCTGTTGGAAGTAGGGTATGAGTTGTTGGAAGTAGAATATGAAAGCTGTTGGAAGTAGGGTATGAGAGCTGTTGGAAGTAGAGTATGAGAGCTGTTGGAAATAGGGTATGAGAGCTGTTGGAAGTAGGGTATGAGAGCTGTTGGAAGAAGGGTATGAGAGCTTTTGGAAGTAGAGTATGAGAGCTGTTGGAAGTAGGGCATGAGAGCTGTTGGAAGTAGGGTATGAGAGCTGTTAGAAGTAGGGTATGAGAGCTGTTGGAAGTAGGGTATGAGAGCTGTTGAAAGTAGGGTATGAGAGCTGTTGGAAGTAGGGTATGAGAGCTGTTGGAAGTAGAGTATGAGAGATGTTGGAAGTAGGGTATGAGAGCTGTTGGAAGTAAGGTATGAGAGATGTTGGAAGTAGGGTATGAGAGATGTTGGAAGTAGGGTATGAGAGCTGTTGGAAGTAGGGTATGAGAGCTGTTGGAAGTAGGGTATGAGAGCTGTTGGAAATTTCCGTATCGACTTGTCGTATTCCATATAAGAAACATACATACATTGATCATGACGCCAAGAAAATGCAAGAGAAGGGTTCCGAAAAAAGTTGAGGAATTCATTTCCTAACTTCGACCAATTCATTTGATGAGTTCCTCGAACAGTTGACTAAGTTCGTTGAGAAATTGCCAATTCAAACCACTTCAAACTTCCTGCTTTAATCCTATTGGTTAATTAATTACTAAACACAACGTGATTGGTCAATTTAAGAATTTTCTGAACTTGTTTTTGGGTACTCTTAGTTCTTCCAATGTTTCGTGGACAAGGCCTCCTCCCAGGCTATATTGGCGGAGTTTGTATGATAACGGATATAATGCATATGAATTACAAAGTTTTGGTTTTTTTTAATTGCAAAATTTCAAAGTGAATTATTATGTACTTACCAAGGAGTCGTTGAAATCGTGTAGGATGGATGACAATTTTAACGATTTTAAGACAATGTCTGCCTTTGTGTTATCAGTAGAGATATCCACAGGTAAAAGATAATTATTGGAATAGATCTGATAAAAAATTATAAATTATAATGAGTTTGATATGATAAAATGTGCTTTTAGTTTATGTCTTAGTTTAGAAGTTAACCATGTTATCTGTTTGATTTCATTTTATATAAATTTCATTTTATATCATAGGGACCCCGTAATGGAGCAACAAGCTCTGTGGGACATCTCTTCCCCTTTTTGACAAAGCTTGTAAAATAAAATAAAATAAAATTATTATCGTCAATAAGAGCTATTTATCTAAAAAACAAATTTCATTCAATCTAATTCAATTCAGAATATTATTTCAAATTGGATCCTATATTAATGGTAATTTTTAAGGTGAATAACAGTCCTGCGAATGCGCGGAATTGATGATGTCTTTGTCGATGTTCATTGTTCTCATGGGTGAGTGAAATTTAAAATCAGCGTCGTCATTATCGTTCGTTGAGATCTTCACAAAGAGACGTCTGAGGTCTCCAGCTCTGCCATCTGAGTTCTTCAATGGTTAGAGCGTCTAACTGGAGATCAAAATATTACGTGTTCCATTCTTGTCTGGGACAAGCGTTAAAGCTTGAATAGCAAATAATTTACTATATTATCATTAATTTTGTTCAGTGTAATTATATTATAAGTAATACCATGACATGAGGGAAATTAGTGATTAATATAATAATAATAATAATAATGATGGTTTATTAAATCACATAATGGTGCCCGAGGGCAAAATACAATGTGCTTACAACTTTGGTATGAAATTACTCTAAAAATTACAAATATAATAGACTACAACTATGGGACTGGGTTAGAAGAAAGTTTAAATTGGTAGATATCAGTATTACATGTTTAATTGAATAGGAATCAATGTTGAAACTACGTGTTCTATTTACATTGAGAGACTATAGGCCATGGCCGGAAAAAGCTTCTCTTTAAACGTTCCGTGCGACACTTTGGTAACGTAACACTATTAATGTTCCGTAAACCATATGGCTGGCATTGAGCGCGCAAGGAAGGTAACAAGCGATGCAACCGGGACTCAGGGTGGTCACTAATGTTATTCCATACCCGCAAACACAGTTCCTCTCTTCTGACATCGAGTCGAGTGCAGCAGGTTAGATCAAGGGCGTCTTTGTAATGGATATCAGGGAACAGGATTCGGAATGCTCGTTTTTGGACCTTCTCAATCTTATCGTTCAGATAACTTGGTAGGCTTTTTGACCATGTAACTCAACAATACTCGAGTACAGAGCGTACTAGGGCGTAATAGACGTTGATGAGGTCGCAGGAGGGTATGCCAGCACGTTTCAATACCCTAAGGATGTAAAAGCGTTGACGCTTTGGTTACGATCTCTTCGATGTTTAAATGTCCCTGAAAGCCGAGGGAGGATTTGTGGAAGACTTTCCCAAATGCTCCCGAGGTTTGAGGGACATGTCATCACTAATTTCCCGACATGTCGTGGTATTAGTTTGTAATAATATGTTTACCAACGAAATATAATTTGTATTGTTTGAAATTCATTGTCAACCATGATGCATGTCCGATTATGCATACTAATGAGGGAAAATTAGAAATTTTCACTGTTAGAGTGAACAATTAGCGATTAAATTCCCGGTGAGAACAAAAGAACCGGAGGCGATCATGGTAGTACATATTTTATGTCTAATAATAATAATAATAATAATAATAATAATATTAATAATAATAATAATAATAATAATAATAATAATAATAATAATAATATTAATAATAATAATAATAATAATAATAATGGAAACTTTATTCATTTATGATTATCGTATACTACAGTGATAAACCTCTCTTTTACAGGTAGTTTACCAATGTCTACTTGAACTAACACTATATGTAATAATAATAATAATAATAATAATAATAATAATAATTTCGAAACAGCGCCTCCGTGATAATGCTTCAAATTAAAAAAAACAGAAGGAGATCATGAACTTGGTACTCGTGCGCAAAAGAAGTGTTGAAACAACTAACGTGGATCAACATCCGGACACGGTGTCGAGCGTTAACACCACAGACCAAACAGAAAGCGAAAACGGCAATGAACATGATCAGGATCCAATAGAGATTGAACAAGATTTTGGTGAGCCTCAAACAGAAGATATGACTGAAGCTCTAATAGGAGAGGAAGCAGAACTGAATATCTTATTCAGGCAGGCATTCGATGAAGTAACATCTGTTGTGGATGTAGAAAACAAACCAAGGGAATGTTTACTGAAGGTAAAAGTAAACCAAGAGATTTTAAAAGCTGCAAACAACATCCTTGCAAAGCACATAAATAATGCCAGTGACATTTGTTTTATTGATGATAGTGTATACGCTATGGGTCTAGCCATTAACCAGCAAATGGGTGTGAAAAGGAAGATACCTAACAAAAGTAATGGAAAAGGGAAAGGAAACCGACAACAATTGAAAAAGGATAAACTAATAAAGAAATTAAGACAATGGATTGCTAAAGCTGCAAATGAACTCTACAGAAGGAAGGTTAGGAGGAAAGCCATCAAAAAAGAGAAAGGAATCATAGTATCTTTAAAGGAAAAAAACAAAATGCCAACAATTAACAAATAGCCAACTTCGGATTAACAAAGAACAATGGCTTCAACAGCTAAGGTTTGAGAAGAATCGCTTGGAAAAGTCAAAACGAAAGAGTAAGAGGATACGTAACAATTTTATGTTTATGAGTAATGAAAGTGCATTCTACAAATCAATTTGTGAAACCATTACGTATACAGGAAGAACACCAGACATGGATAAATTTGAACAATTCTGGGGAGGTATATGGGAGAACGAACAGGTAACAAAGGTACAACCGTGGATGCTAGTCATCAGAGACAGGATTAAATCAAAGATCTCTTCAGTCAGGGAATTTAGTATCACCCTTGATTTATTAAGCAAGAAAATTAAAAAAAGGAAGAATTGGTCAGCGCTAGCTGGATTAGATGGAATACATAATTTCTGGTGGAAGAAGTTTACGGCAGTTTGGCCAATTCTTGTTCGAATCATGAACCAATGGAAACATGACTCGAACAGTATTCCACAGTGGCTCCCTATTGGAAGGACGCCATTGATTCCTAAAACATCAGACCTCAGCAACTCCCAAGAATACAGGCCGATTACATGCTTACTGACGCTATACAAACTGTTTACTGGCCTACTCGCAGATTACATGATGGATCATGCACTTGAAAATGAGTTGTGAGATGAAGGGCAACTTGGTTGTAGAAAAGGAGTACTAGGAACAGTGGACCAACTACTTATTGACGAGTGCATAATGGGTGAAGTTAAAGAATACCACCGGAATTTGGCTGTGGCATACTATGACTACCAGAAGGCCTATGACTTCGTCCATCATGACTGGGTCCTAATGGTATACGAGTGGATGGGCTTTCCTAGTTATGTAATAAAAGTGATGAAGGAATTAATGAAGAGATGGAAAACCAAACTTTCAGTGAAGATAGATGGGAATAATGTGTTGAGTACATGGATCAGATTCCACAGGGGGTTTCTACAAGGTGACAGTTACTCGCCTATAGGTTACTGCCTAAGCGAGGTCCCCATTGGCTTACTTCTTCAAGCCTCACCAGGGTACAGAATGGGTTTGCCAGGTTCACGACTAACTCCCCGTACTCATAGCTTATTTATCGATGACCTAAAAGTTTATCAAGAAAGCCATAACGACCTGGAAACCGTCAATAGTACTATTGTGCAAGCAAGTGATGATACTGGTGCGGCCTGGGGGTTAAGAAGTGTGCCGGAATAGTGTACCATCGGGGAAAGATGATCAAAGGAGAAGGACTTCAAGTGTTGGAACAGAGAATGAAAGCACTAGATCCAGAAAAAGGAGAGACCTATAAGTTTCTAGGTTGTGAACAAACAGTAGGTGTTGACCGTAGAAAGATTCGTGAGAGAACTAAGGTACGTTTGGAAGAACGTCTTGCCAAAATCCTCGAGGCTGAGCTGAACGACAGAAATATGATTCAAGCAATCAACTCATTTGTGTTACCTACTGTTACATATCCGATGAATGTATGTAAAGTTACTGAACAAGAATTAAACGAGATTGATATGATAATCAAACGTAATCTCCGTTTAAAAAGAATGCATGGAAGATTGTGCAGTGATGAAAGATTATATCTGCCTAGAGATATGGGAGGAAGAGGCTTAAAAAGTGTGCAGGATGTATACAGGGAAACAAAAATTCGAGTTGCATGTTATATGGCAATGTCCGAGGACGAGCACATGAAGGTAGCTTGGGAATGGGAATGTAACCGTGACTTTTACTCGATTAAGAAAGAGGTAATGGAGAGCGTTCGTGCTGTGGGTCACACAATAGACTTTGAGAATGGGGTAATCACACTGGATGGGGTAGCACTGGATGTTGACTGGAAAAGGAGCTGGATAAAACTGAAATAAATATATCAGCGAGCTGTCATTAATAAGAGATGCAATGATTACAAACAGAAAGAATGGCAAAGCTCAAATTGGGCCAGACAGGAGCAGGAGTGCCACAGTTGGCTTAGTACATGGCTGGATCCACATAAGACAGCTGCAATATTTGAACTTCAGGAGCAAATGATAGAAACACGCGAATGGAAGAGAATTAGAGGTTTAGAGGTTGAATCAAATCTCTGTCGTTTATGCTCCCGATTCCCTGAAACTGTAGAACATTGGGTCGCAGGTTGTCCTGTTCTTGCTAACGTAGAGTATCATAAGAGCGTTATTGTGTCTCGTAAGATTCTGGCTGTTGCCTGGGCTAAAAGAAAATGTCTACTCCCTGACGATTGTAAGTGGTATAAGCAAAAATGGAGAAGAGGAGAAGTCTTTGAGAATAGAAATGCCAAACTTATCTGGGATTTTGAGTTTAAAGTTCGTAAAGAGACTAGCCATAGACGCCCGGATTTAATACTCGAAGACATAGAAGCTAAACCCATCTGGATAGTTGATATGACCTGTCCCATGGAACGGAACCTGCTAGCCGCCTTTAGGGAGAAGATGGTTAAGTATTCCCAGTTGGCATTTGAAATACGCGAGCAACGCCCAGGATTTTGGACCTACATCCTTCCACTGATTATTGGTAGTTTGGGTGGTGGCACGAAGATTCTTATCGAGGAAGTTCAGAAATTATTCAGTGACGTAAAAGAAGTTCATTTTATCACCAGAGAGATGACTAAAATCGTCCTAATGGAAAGCGAGTCCATAATTAGAAAGATTTTGAGTGGGTTAATTCAAAGACGTTAGTGACTGTTCACTTTTGATTGTATGTTTATCATGCTTTGTTTATGTATATATATATATTAAGACGGCAATATTTGGCGTTTTACGAACTGGCTGGGAACCAGAATATGAGGTCCGGCTATCCTGTACAATAATAATAATAATAATAATAATAATGTAAAAATAAAATACTATAATGAGAATAAGCTAATAAAAACTCATCTTAAAAGCAAAGTCTTCAGTTTAGTTTTAAAAACTTGTACAGTCTCAGCCGATTTAATATCTTCTGGAATATTGTTTCAAAGTTGATGCCTAATATTACAATTATAGGATTTGGTTTTCGCATGATAGCTGATAAATGAGGGCTTGTTTTGATTATACCTCAGCCAATAATTGTTGTGTAGACAACCTAGTTCCCAGGCCCATTTGCCGGTGTTGGGCTTGATGGTCCTGTGGTAATGGCACTCAAATTAAATATTATTATATATTCATTTAAATTAATTCTTTTATATTCATTTAAATTCATTCTTTTATATTAATTTAGCCTTTCTGACCTCATTCGTGTGTCTAGTATAATAAGAAAAAGTTCTATATCAGAGAAAAATAACGAGGTGCAGACGATTTTTCTTTATAAAAGAAGCTTTAACTTTCTTTAAAATACTTTAACTTGCCTGTACTGAATGTCCAATATAATACAGTAATACCATATTCTGTTTTGTCACTTTCAAGAAATTATCGTAGTGTTTTTTTATCTCTTTCCAAGGGCAGTCAATATAGTAGGTCACTTTTGAAATAAATAAAAAACAACAAACAAGTGCATTGTAAAAATGGAATTAGGTTTTAACGGGCAGTTGCATAAAATTCACCCAACCAAATATAAAAAACAAAAGACGATAAAAATTGGAACTAGCCCAAACAGAGGTCTGTTATTATAATATGACAGAGCTAGTTTCCAGGTCTCTGCGCAAAACAACGCACGCTGATTGGTTACTGAAAGATCCATAATCAAGACGAGAAAGGCTAATTTACATACATATAAAATAATATTTAAACTGGCCGCCATTATGAAAGAGGTCAATGATGTTTATCTCCCAGTCATGAGGTATATTTTGTCGAGAAAATTTCTACGTTGATTTAAACGAAAATAACAGAGAACTAGGTATCATTATTGGAAAATGCAGAGTGATAAAATGTTCTGGAACGTAAATATTTCCGCAACAATTTATGTCGTACTTATAACAAAGAGGTGGTAACAGAACTTCCGGATGTACATTTTGCATAATCTCGTCCCCAGGGCCTTCGCGGGAAGACCCTCGCACCGCGAAGGCCCTGGGGACGAGGTTACACTTTGCTTACCTTCCCAGCCACATTGCTGCAATGCCATTTTTAAATCTTCAACACAACTGTCTAGGCCTTTGAGTTTTTTGAGATCTTTATAGTTTATATTCGCTAAAATGAATGCTTGTTTTGAAGCTAAATAGAGAAAAAGGACAAACAATGATAATAATTCTCACCCTCGTATGCAACTGATTTTTATAGATTTACGAGTTGTACGAAAAGTTTCTACTTTAGCAACAAATTTCTACAACTTGCGCATGAATAGTACATGTATGGGCAGGGCGCGGAGGGTAGCAACTGTATAGTGCGTACTGCAGTCAGATTTTGACCTAGATCCTCCTCTGATCGCAGTCACAACATTTCAAGATTTAAATCAATCAAATCTCACTCTTAAGCTTCAATCTTCCTCTTTTCCTTCAATGTAAAAGATATTAAAAGTATTTCTTAATATTATGTTTTGTCGCTCTACAAATTAAGTTGGATATTTTGCAACTCGCATATTGTTTGTGTCAAGACAAATTGAAAGAGAAATATCAGTGTGATATGTACGAGTGCAACTTGAAGTTTGTTTTTTGGCGAAGTAAATGAGTTAAAATTGCAGGAAAAAGCCACGTGAGCCTTTACTGCAACAGGCCTTACGTGATGTGAGATTACTGCCAGATTGTAGCTTTCACCTTCCACTGTTTGCTCATTACGATGGATACACTAATTGTTTATATTTTTGTTTTACCAAGAGTACCATTTCTGTTAGCCTCCTCCGCAGGCAACTCTGTAGTAGGGGAGTGGATGGGTGGGGGTTCGGGACGGAGAAAACATGGCCGGGGGGTTAGGGTTAGTAAACTAGCTAGGCGGGGGGTTAGGGTTAGAAAACTAATTAGGCGGGGGGTTAGGATTGGTGTTGTGTTTGGGTTGGGTTCTAACCCTATAATTACCAATTATCGGTAATTCTAGGCCATTGCTTACTGATTATCGGTAATTCTAGGCCATTGTTTACTGATTATCGGTAATTCTAGGTCATTTCTTACTGATTATCGGTAATTCTAGGCCATTGCTTACTGATTATCGGTAATTCTAGGTCATTTCTTACTGATTATCGGTAATTCTAGGTAGGAGGATATGCTGCCCCCTAGAGTTTCTTTTCACCATCGATGGTCCCCGGGACCCAGACCGCGCACGCCGTGTATTTGTAGTCTGTAGATAACAACTCGCAGAACGACTTTTTACTTCCTTATAAGGAGTTTGTCCTACCATCCTTGCGAGAAATGGATCCCTGCCGCGGCGAGATTACCACCCTCGCTTGCAAGGGGATTAATTGAGCTAATGCCTTATATGTAGTCATGACGTACCACAATTTTGATGTTGCATGTCTTTCTCAGCATTAGATAAGTTTGAAGTGTTCATTATTTTTGTAAAATACTCAGTTCTACATTGAGTTTTATTTAATGTATCACCAGAATTTACATCACAGCTACCTATATAATTTAAAGACAATGTGAATGATTGATGTTTCATGAAATAAACGATAAAGTTAACACACAATCAAAGCATATATACAATACCTGTTGTTTGAGTTGCCTTTTCTTCAGTCCTCAACCACTTCTCATGATGAGTAAATAACTCAACAATATCATATCTTTCTATCTTTTTTAATATTTGAATAAAGTCTTTTACTTTGTAATTTTGTTGAATCATTATATCCAACATATCTTTCATTTTATTACTACTTTCAACAGTTTCTTCGTGCGTCAAGTTCAAACAATCAGCAACTCCTCTCCAGTCCTTTCCCAAAGTATCACGGATATTTAACTGGCAAACAAGTTTAATAGCAATTCTTGGAGGAATATCTTTTAGGAAGTTGTCTGAAATTAAGTTTGAAAAGTTAGGTTAAATATTTTATTTTATAATGTTCAATGCCTTACTAGGTGTTATGTGAATTTGTGCAATGGGCACAAGCAGTACTGCTTAGAGGGAGGTTAATAATCCAAACCAAAGGAAGGTATTTTGTGAGTAAACTCTAGCTTTTTTCGCGCTCTCCCACTTTCTAAGTGCACCATTACTCAATGGAGCATGTCAAAAGTCAAAACATGAACCATTTCTTACGGGACACCTTGCAAGTAAAAAATACACCATAAATAATAATTATAATAAGCATTTATTTATACACAATAAAGCTTTACAGTGAAAAAAACAAACACACACAAACCAAAAATATCTTGATGGAAATAAAAACACCACCATCATCATTATCACCACGATCACCACGATCACTACCATCACCACCATCATCATCACCACCATCACCACCATCATCATCATCAATATCGTCATCATCATTATCATCATTATCATTATCACCACCATCATCACCATCATCTTAATCATCATCATCATCATCACCATCATCATCATCATCATCATCGTCATTATCATCATCATCATCGTCATCATCATTATCAATATCGTCATCATTATCATCATTATTATCATCATCATCATCACCACCATCACCATCATCATCATCATCATTATCATCATCATCACCACCATCACCATCATCATCATCATCATCATCACCACCATCACCATCATCATCATCATCATTATCATCATCATCACCACCATCACCATCATCATCATCATCACCACCATCACCATCATCATCATCATCATTATCATCATCATCACCACCATCACCATCATCATCATCATCATCATCACCACCATCACCATCATCATCATCATTATCATCACCACCATCATCATCATCATCATCATCATCATCATCATCATCATCATCACCATCATCATCTTGCAACCTTGGCCAAGATGGAGGATACAACTTTTTCCAGACTTCGCGGTCAGCCATTACCACTGAATGATCTTGAATTTTTATTCCTGTGTCCCTTATATGACATCGGAGTATGTTAGTTTTCGTCCCTTTGACGGTCTCCATAGGAGAAAGTAATATATAATTTCCTCATTAGCTCTCTGCGAATGGACAACAAATTGCACTCTTCGTTGGGCAAGGCGCTGCGAAATAGGGATAACTCACCATATATCTGTTGAAGAGTGAAACACCCAATTCGTTTGTCTTAAGGGCCCAATGTTCAGGATCCAAGTTTCATGGTCAAAGTTTCATCCACGAGCGTTTCATTCATGACGATTGGTTCGATATTGGTTCAAAATGGTCAACTTTAAGATAATTTGGTATGTTACCACGGCATATTTTGTCCATTTTATTGCAAGCCGTCCAGGATAGCGAGTTCCGTGTCCGGAAGTCCATGGCGTGGTCCATGATCCACGAACTAACATATTTGAAATCATAGACACGGCTTATTTTTTATTTTTATTTTAATTTAATTTATTGGATAACAATTCTTGCCATGAAAAAGACAACAACAAGAGATCCAAAAGGGAAAACGCGAACGGGACTAAAGTACCTTTCCTGATTTTGCTTTAAAGGGACACTCCGGCCCAAATACAAATGTAGTTCATATGAAAGATCTTACTGACTTTAGATTATTTCCAAAGTTTCAGCATTCCTATCAATTTAGTTAAGAAGATGTGGCTAGTTGAAGTTCGAGAGTTTGTCCAATTTCGACGCCATTTTGTTTCTCAAATATGACGTCACTGAGTGACGTGTCTCGTATTATGCCTAAGAAGCTCCTCTACTTTCCTGCATGAACTAAATAGTTTATTTCGACTAATTTTCGTCCAAAGACCATTCACAATAACTATCACTATGTGATCGCCATCAAAACAACTCCACTGACGATAAAGAATCACTCAATGACGTCATATTTTCAAAACCAATATGGCGTCAAAATCCACAAATTTTCATCTTCAACTACCAATATCTTCTCAACTAAATTGATAGGAATGCTGAAACTTTGGAAATAAACTAAAGTCAGTAAGATCTTTCATATGAACTACATTTGTATTTGGGCCGGAGTGTCCCTTTAATGGTTGCACCAACAAAAGTTGTGATAAACTCTGTTTTTCAGAGAAATATAAATATTGCAATATAAGCCGGATGTTACAGTACATGACAGGCTGACAGTAACTTTCCATGCAGCACAATCTTTCCTTATGCAAACCCTTCTTCCCCAAATCTGTTTTCGCAACCTGTTCCCATGTCTTCCTAGGTCTCTCTTCCCCCAAGCACATCTAAATCAGCCTCTGCACGTGATCAAACCACAGATAGCATCCTGGAGGATGTTAACCAGTTCTAAACGATCTCTTAGCTCTTCTGACGTTTTTCATCCTCAAATCGAAAGTGCGTCCAAGTATTCTAATATCATCTTCCTTGACTTCCCATCTTTCACTGCCATATATCATTGTACTTCTAACACATGTAGTATACAACTTTCCTTTCAGTTTTAGTAATACTCCTCTGGAGGAGATCAACATTGGAAGTACATCTTCCAAGCACATCTTCTACAAATTGAACTGTTCCCTGCACCACCACTTGCACTTGCATCATATCACCAAGATAGAAAAACTTGTTCACACACTCTAATGACTCTACACCAATGCTAAAATTCTCTTAAACTATCTACCTGTTGGTCTTCACCTTTCGTGCAACTAAAACATTCTAAATTCACGGTTCCTGCCAATCTGCCAGTAACACCACTACATTACGTGACAGCTGCACTGCACTTGGTGCACAATAATAGTCATGAACATTGACCATGATTTATTTTTCTTAATTGTTTAACAACTAAACAAACAAACAAACAAACAAACAAACAAACAAACTTAAATCAAAATAAACAACAAGAACAGCATAACTCCGCTGCAAAGTATCTTAATTGCTACTCAACAACAACAACAACAACAACAACAACAACAACAACAACAAAAACAGAAACAACTATTAACTACATCAAAAGTATAACATATGAACCGATATGAATTGTAGTCCACAATTAATGGTATATATATATATATATATATATATATATATATATATATAGTATAACTGTAGATCATGACTGGATCATGTGTTATATACTTGCGAATTTAAATAACTTGAGAGATGGGCTTACCTGGGCTTAATGAATGTTTGTAATATGACATTGATCTGGTGGAGTGATCTTCTTCTTGACCTAATTGTCATATAGTAAATCAATTATTTTTTTTTAGAAAATTGAACATTAATCACGCAGTTAGTAAATAGGTATACCCTGAAAATATAGATTAATTTATTAATTTATTTATTAACTAGAAATATGTATCCACAATAACCCCTCGCCCGCCTGTTCTCCCTAGATTTTCATCCTAACCCCAGACCTCGCACGCCGTGTATTTGTAGATTACAAATTGCAAAGGTCGTTTCATCATATATTTTGAACGTTATCTCGGCCAATATTTAAAGGTGCAGTCCAGTCTGTTCTGCGCATGTGTGATATTTCAAACGTTAAGGACACACAAACTTTAACGGAATAGATTTGCGACAGTTCGAAAGCGAGTATTCGTTAAAGGTGGCGAAGGCACGAGTGGTAGTTTGATATATTAACAACATTTAGGAACCAAACAGCTTCTTATAACACGCTTTTTAGGCGGAAAAGCTCAAGCGTGTGAAAAAAATCCGCAATACTTCATGTTCAATGTTTATATAATGCAATGTAAACAAACGATGTAAACAGAAACGTAGACATGCGCAGAACGGACTGGACGGCACCTTTAAAGTGCCTATGAAACGAAAAATTCAACTCTGTTTTTATGACCCACTTTGGTACTTCGTGATGCGCTGGATATTATGGTGGTATCAGTTTTTCAATCACGGTACGGGAAAGTGCTTTTATCGACGTTCAAACATCGCTATTTTGATAGAAAAAATGTCCGGAGTCTGGGACCGAAGCAGTAGTCTTAGCTGTGGAAATATTACAGATGTTCACTTTGAGCATAGTTAATATTTGAGTTAGAGTCAACTTCCTTCGCTGAAAGAGAGATCAGTAATGATTTTTCATCTCTAGAATATCACTCTAACTAAACTTGCCACCCCATTTATTTTGATGACTTTTCTATTCATGTAATTCAACGTTTGATTACTTATCAGAGAAAGTTTGCTTATTTTTAAATTTAAACCTTACCTCAACGGAAAGACAATTGATAAAAGGAGAATAGTGCGAATAGTGCGAATAGTGCGAATAGTCGACGAATAGTGCGAATAGTCGACGAATAGTGCGAATAGTCGACGAATAGTGCGAAAAGTCGGCGAATAGTCGACGAATAGTGCGAAAAGTCGGCGAATAGTCGACGAATAGTGCGAATAGTACGCGAATAGTTGGGCAAATACGGCATGTTGTAAAACATGGACTGGTAAAACATGGACTGATAAAACTAGGCGGGGGGTTAGGGTTAGGATCTTTGTTGTATTGGGGTTGGTACTCCTTATAGTTTTTATAACCCGTTAATTTACGGTAGAGTTCCAACCCCAACACAACAAAGATCCTAACCCCCCGCCTAGTTTTATCAGTCCATGTTTTACAACATGCCGTATTTGCCCAACTATTTGCGTACTATTCGCACTATTCGTCGACTATTCGTCGACTATTCGTCGACTATTCGCACTATTCGTCGTCGTCGACTATTCGCACTATTCGCACTATTCGTCGTCGTCGACTATTCGCACTATTCGCACTATTCTCCTTTTATCAATTGCCCAACGGAAACGTCAGTTCCGTTCCGCTTTCTTTGTTTTGACTTTGTTTTGATTGGCTTATTATTAACACTGTAAATATATTTAAACTAGAAATTACTATCGCAAGTGAAGTGCTGCCTCATTTCAAAGAAATTCCAATATTTTACAAGACAGATTGGCGACGTAAAGAGGTGCGGGTAGAACCGTAGGGGAAACTGCTTTGTTATCGCATTTATGGTCACAAATTTTTTTCAATCATCAATAATTAATTACCAAAGCTTGATAAACCAAAAAACAAAATCGAGAAATACCAGGTTATTTATTACCTTCGACGGTTATTAGCACACATCCCTTCAGATGTTCCCTTCAGATGTGTTAAAAATTGCAACAGTGTTGCAATCAACAGTTAGCAAGCAATGTTGATAGTTTAACCGAGACTCCAAAAATAGAATATTGAGTGCATTTTCAAAAAAATAAGGTGGATTGTTAGTTGCCATAAACCAATCACCGGCAAATGGGTCACTATATTGCAAAGAATACATTTTATCAGAGCAAAAAGGTTTTATTAACATAATTTCTTATACAAGTATAAAGGTTATTTCCAACATGTACAATGTGACATTTAGGAATGATGAATCCCATGCATTAATGTTTGTTATTTGATAATGTATTATTGCACATTTTGTTTAAATTGTTTTGTATTGCCTTGTCTAAAATCAGCACAAATCGTTTTACTTTTGGGTCAACAACATCCAACCTCGTTACGAGGTTGAACAACATGTGAGACCAGGATTTTCTTCGACATCATTTACATCAACATGCTGTTGGAAAATATAAATATACACTGAAGTAAAATATTTGCATCAATATTAGTTATACCATAGTTGTTACCAGTAGCGAAACTGGCCGTAGCAACTGGTCATGTTATGACTGATATGTAAATCGTTTAAAAATTTGCATACTGGTTGTTACAACCAACTGAATTAACATCAATGTTGTTCCAGAAAAGATTATATCTATTCTTCGAGTGGTCTTGAATCCTGTTTGATTCTTACGTTGTTGTGTCCACCAATTCGGGCACGATATTGATCGATTGTCACTCCCATTTCAGGTAAAGTAATGACAAGGTTTTTCTCTGCACAGATGTAAGTTTGTTGAGTAACAGGCACAAAACCTTCGTTTGTAAATATTGAGTATTGTCTTTGGCGAGAACTGTCAAATGTCACCGGCTTCGCTAGGTTTGATTTGAGTTGCGTGTACACACGAGACAAACAAGAAAAACTAAGTACACAGAACTATCTTAGTCGTCTTACCTTGAAAACAGAATATCTCCTCACTGAAATGAATTGAAATTCCCAACAGCACCAAAGGCAGGACAGATCGTTCACTCACCTCATGGCGTTGCGTGATCAGAAAATACCATGTTCGTGGTGGCGTTGACCAGTTCCGAACATTAATTCCGTACAACTTCCGTGAAAACGAATAACCCTCTGGAGTATGTGAACAATCTCGTTCCAGAGCAAACTAAACTACGTCACAAAACGTCATAAAACTGAACATCCAGGAAATTTTCACATATATCGAGATCTCGTTGACTATACATAGGTGCGGAAAGAGGTCTGGGCACGAGACATAGATAACCCATGTCAAGATTAGTGTGCTGCCTACGGCAGCAATAATAGTTTTCACAGAATGTTGCGCGTTGGCAACGAAACGTCAGTAAAATTTCTTTTAAATTTGTTTCTTGTTTGTTCCATGTTTGTTACGAGATGGCTCTCCATATTCGAATATTGAGCTGGGCTCTAATACTCATTTTACGTTTAGATATTGCAAATGCAGTATATTGTATTCATTTATATATTGTATTAAAAGCCTCCTGTAGGCTGTGAGTAGCTCCGCTACTTGAGGAAGTCGTTTGAGAGGCCTTGTGAAGATGAGATGTCTTCCTGTAGAGAATTGAGAATAACGGCGATGTTTAAATATGATATTTCTGGCTGCCCTGACCGTGGTCTCAATAGTTCAGTGGTCAGAGCGGCGATGCGTTGATTCAGAGACCTCGGGTTCGATTCCCGGCGTCAGATTTTTCATATAATTATTATACAAGTCACGCATAGAGTCATGTTAAATATATCAGCGATAGACCGGCGAGAATCGTAATCTTATAGGATAAATATCAAAGTTTAGCCCAGCAATCCAGCATAATATTTTGACGAAAACCATTATATTGAGTAAAACATGAGTGAAATCATAATATTTATTAATGTTCGAATTTATAATATATATAATTTATTAATGTAGAGGTAAGTATAAGTTATTAAGGAGTAAATAACATGCAACTTTGTCTATGTATAGCACATATATATTCATACAAACAGAAAAATTTACCTGAAGGAACAAATGCTGCTTGTTTTCTATATTCGTCAGAGAGAATACAATGTAAACTTTGTAGACACAACGTTGGTTCTTGTAGAATACGAAGAAATTCATGAAAAGCTCTCTCTCCTTTCTTTCGAAGTAGTTCCAGAAGAAGAGTAGTTCCTCTTTGTGCACCATTCTTATCTTCTTCATCTTTTATTATTTCTTCTTCCCAAGGAGTAAAAATTTGATAAATTTGATAAGGGAGCAATGTTGTTGGTGATGGAATAGCGTTGATTATCGCAGTACTGCTCTCGTCTAAGGCTTTCGTGTAACTCAAACAAGACTCCATGGCGAAAACAAACACAACTTAAATTTCCACGACGCCACTAAATATATTTTTGTGGGAAACAACTGAACGATGAAGGATAGAATATTTAGTATATAACGTCGCGTACGTCGACAGCGATTTTAAAATTCTAGCTAAACAGCGTAACTTGATATCATCACTTTACATTACATAACCGGAAATATTGGCCTGGGCCAGTCAAGCGACTCATCCTATTTAAATTTTAAAGAATCTTATAGAATAGCGCTCGCGTTAGTTAGAAATATGAAAGTCGAAGCGTATCGTCTGCCCAAACGACTGTCGAGTGTATAGCTGTGATCATTCGACTCTCATGAACTCTTTATAAAACTTCAGACATTTCTTTGTATAGGTTTGGCAGGAGGTCGCTGTTGTAAAGGAGTGAGGGTAATACACTGATGCTCAGAACGGCCCAGTGGTGGGAGATTATGAGGCGCCAGGTTGTAAATAATCATTTTCACTAAAATGCTTATTTGTAAATAATCATTTTCACTAAAATGCTTATTTATAAATAATCATTTTCACAAAAATGCTTATTTGTAAATAATCATTTTCACAAAAATGCTTATTTATAAATAATCATTTTCACTAAAATGCTTATTTGTAAATAATCATTTTCACAAAAATGCTTATTTATAAATAATCATTTTCACTAAAATGCTTATTTATAAATAATCATTTTCACAAAAATGCTTATTTACAAATAATCATTTTCACAAAAATGATTATTTATAAATAATCATTTTCACTAAAATGCTTATTTGTAAATAATCGTTTTCACAAAAATGCTTATTTATAAATAATCATTTTCACAAAAATGCTTATTTGTAAATAATCATTTCCACAAAAATGCTTATTTATAAATAATCATTTTCACAAAAATGCTTATTTGTAAATAATCATTTTCACTAAAATGCTTATTTATAAATAATCATTTTCACTAAAATGCTTATTTGTGTACATAATCGTTTTTAATAAAATTCCTATTTGTATATGATCAGTTCTTCAAGAAACATAAAAAACATCGCTCTTTACATCTCTAGTCTCGTTCACTCTATGTGAAAATGATTATATACAAATAATCCTTTTATGCGCTAAATAATGCTTATTTGCAAATAAGCATTTTCTGAATTTGATTGTATGCGCAGCTGGTATGCGCAGTATCGCACCGTACAGCCTTCGCGCATTTTGTCCAGCGACAGCAATCTTCGCGCTGGAATTACTTCATCTTATTAGAGGTGCAATAAGACGAAGTTTTTACCTTCGCGCTTTATGCAAATATATTTTCATCTACGAGGGAAGTTGGAATTTCAAAGATAAACTTGCGTTGAAGTCATTCTTTTTCTCAATAATGAATGGTTTTAACGCAGAAGAGTTAGGAAGGGTTGTGGCGAATGCTGTGACGAGTTTCTTGCGTCCATCAGGACCGCCAGTACGAAGTGAGAGAAGGCAGGGCGGGACAAGGTCATCGACATCCGTGTCATCAACAGCTACCACAACGGCAGCACGAAACCCTACGTCTGGTAATACTCAGGTTAGTAAAAATGTTCTTTCATGCACTGGTGATCATTTGTCATTATAGCTACGTTGAGAACAGCACTTTACATCCCGTATTTTATAAACACAGGCCGGTGGTACGTCTAGGGAAAGACCGCTAACAGAAGATCCTTCACAACCGTCAGCAACACAACTGTCACGCACTTTGCCTCCAGAATCTGGTGAAGAACATCACCCATCCGAAATACTAGGAATGGAGATCAATTCTATAACTAGGTATTAAATGTATGCAACTTGTAAACAATCTTAATGGTTATGCACCTATCAATGTTAGGCCCCAGGGGGGGGGTCGGGAAATTTGACATAGCCGCCATCTTGAAAATTTGAAAGGACTGGGAAAGAGTGTCTGCGACCTCAAGTTCAGCGAATATGGATGTGGAAATAAAGGTAAGCGAATCTATGGTATTATGTTATTATAACAGCCCATCAGTTCGTCTTTTGTATGTCGAGATGTCATCAATGATAGGGGAAATTTGATATGGATTTAGGCACAGGGGTGGGGAAATTGACACAAGCATCCTCCCAAATGTCAAATTCCCCTGGGGTTTCCCCCCCCCCACCACCCTGCGGCTTAACATTGATAGGTGCATAATATGTCCATTGAATCTGAACTCAGATGGGTGGACTGTTAGAAAAGTGATAGGGACACGTAAAAATGGGGGGAAATTTAAAGAATATAAGATCCCCCTATTAGAGGAAATTTTCATTGACTTCACAACCTTTGACACGGGTGAGGAAATTATAAGTATTATACTGTAAGTAATATTCAGATAAAGAGCAATTGAAGATGGGTTTGGTGGCATATTAACCCAGAGGAAGTAATACTACAAATATTTAATGTCCCCAGGTAAAATTTGGAACTTTGTTTCATTGCCTCTGATGCATTCCTCGGGATAACCCAGGGTTATGACCAGTTGCTATGGGCAGCTTTGCTGCTGGTTCTTGTTATAAGCGAGTTTGTAATCTTGACTGCACATCATAAGGACATGTTTTGCATCAGGATAAAACTTATTTAAATTCATAACAATAAATATCTAGCTATGGAGTTTGGTGTAACCATTTTGGTAATGTAAATGAGAATGCAAATGATTCTGAAGCCTTAGCTTGATGTAATGAATTGAAACAATTGTTATCCCAATGCAAATCGCATCATACTGGTGCACAGTCGAAGGTAAGTAAGGGAACAAGGGGATGGCATACTGTAACTCTTTTGATGATGTAATTTATTTATTTCAAAAGAAAAATGCCTCATTCTGCTACACATCTACTGTAATTAAAATTACTGCAATGAATTAAAACATTGACCTTATAGAAAAGTGTAGGGGGGGGGGGGGGATGTTACCCCATTGAATGTTTGTTTGCAGGTTTCCCAAAATTATGAAGATTGACTTTCCTATTGGTTCCAAAGAGCAGTCAGTGGCTTCACTACTGCTGAAGAGGTGGGTTTTATGCTGAACTCACCTGCTGACATATGTTAAGCAGGGAATTTTCCAGCTGAACTCACATACAAGAAAGCCAATCAATGAGATTTTGTAGTACATTTTGCATGTGTCATGCTTAAGTCAGCCTTTATCTCTAAGATTTTCTAAAAATTATTTAATAGGGGTGCTTGCAGACCCAAGAAATGTGTAAGTGAAGAACAGCTAAAAGGGATGATTGCACTTGGTTATGAAACAACGCAAATTGCACACCTCCTTGGCGTTTCAAGACCAACTGTATACCGGATGATGTATGATTTAAACATTAACCCAGCAAATCGGTATTCAAATATCTCTGATCGTGAGTTAGATCAGATATTTAGCAATATAAAGACTGACCATCCCAACATTGGAGAAGTTATGGCTGCAGGCCACCTCAGGGCACAAGGGATAAAAGTTAAACGATCTGCTTTAAGATCATCACTACTGAGAGTAGACCCCGAAGGGGTTGCAGAACGGAGGCGAAGTCGTCTTCAGCATCGGGTGTATGATAATCCATGCCCAAACTATGTATGGCACATAGACGGAAACCATAAATTAATTCGTTGGGGAATTGTTATTCATGTAGCCATAGATGGATTTACTAGACTAGTAACTTTTGCCAAAGCTTCCAACAACAATCTCTCAAGCACTGTGTTCGCCCATTTTCAACGAGCTGTTGCACAGTTTGGTCGACCTGTTCGAATAAGATCAGACCATGGTGGGGAAAATGTCTTGGTATGGCAAGATATGGTCAACGAAAATGGTCCTGAAAGTGTCATTGTTGGTAGCCCTGTCCATAACCAACGTGTGGAACGGTTCAATCTGGACGTCAACACAAATGTAACCAGGCAGTTTTCTGCAATCTTCAGAGACCTTGAGTTTGAAGGGCATTTAAATGCTTCAAATGAAACTGACATATTTTGTTTGCAATATGTCTATGGTCCACGGATAAATCGAGTGTTGAATCAATTTATAGCTGCCCACAACCACCATGCTATCTCTAGTGAAGGATCTGCAACGCCGATGCAATTATTTCATGCATATCGGCATTTAACTGAGCTTCACAGTTCATCTGTTCACAGTGTTCCTTACCCAGTTTTAGATGTACAACATCTGCTAAGTAACCCTGGTGAACTTCCTTATGTTGAAGTGCAAGACAGACCATGTCCACTTTCACCAGAGAAATTTGAAGAATTGAAAAGATTAGTCGATCCACTAAGCCCGTCATTGTGCCTTGGAAAAGATTTATTCAATAGAACTGTGGAATTTGTAGCCCAGTCTTTGTTGGAGTGACGTGCATGTCACATCATCTTTAATACATCTAAACCCTCAACACATGGAAACCAATCTCAAATCTTACACTTTCCGCCTTATCCAAAAGGAAAAACTGCAGTAATTTTTGCGAAGGCCAAACAATGCTTCCCAAACTCCTTGGAAACGCAACATTGTTTTACACAAGTTTAATGTTTGTCACCCCACAACACCTTGTCGTTATGTGTAAATTTTTGCGTTAAGGTTGATTTCCATTGTCTTGATTTTGCTTACGCACGTTGTCGTTGACGTACGTAAAATTTAAAACGCTCACGAAACTGACTTTTAAAATGTGAAGCCATTGCCTAGTCCCCTCCATTTATCCAGGGCTAGCCTTCGCAGGCTAGCTTTAAATATTCCCCCCTATTTTTTTCCGCCTTTTTATTTTTCTCCCGATTTTTTTTAAACTCGAAAAATAAAGCGCCTGTTTCACAGGCTAATCCAGGGCTGGTGACGCCACTGGACAAGCCAATTTTTTGCATTAGACAACAGAAAGTCGAGATACAGGATGAAATGTTTACGTGAAAAGCGAGAAACGCAACAGTGGAAATCCAGCCTTAAGGAGAATTTAAAAAATGTTTATGAAACCGATGTATCTTGTTACGTGCATGATCACAAATTTTTATACAGTCCTGGCAATAGAAGCGTTTCGACCCCTTTCCTTCATGTACCTCGATTATTTGACAAACTCCTTAAAAAGTCCTAACTTCCTGTTCGAATTGGCCAATCATACAGTACATGTGCTAATAATATCACCATAGGATTAAAACAAGAAGTAGAATTTGATTCATTTCCTCGCAGCAGTTGTGTATATTATGCTGTATACAGGTAACCCATGAGATTCCTGCGGGGGAGGCTAACTATAAATCATTGAAGAATTTTATTATACATGTATAGGCTCGTTGTTTTACAATATTTCAAACACATTTGATGTCTGTTTATATACGCAGCCTATACATTGAGAACGCGTGTGAGAAAATTCATGTTTACATTGTATTTCGACGTTAATGGTCAGTTTTGACTACTGTATTATACAAAATATGATTGGCCGATTTAAAAAAACAAGAAATTGGGCGTTTTTCAATGAGTTTCGTCAAATTCTTCAGGAACATGTCAAACCAATTGACAAAAGCGAGGAAATGAACTGCTTAATATGTTTTGAAACGCTTCTTAGGCAGACTTTAAAAGCAATAAAAGACTTCGTCCAGGTAGGAAAATACTCGAGAAACAGCAAAATACTCGCCTATCCCCTTCTTTATACACGTCTCTCGTATTCTCTCAACTTCTCACGTGTCTTTATAACTCGACAACGAGACGTGCTTTGCATGTCTTGAGTATTATATATTATCAGTGTGTGATTCATTAACATGTTGGTACCAGTATACTAACTACGGTTGCGTGTATTCAGATCCGTAAAAATGAAAAACAAAACACAAATATAGTAAATTACACCCTGTCTTCAGTAATCAAGCACGGCCAAAACCTGGCGAGTTTTGGATTCCATCAATCATGAATTCTTTGAATTCTTCAAATGAAACGTCATCGGTGTTTGGCCAAGTTGGTAGAAGGATGGAATTGGCACAGGTATCTCCTCTTGGTCTTCTGTCTGCCCAGAAGTCTACGACTGGAATCGGAGTAAATCCACACGGAGGGACCTCGTCAGCACCCGTAGCGAAAATCATGATATCCTCCAATGACACACCTGTGTTACCAGCTGATAGGAATGTTAATTGACATTAAAATCAGATGTTGCGTCATACAACATGTTCTTAGATATTCATACTTAGAGCAGGAGAATGAAACATGAAGACTAAATTAGGAGCAACATTTTCTTCGCATGTTCTTCATATCACCAGGAAGGCGGTATCATGAGCGTGTAATGCTCACCTTCTGTCTCTTGTAAATAGTCTCTCCAGTGCATTAGGATTAGTTCCTGTCTGCCACGCCTGTTGTTTCCAACGGGAACCATCATTGGAGTGAAGATAATTATCAAGTTGACTTGAAGACAGAACTTTCCCTTGGTAGCAGAACATAGTCTCAAATTCTGCTGGATATTTCTTCATGACATCAAGGAGGCCAATGGTGCTTAAGCCTTCCTTAAACTGTTCCAAAGCACTTCTTGGTTTGTCAAGAACCTCGTACCTGGCGATCATTCTCAAGAGCTGGTCTTTCTCAGCAAACTTTGGGATCGAAGTGTACCCACAAGCACTGAGGAGATCCAACACACCATCATTGTTTATATGATTGATGAATTCCGCTTCAGTTTGAGAATTGTTAGCCTGAAAAAGGTATCACAAGTTTTGCCCATGAGCTCATTTTACAGTTACATACTAAGTAACTCTTAGAAGCCATACTAAATCAGCCGACAATTTGAAAAAGTACAAAATAAAACATAAACCGAAAAAGATGCATCTTGAGAAATCCAAGATATGGATCAAAACAAGACATATTTATATCATGGTTATATTTCGACTTAATTTCAAAATCTTAGCTGCAAATAAAGTCGAAATATAACGAGATAATATTTGTCTTGTTTTGGCCCATTGGGCATTGGCCATATCTTGTTTGTCATGATGCATATTTTCCGTCTACGTATTATTTTAGTAACGCTTAGATGTAGGACTTTTCTTTTAACTTCTTTTCAGTAACAGGGGTGCCCAGCATTGCAAAACAGTTTATTGACATCACTATGATACATGTACATGTACGGATATTAAATAATTCTCAATTTTCCATCATTCTTAATTGTTTAAATGAAGGATTTTTGTTTTCTAATGTTAATCGATGAAGCAGGTCCGGAGACGCGCGCGCGTGAAAAGACGTATGGCGCGCGTTTGACCGCACGCGTAAACGTGCAAACAAATATTCTATAAATTTGCCATTTCTTCAAATATTTTCTTTTTTAAAATTTTTCTTTTTCAATTTCAATACTTGCTTAACTCTTTCCCTACGGGCGCAGTTAAAATGGGTCGTTGATGACCCGCAAAGTCGTCAATCGAAAAACACGGCACACGGTAACGCAAGATTAAAAATTGAAATTCGACAAGCGCCAGGAACATGAAATCAACGCACACGCCAAGTTTGATTTGATTTCATAAACAACTCTGCGATTGGTGGCATTTTGAGTTTTCAAGATGCTATGCGGGCGTGCAAGATGGCCTTTTCTGGAAAAATGTAAATTTTTCAACCTGATTTATGATAATTAATGCTAATTTATATTAACATAATGTGTTTTGTTCGGGAAATTTAAAAGAACAAGTAAAAGGCGGTTTATTGGGCTTCCAGAAAATGTATAGCTTTCGCAACAGTTATGGTTATTACAAGAGATATCAATAGAACAACGTGGTCGTTCAATTTTTGATGTTTTTCAGCCGTAATGAAAGAGTTAATATTCTTTATATTCTTACATGTCGAATTTTAGTTTGTTTTAAGGCGCTTGTCAACTTGGTGACATTAGCCAATCAGATTTACTGATCCCAAGATGTACAGTAATGATAGCCGTACTAATTTTACAGCCATTGATTTAGCTCCGTTTTCACAGATGGAATGTTGAATTACGTCAATACAAGATAATTATTGAGTGCGCGCGCAAAAACAAGCTCGCCGAGCTTCCGACGTTTTACTCCGGGCAAAGCCTGGATTAAGTCTGTCGACGTTTTGGCGTTGAGATCTTTCCAGAGACCAGACTACGACTGTACTTTACAAATAAAATAAACAATTTACAGTCAGTGTACTGTACCTTCGATAAAATATCTCTAGTTTGCTGATAGGGAATGTCATCGATACTTGGTTTGGCATCTGCATTAACAATGAAGTGATAAACACTTTTACATAAACAGTGGCAAGCTTTGCCGCCATTGGTCAATGACAATGCCAGTAACATGCCATAGCTCTTGTACAGACCTTGCGCTAGAGCTATATGGTAAGGAAAAACAATACAGTATGTTAACAACTTTGACTTTTGTCAACAACATGTTTGATGTTAACGCATGTCAAAAAGATGTTGCAGGCGTGATGAGCCAACGTACAGTATAGTCACAACAGATGTAAGCATGACTGTTCTGAATATGATTCGACAATACTGTTCCAGCAGTACTGTTCAGCAATGTTCGCTCATCGTTGCTGAATAGTATACTGTAGGAACAATGTTGAACAGTACTCGTAGTTCACCAGTACCGTTCACATATGATAACATTGTAACCGTACTGCTCAGCCAAAAATGCTGTAACAACCTGTTGCGTTTTGGATTAAAACCGCGTTTTAATGTTCAGTTCAGTTTGATTCAGAGCTAGAAAATTTGAAGCGTTTCCCCTTGACGTTGTTTTTCGCTATTTACAGCTGGTTCCACTGGAATTAAAAAACAGAAACTAAATGTTCAAACAAAATGATCAGAAAACAAACCTTGAATGTTATGCACCAAAACTTTATTTCCGTCAGGTCCCTGAAAAACACTAGCTTTTGAAAACAACTCATTGATAGCAAGACGAAAGAATTCCCGAGTAGGTCCACCTATGTCAACAGCGCCTTCACTATTTCCCGCGTCATCAGCGAATTTCACTGAAATTGGCAAATTAGGTTTAAAAGTTTGTTTGTTGATTTTATTTATTCCATCGCTGAGCACATGCCCACGTCGGACATTGACATAGTTTCGGCCGACATCTTCAGTGGACTCCATCACTGTCGAACAATGGGCTTTTAGAATGGCTTGGATATCTTGCAAGGCAGGACTAAGGGGCTGACCAACATCTCTGGAAAAAAGCAACACTAGTAATAAGGCTTCGTCTTCCGTTTGGTGGGACAGTACCATTTTAGCAGACTTCAGAACTTGCTATTTTAACAACTTAAGTATAGAAGTATGTGTATAGGGTACTGTCAGGGGCGGCGGAACGGGGGGGGCTAAAGCCCCCCCAAGATTTACGGTGGGGGCTAAGCCCCCCAACAGCCCTCCCCCACCCCCCAACAAACTAGTTATACTTTGGAATCAAATTATCGATATTGGGATAATTAGGTGAAAACTATGCAAATGCGAAAACCCTGCACCCTGAGTCAGGGCCTCCTTTGATAATCGCCATTCGTCATATGTTAAAATTAATTATCCAGTTGATGCCGAGTAGTTCGCACGGCGCACGCGATCTTAATGCCCAGACCTCCTCACGTTGAAGATGGTTGCATGCATTTGCGAGACTGGGTCAAGTTGATCAACGACGCATGCGTTGCTTTGCCAAATTTCCGCCAATGTATATTTATCCTAAGTACTTGTAATTGGGTGATTAAATTAAAGACCTTTACATTTGGCTAAAAAAGGCTCTTAAAATCCTGGAAATGCCATTTCAGAGTGTTTACATTTCCAAAAATTTACGGGGTGGCATGGCCACGGCCCCCTAGCGATCTCGGGCCTTGCCCTCGATTGACCACTGGTCCGCTTCGCGGTCAGCCCCATAGAGATTATAAATAACACTAGAGGGGGCATCGAGGGTAAAATCTGGGAACGCAGCTAATAGCCTAATGGGGGGCAAATTCAAGTCCCGGATGTACATCATGAATATTAATACCTGTTTAGTACGAGTGTTGTGAATTTTTTTGTTTTTTTTAACCAAGAATCAAGACAATTTAACCTTTTATCACATTCTTAAAATGATATGATTAACAGCTCAGCGAGATCTACATTGGTTGCTGTGTTAGAGCATCCGGGACTTGAATTTGCCCCCCATTAGTCGCGTTCCCATTTTTTTGACTGAATTAACATTACGATGCCCCCTCTAGTGTTATTTATAATCTCTATGGTCAGCCCCCCAACGGTAATCATATCTTCCGCCGCCCCTGGGTACAAACATAAAAACATAAAAGTCGGACACTGCTTTACTAAAACGTAGCACAATTAAAATGTTGATTAAAATTGTGTCGATTAGAAGTGATTACTGTACCTGGCACTCTCTTGCAATGCAATTTGCAAGCAAACATTATCAGCATCATCATCACTCAGTTGTTCGTCGTCCAAAAGAGATATGTAGGACCTAAAATCAAACAGCTAAATGGTAGCACATATACTTCTACATACAATACACAAACGGCGAGCAGAGACTGACCATTTTTAAGGTTTTCCTCAAGATTTTTAAACAAATACCACCGTATAATACCGCTTTTACTTTAACTTTAAGACTGAGTTTAGATGCTCGATCATTGGTATCAATCTAGCGACCGATAGTGACATTATTATTTTACTCTGTTTAAAACCCAGATGATTCTTTCCTGGCCTTTTTCGAGTTTTTTTCTTCCATAAAAATTTGTTGATCCCAGCAATTGGATAATAAATCTCTTATTAGAACATAAGATTTTTCTGTATATTCCTCCGGAAAACAATAGAAAACCGACTCAAGAGTGATGACTCTATATAATGTATGTGTGTGCGCGCGCTGCAATTTTCCTCACTTCATTGCTCACAGGGGCGCAACTAGAAAATCCTGAGGGCAGGGGTTGAACGCCAAAAAAGGGCAAAATCGTTCAGACTACTAAACAATTTGGGATACTAGATATCTTGGTTACGCTTTTTCGAGAATACTCAAAGAAGTTAATAATATATGCTAGCTTATTAACAACTTTAACATTTTAGATTACAATGACAACAACAAAAACAACGACCTTTATTTACCCAAAAATGAAAATTTACAAAATATATGAAGCAAGTTCTATAGCAAGCGTGTAATATAATTCTTACAACGTACATATTGTGTGGATAAGTATGTACTCTAACAGGGCACATATTATGTGTCACAAAAAGGGCAGGGATTGCAACCCCCTAACCCCCTCCCTGCCTCCCAGTTGCGCCCCTGGCTCAAGTTCATGAATATAGTCAGTATGCTACAGTATTTTACCCAAATTTAATATGTACTGTACACTATATGTGGTAAAAAACATGCAGACGCATTGTCAGTTTCCTGTTAATCTGCTATGGAACTGGCCTTAAGAGTAACAAGAGATAATACTATAGGTTTTACTACTTCATAAATGACTAACCTGTATTGAGGGGTAGATATGCTTTCTATTATTTCAATATCGTTGTCATTAACATTGTGTGGATGTGGGACAGATATTTCGGTACTCCAGGTTGCTGATCTTTCATCTTCAATCTACAGTCATAGAAAACACAACTAGTAATAACATATGCAGTTTCAACATGGTACTGTTGTATAACTTGAAAATTATTGAGCGAAAAGTCACAAAGATTACAGTAAGATGACAGGTGATCATTTTAATAAACATTGCATACAGTTGTACGTATGTATTACCTGCACATTTGTCTCACCAAAATCTTCTTCCTGTTTGATCAATTCTGACTTGGACAGAATGTACAAACACCCCTGACCCGCAAGTGATGCAACTTCTTGCCCGTTCCATACAAATGAGGAAGATACACTTGGTTTCTTTAGTCGTCTCGTTCCTTTCACCACCATCAAATAGTCAAAGTACAGTAGTTCATCCTCACCCAAAAGAAACAACTTTCCAAAAATGGAACTAATTTCGACTGCAACCTGTAAAATTGTATGAAGCACTACCATTTCATTTTTGTGATTCACTTACTGGTATAAGCAACTTTGTAAATAACTTTCTAAATTCAGCACATAATGCTTATGCACACAAAATGCAAGTTAGCAAAACTTATGTAAATGCCAAATGGACCATAAATCCTCACTGGTACATACTGTATCAACCCATTCTTTATTATTACAGAATATATGCCTATACAGAGAGAAATTGCTAGTTATAAAAAGACCAGGTTTTTGTAAAAACTACCTAATTACAAGGCTTATTCACTGGAATATTGCGTGGCAATTTACAAATATGATTTGTTAATCTTCTTCCAAAACAAGTTCTTACAAGGATATAGCACTCAAGGAGATTTTTAAACACCTACTGTAGGACTGATGTCTATTTCTGCAGGACTTCTTTTTTAACATGAATATTTACTCACAATATTTATTGTTTGCAGGTTGTATTCACAAAATTACCACATAATGTCCTGCTTTGTCAATTGATGGCACAATGTTTTTTCTTGTTGTGTGAACTGTATATCTGAAAATTATGCTCTTTTCTCAGTTAGTGCAGATTGCTTTTACAAGTAATTCACCATAATATGCAGTTGATGAAGTTTTGATTGTATACATGCATTACATGCATATTTATTTGCTTTGCCAAAGAGTCAGGCAAAACTATGGAATAAATTGATGATTTACTTTAAGAACATAAAACAGGACGAGCCATTGTTTACTTGGCTTAAATAATCAATAATTTGATTTGTTAAAGAATATGATGTAAAGTCACCAAAACTATATAAATATGCCACCCTCAAAAAATAGTTGTTGATGACTTCCCCATCCTTTTCGACATTTTTATCCCAAATATCCCTTTCCCCCCCCCTTGGAATTGGAATTCCCAGCACATTATGTGGGGGAGGATAATTTACAGTATGGATATTCTCTGTCAACCTCATTAAAAATATGCATCTTTGTTTTTAAAATAATTTCACATTTTAGAACATCACTATACAGTAATTACATACTATCTATTATCAAAATAATACACAAATTTGTAACTGGGCAGAAGCAAGATAACTTAAGTTAAAGTGTTAATTGGAATTCAGTTTAGAATAAGCTAAAAAATATAGTTTTATCCACCATATCCCTCATGATCTACTATTAAAAAACTCATGGAATGAATCCTAACCTGTCGAGGTGACCATGTTGAGACTATTCGAATTTTGCCTACAAGCCCTTTCATTGCCAATGTCCCTCGTGCTTCTCCTCGTGGTATTGGCATCATAATTGTGGCTGTGTCCATGGCAACATTGTCCTCTTCAGGAATGCACACAACATCTTTACTCCAAGTTTTTTGTCCGACCTACTCCTCCAGAAGTACGCCGTCTTGATGAAGTGTTGTATGGAGTTGATGACTGGTACCGAGAAGGCAATACCACTGGTAATGCTAAAGTTGTCTGTGTTTGTGTCCGTGTCTGTGGTCGTTCACAAGATGTACCACCAATCTATGTGAAATTGGAGATATACTGTAATGGCAAATTCATCTAATATCTGCACTACTACATGTATAGGAACTAGGAGAAAGTTAGTGCCCTTTTTAAGCCAAAACAATGGAATGTGATGCACAGAGTGCCTCTGAAAGTTAGTGCCCCAACAACTTCACCATGCTTCCTATATAACCTCTGTGCACTACAGTACAGTACAGTAAGTGAAGTTGAGGACACTGGAAGCTCTACATTTAACATTCTTGCTTGGAATTTTCAGGGGGGTTATAAAAATGACACTGATAAACAGGGCTTGCAAAATCACCTGCCCAATGTCCCGGGGCTACCAAAATTTCTGTTACAAACTGCCCTACCCCAGGGCAAGAATATATATTAATACAATAACACAGTGGTTTAAATGTCATATTTTAATAGAATGTCATTGAAGTGCATATGACCTCAAGATATGGATTTTACATAAAGTAAATTAATTGTCAAAAGCCAAAATATTTCCGGATTTGGGATTCTTCCTTCTTCCAGGTAATATTTCTTTAACAGCAAAATATTCAACACAAAATGACGAGCCCACAAAATTTGTGCACCACAATTTTTCCCTGTACCAGGGTTGCCAGTTTGGCACAATAAGCGCCAAATTTCTCGATTTTGGCTTCTTTTGACTTTGTTTGGCTACTAAAAATTACGTTTGGCTTCTTTCTATTTTTTGGCTTCTTTTTCAAAATAGTGAAATAAGCAACTTTTCGAAAAATAGTCACGCATCCATCAGTAAAAGTTAGTTATTATAAACTCTTTCTGCTCGGATGATCGGAATCGGATCACTTTCGACCAATCAGAGACAGTTTAGACTTTAGACTACTGTCTTCACAGAGGTCCGACTTTTTAGAAATCGGCCCCAGTCCTTACTCTAAATTTCGATTTTGGCTTCTTTTGGCTTAGTTTGGCTACTTTTTATCTTGCGTTTGGTTCTTCTCGGCCCAGGCCACCTGGCAACCCTGGGTTGTACCCCCAGGGATGGCCGTTGATAGGTGCATAAATTGTCTCATTTATTTCCTTGAGCGCGGGTTTCTCGTGAGAGGTAAATAAACGGCACAATCCCATTGTAACAAATCGGAGACATACATCGACGTGTGTATTCTCTCGCAGCGCCATAATTGCGACACAAATGAACTTACAAACAAATAGCAAATGAAAACCAGCACTCGAAATACTGGGCTATTCACATGATCACATCTGAAATTTAATATTTACATTCAAATTTACTAACCTGAGTATTACCAGACGTAGGGTTTCGTGCTGCCGTTGTGGTAGCTGTTGATGACACGGATGTCGATGGCCTTGTCCCGCCCTGCCTTGTCTCACTTCGTACTGGCGGTCCTGATGGACGCAAGAAACTCGTCACAGCATTCGCCACAACCCTTCCTAACTCTTCTGCGTTAAAACCATTCATTATTGAGAAAAAGAATGACTTCAACGCAAGTTTATCTTTGAAATTCCAACTTCCCTCGTAGATGAAAATATATTTGCATAAAGCGCGAAGGTAAAAACTTAATAATAATAATAATAATAATAATGATTTATTGAACAATATATCCACAAAGTGGCTCTTCACTTGTTCATTTTACATACAATACAACAAGAAAAAGAAAAATTATGATAAATTATTACAATATAGATATAAAAAATTACGATGTAGATATAAACATTTATACAGTCAAGATAGATAGTATTTAGAAACGTTCTAATGTCCTAGTATAAATAATGTTTCTAGTCTCTTTACAGAAAGTAGTAAAATCGGAACAGTTTCTCACATCATCAGGCAATAAATTGAATACATGCGAAGCTTGATTATGGCAAGCCGATTGTAGCAAAATTCAATGATATAATTTTATAAGATTTCATAAGTTATACATATTCAATTCAATGCTCATTCAATGATTCAATTCAATGCACATATTCAATTCAATGCTCGTTCAATGATTCAATTCAATGCACATATTCAATTCAATGCTCATTCAATGATTCAATTCAATGCACATATTCAATTCAATGCTCGTTCAATGATTCAATTCAATGCACATATTCAATTCAATGCTCATTCAATGATTCAATTCAATGCACATATTCAATTCAATGCTCGTTCAATGATTCAATTCAATGCACATATTCAATTCAATGCTCATTCAATGATTCAATTCAATGCACATATTCAATTCAATGCTCATTCAATGATTCAATTCAATGCACTTATTCAATTCAATGCTCATTCAATGATTCAATTCAATGCACTTATTCAATTCAATGCTCATTCAATGATTCAATTCAATGCACTTATTCAATTCAATGCTCATTCAATGATTCAATTCAATGCACATATTCAATTCAATACTCATTCAATACAAATGCATAACTTTGTAGTCAGCGGCATAGCGTATTTTGGTGTGGTACTTCATGTACCTCTGCTCGAAATGTATCATGATTGTTAATTAGGATTGATGTTAGCATTATAATTACGGTTGTAATTAACGTTATTGTATTTTCGATTGGTGCTTCATGTACCCCTAATCGTAATGTACAGTATCATGATTATAATAATTAGCGTGAGGTTAGCTATTAGGAACTGATCATTTAACTTTGAGGGGAGGGGTAGGTGATTTGGTCTGTGCCGAAATTTTTTTATTAAGCTGTGACTCCACATGAACTTTTTGGGGATATAAACAAAGCTCCAAGTGAGGTTTTCCAATTCACTGCTGTATGTAATTATTAATATTGTAATTTAAACCAATAACCTTTGGAAAAGTCTATTACCAATAGACACATTAAACAACGTCAGAATTAAATTCCACATTCTAGGAGTATAGCTGGTAAAAACTATATTGAATAATTTGTGTCCTTTATATAACGAAGTACTTTACTTCCATAGAGTGTCAATCAGGCAACAAAAAATATTAACAAACAACAGAAATATCCCAAACGACAAACAAGATGATGCTATCCTCATGCTACTTTTCACTTTTTACCAAAATAGTCAGTGGTAAAAGCAAGATCATACGAATTAAATAGTTCATTGCGAGGAGGTAAAGGTGAATCTCGCTTTGGTCCTGGCAATTTAAGACAAGAGATGCAAGTGTTGGCTGTCGGTAAAAAGGCCTTTTTTACTACTTCAGGAAACTCAATTGAGGGTTGTACAACATAGCCAAGAATTGGTACTTCGTCTGATCCAGTGGCAAACTGAAGAATCTTGGATAGAGTCAAACTTCCCCTTCTTCCACCTACAATAAAGATTGACATATACCACTTAAATATTAAGAGTAATGACAATTAACCAACATCTAATCAAACCTATGGTATGTTAAGCATACACCCAAATTCCACGTAATTAATTGGTAACACATGCAGTGGAATCTATTAACGGACACTCTGCACAAGACTCATCCATACAACGGACGGCAAGTTCAGATCCCGATTTTTTAAAATTAAAATCCTTATTATAAAATCCTCTGAACTGCGGACACCACCAAACACCATTCTGAGTTTGAACTGAGGATATGCAAGCAAAACTACCTCTATAACGGACATTTCATGTAAAAATCTGTGTATAAGGAACAATTATTATATCGCACAAGCTATTTCTGGTGAAATTGCGTGCTCTGATTGGCTGAGACACGTCACGTGTCGGATCGTTATTTTCCGGTAATGACCGGTCTATAGTCTATATCGATATAGCGATAGCGGACTGCCTCTCACCCACACCCTCACCCCCAGGAGCGGAAGAACAAATTTAGTAAATTAAGCACTAAATCATGTACGAGTCGGACGATGAACAATCTAAAAGAGAGTCTTACTATCATGAAAACAATAGAAGAACAAGATTGAAAATGACGATTCTCTCACTCAAAACGTATATGTAAAGTATGTTGTTTAAAAAAGCCATGCCATATAATAAACCACTTATTAACCTCGACCACTTGGTCATTATGGGAAAAATATCAGACCTCGGTCTTTTATGTACGACTTCGGGCTCAGTCTGCACTGTCAAGACCTCGGTCTGATATTTTCCCATAATGACCTTGCTCTCGGTTAATACGAAGTTATTAATCGACTAATTGTTCCGCTGTAAGACAAGCAGATGTGTTGATAGTTGTCAATGTTAAAAATACAGATACGGGACAAGTTTTTAAAAACAAAATATGAAAATATGGGACAAGTTTTCTACATCTGAAACGTAGCTTACATGGTACAGTATATCAAAAGTAGATGTGAGAATGGCAAATCTCTAGACAGTGGACATCTCCAAACAGAGGACAGAAAGCTTCGGTCCCGAGGTATTGTGTAACAATAATTAGCTTTACAGTTTACTCACTTGCAACTTCTCTTAGGTACTTTATAAAGGCAGAGTAAACAGCATTGTCATGCACCCTGCTATTTGAGCCCTCAGGACTAAATGATGGTTTGAACAATTTTGTAATTGACTTGACAGACAGTCAGGGCGTTTCTCTGGCTTGGTCGGAGTATATCTATGAATACTGGCATCTCTAACCCAATCTATCAAGAAATTAAAAATATATTTTATCTCAACATTTGCACTGTTTATTCAAAATCAAATTAAACACCACAAGATGACAGTCTCTAGCTGGAAATCGCTACCTGATAAAGGCCAAGCACCTTTAGGCCATTACGAAGATACCATAGAGAAGAATCTGGGACCAGTTCAGCATTGGAAAATATCCTATTCAAAATATTCTCTTCAACAAATTGAGGGATTTTCCCATTTTGGATAATGCTCAATGCTATAAATCAACAAGAAATGGAACAATATTTGATAAACTGTTATTTTGGCAATACGCCTTGGCAAGATATCTACCCAATAAATAAGAGAAGAACCAGTTGTTTATGACACCTCTTATTCCGTAATGATTCAGTTTGTATAATAATACATTGTGATTTACAGTGTCAAAAGCCTTTTGTAAGTCAATAAAGATTCCACATGAAAATAATTGTTTTTCCATGTTTGATTGGATTGTGTTGACGATATCTAATAGGGCATGTTGGGTGGAGTGTTTTTCACAAAAAACCTATTATATACATTAAAGTCTATTATATATATTAATTTCTCAAAGATTCTGTTGATGTTTTCTCGTTTACCGTCGTGCAATTTCCCGGGAACAGATGCCATTTTGGATTTTGCAAGACAAACTTGAAAAACTCAGCCTGAATTGTTCAAGTTGTAATGCATGCACAACTAGTGACACTGCTCCTTTAAGAGCAAGGAGAAGTTACTAGTTTGATGCATATTTACAGTGTTGACTTACCAAAAACTAAACCCACTGTATAATAGTCCTCAGCAATGTGCTCTCTCAGTCCCTTTTCAAAATATTTGGAAAAAATTTCCCTCATAATTATGTTGAAAAATTCCTTCCTCGGACCACCATAATCCTCTGCTTCCTATGCAATAGAAAGAATAAAACAGCAGATCAATAACACTGTACACTGGTAGTTTTCATCACTAAAATAATAGTAGAGAGATTTAGATTCAGGACTTCAACGCGACGGCAAGAGGACGGCAACGCTTCATTACGCCATACCATGCACAAACATGAAGTAATGACCGTGTTTTCCGTCCTCTTGCCGTCGCGTTGAAGTCCTGAATCTAATCTCTATAATTATTTCACAATGAAGTGTTCAGGCTTTGCTTGGAAACCATCGTCCAACATGCTAAATAAACTAGTCTGTTTGCATTGCTACCTTGGAATTTTAAAGATACAATAGTTAAGCATGCAATGTTAGCACATCAAAAGGTGAATTTACAAAATGACAATGTAAAAACACGACCAAGACTTAAATTGCTTGGATTGCCTCAACCACGGCCCTTAAAAACTTTTGTTTTTCCATTAACTTTTGTTTTTCCATTGCAAGAAAATCTGCTTTTCTTTGTCTGCTACTTTATGTGATGTCCTGATTTATATAATAATAATTTAAAATTAAAGACTAACCTCGCCATAAAATTGCACCTGAAGAGTCAGTCTTACGTTTGACAAGGACTTAATTTCTTCAAAGCCAGTGCCAATAATATTACTGCGATCCACCATAATGAAATTTGTATCACCTTCTGCACAGTCATTGATATCCTCCACCTCGAGAGCTCTACCCATTACCATTACCTTTTGAAAATATCGCATAATCTCGACAGGATCATCAATGTTATGTGTTGTCAAATAAACCACTGCTTCCTTTACAATATCATCAACTGATACTGTACTACCAGGATTTTCTGCTTTGGGTAAACCACTGTCACTGTGAGGAAATTGTTGTTGTTCAGGTACCGGTACTTGTAGCTGTGCTGTGACAACAGGAGTTGGTAGTGGTTGGGTGATAACATTATGACTTGAACCAGTGTGACCTGATATCTCTGTATCACGTGTTGTTGACAATGAACCAGCTGAGTAAGATAGTTGTTGCTGTATAGTTCCTGGAATTCCTGGTATTGGGTTGTCATTTCTTCTTTCATTTAATCCATCATCTATTTGCAACACTTGTGGAGTGGAGGTTTCTTGATTATTTTGAATCGGTGCCGATAATAAAGCAGGTGGCAGAACAAAATCTATTTGAACAACCAAACAGCAAGCTTTAATTTAACAAAGTGGTGAACTGGCAAGATTTTAAGCATCGCAGCATTGACTTTTAAATCTACTGTATATTATATTATACATAGGTTTCTTTTCTTGACTTTATTTTAATCAATACATGGTAAAATGAGCAAATTATCTAATTGTAAACAAAGAAAATTACTCCTTATGAAAATAAGCCATTTCATTCGAAATTTTGGGCTCTTGTTCATCTGAAGAGGAATTAGTTAAAGTGGAAGCCATTTCCAATTCTGAGGATAAAAAATGAGCTAGCTTTCTTACTTTTCTCGGTCTCTCTTCTGTCACAAATAGAAATATTACTTTGTGCTATCCTGACTATGGAGAACGTCATTTAAGTTATTATTTAATCAACAAGTCAATCATTGTGTTCCTTTAACAACTACATCTGATGATCTACATTATTACTAGTCGAGAATTCAATATCGGGCAAGACCGAAGGTCAAGCCTAATGTTGCAAATCGATACATAAATATTTTGTAATATTGGGCGAAGATGAATATAATAGGCGTTTTATTACATCGAACAAAATATCTTAACACAAAGATTTTTCTTTGCACGTAAACAGTTAAACGATTGCTGTCCAATATGTTGCTGACCTACATTATTATTTATTGGATTCCTCTGAGCCCAATATTACAAAATATTTAAGTCAATAATTCAATATTGGGCAAGACCGAAGGTCGAGCCTAATATTGCAAGTCGAGACTTCAATATTTTGTAATATTGGGCCAAGGTTAATCCAATAGGTGTTTTATTATATCAAACAAAATATCTTAACATAAAGATGTTTCTTTGCACGTAAACAGCCAAAAGGTTGCTGGTCATCAAAAAGAATAATAAAAAGACTCGAACAAACACATCCCGTTCCGCGAGAAAGTACTTCAACACGCGAGTGACGTTGCTTTGCACGTGAACAGCCCGTGTAAATAGTCCAAAGGTTACTGCCCAATATGTAGCTGCCCTACATCGTAAAATATTGGGCTGCCACGTGATGCTAATAGAGACAGGTGATTGGTGGATTATATGTGAGGGTATAATAAAATAATGTACATATATTGTTTAGTTTTGAAGGTGATGTCACTTCACCAGAACCATTTTGTGCCAATTGTTTTTGGGGTAATTTCTTGGGGAAAAGGAAGCTATCTGAACAAACTCCAAAGTGGAGTTGTATTATGCTCCTGTTAGGGGCACTGGTAAGAGCAGGCTTATAGCCAGTAGGGCATCCAGGGGTATCTTTGGACGCCCTACAATGAAACGTGGGAGAATCACCCAAAATTGGGGGGAGAAAGTAATTATCCTCAATGATTTGCCTAAAATATATAAATATATTTGAAAAGAAATAGCTTTAATTTTCAATATTATCACACATATGACATTTTGACAGTGTACATAGTTGAATGAAAATGTCCTAGTTGAACAAAGAAGCATTGGATTAGCATCACTGGCACAAACTTGCAACGCCAGGAATGTTCGAAAAATCTTGAATTGATCAGACAATCTTTAGTACGCTACACAGATGCTGACATGAAGTACACTTTTAATTAATAATTCACTGCACAGAGTTGAACTGTTGAATTACAAATTTGTAAGGAGAAAATATATGAATATAATCTAAACTCCTTTTATATGAACTTGATTTATGTTTTGCTCAAAAGTGCAAATGTTGCTTTAGAGACCCAAAATTCAAAAAAGTCTGGTGGCATGCCCCTCCAGACCCCCCTAGAAGTGTGTTTGCCTCATGTTCCCAAATTGGACACTATTTCAGAATCCTTGCTATAAGCCTGGGTAAGGGTGTTTCCACTAACATTTCTTCTTTTTTACCTGTTTCTACTGTTGATGGCTGGCTGTCCATGTTCTCTAAAAATTTCCGGGGAGACGTTTTCTGACGACACCCCCCGGGAATTTTTTCGGAAATTTTTTGACGTTACCAAATCTCAATGATTTTATTTTCGGATGTTCACGGTGCTATATTTTAGTAAATCTCACGAAATAGCTGCCCTCTCTTACTCACTTCACTTCACTTACCTTCGTCTATTTGTTCCTCTTTGTTCCCATCAACGAGTAAGCAGTCCAAACCATCTTTTAGTTTTACATAAATAGCGCCTTGCCCAGCGAGCAGCTTCAGTTGTCTGTAGTCAAAACTTTTACAGTTCAGAGGAACGGATATTTTTCTTCGACTAGCACGTAAAAATATAAAATCTTGATCTCCAACCATTGGATACTGCAGTCGTGTTGCCTTTCCAATTTCTCCTCGAATTTCTGCTTCACTGCTACTGGTGTTGATTTCGATAAGTCCACGTAGTACGGTGTTTTCGGACGAGATAGTCCATTCACAGTCTTCCTCAAAGTTCACCAGCACATATTCAAAAGCTTTTACCTCGGGGTCTTTCTTGTTTTTCTTTCTTGGCGGGCAACTGTCAGTACTGCTTGAATTTCCACCTGATCTCAATCTGTCGCGTTGCCTCCGATTCAGCCTTGGAAACAGACCATTTGTTGACGACTGTGACAGCATTGATCGTGTGTGGTTAACAGCTTGGCTAAGTGCACTGGGAACACGTCGAGTGTCTGTAGATCTTGATTGCCCAAACAATTCAGTTACAAGCTTAGCGGCCTCATCCAGGCATGCAGACAAGCGCTTACCCTGTTCTTCTTGCTCAGCCATTTTTTCGCCTCTTTTCCCGCCTTTTTATCAGTGGCTAATGTGGCTTATAATCATGCCTCCAAAGGTAAGTACTTCATCCTATGGCGACATAGTGAACCCTACGTGCGTTTCCATATGCCATATGAGCGTGTTGTTTAAAATTATTCATTTGTTTATTAATTTGTTTGTTTGTTTGTTTGTTTATTTATTTTTTGCTTATTTATTTGTGTTACCGCTTATCACCGCTGGCCTAGTCTTCAGAGTGTCTGACTCCCATTTCTAAGGGCAAGAGTTCAAATCCCTGTGATTCAGACATTTGGTCTCCAGTGGAAAGAGTTTGTCAACAATCTGCAGAAAGTCGTGGGTTGTCTCTGGGTTCTCTGGTTTCCAGCAACAAGGAAGTTGACAGGGGGGATAGGGCTAGGGTTCTATGTGAAATCTTAGTTATATAAAGGACACACATTATTCAATATAGTTTTTAACAGCTATACTCTTACATTGGTAATAGGCTTTTCCAAAGGTAATTAGTTTAAATTACAATGTTGCATGTTACTGTAATAAATTTAAGAGTAAATAAAAAAAGTTATAGATTCAGGGTCTTCACTGTTGGCGTTCTACTCTTTCCTTAATAACCTGACGGATCATACAATAAACATCCATTCCCATCTGAGCTGATTGCATCAAAGGATCTATAACAGCTAGTACATGGGCTTGAACTGACTGAGTATCACCAGGTAAAGATATAGGAGGAACAATAACGTTATTGTTGCTATCTTGAAAGGGGGTCGGCGCTTCTGGATCTATACCGTAAAATTCAGGCTCAAGATCATCATCCAGCTGTCCATATGCTAATGGGTTATCAATGTTCACCATCCCATTGAGCCAGATCTGGTATGGGGACCAGTTGTTTTCTGTTCTTAGCCCATGGTGATTGAACGTTTCCATAAATTCCGAGAGAGCTAGGTTAATCCTGGGTAAGAATGTGGTGTGTAGTGCATATAAATCAATAGGATTTTCGATGTTGAGAAGACCAGCATCTTCCATACCATAAAATATATAATAATATAAGTGAATAACACATCGAAATACATCCCTCCAGAGACGTTCTATTCGCTGATTTCGCGTAGATGACCCAGCTATAAAGCTCCCTCTTCCTTCCCCTCTAGTAGCCACCATGGCATCACATACCAGCACATTTTCCACACCATAGTCAACGCGGATACGGGAAGGCCAAAGACCATTATCTTGATCTATGGCATTTATAAAAAGATCCAAAACTGTTTGTGATAAGTTATTGTCACTACACTTCAAGAATACAATTCTTCTCGAAAAACCATCGATGCAACCATGGATAACCATACCCCAACGAATTAGTGAATGGTGTCCATCCAAGTGCCATAGCGAGTTAGGCCATGGGACAGAATATTTTCTTCGATTAACAACACAACCCCACCTTAATGCAGTATTTTTGGGGTCGACTCTAGCTAGGCTTTCACGAATCCGTCGTCGTTGAATTCGCAGTCCTAGTGATCTGAAATAACCGGCAATATATGTTTGTCCGGTTGCTGAACCATGCTGACTAATGTAACTCTTGATAATTTCGTCCAGTTGTGCATCTGATAGTGAGCTGAAAGTGGTCATATCCTGCAAACCATAGCTTTGAACCCTTCTGTAGATTGTCCATCGTGAAACACCAAACATTTGTGATATTTTCGTCCACGTAAAACCAATTCCACGTAGATCCTCCAATGTTTCTGCTGTTATGTGAAAGGGTGGTCTGCCAGGTGTTCCTCTCCTATCTACGTCACACTCACCCCTTGTGATGGCTTCAGAGTTAGGTTTCTTATCCGCTCTTGTATAGCAACATAGACTTCGGAAAACCCACTGGCAAGACGTTCCCATTCATGCTTATCTTCATTAGGTACTAGATTATCGGCAATCGATCTTAGCATATTAACAGTCCTATCCAGCACTTCGAAATGAATCTCAAGATCGCTTACACCTGTCCTGGCTGCTTCGTCCGCTAATTCAACTGTCCTTTCAAGAACTGACTCCAAACATTCTGGCAACATATTTTCAATGTCATATTCCTGAGTATCCTGACCACCTTCTATGTTTGTTTCCCGAGTTGCCGCCATTTTGTTTTTGGCCACAACTCCTCGCAAATGGCCCTGGGTACGAGATTGACCGGGATTGGCCCATCGATTGGCTGACGCTAATTCTAGCCCTAATATGCCCTAATCTAACAATCATGATTCTAACTAACAACCCAATAGGATTTTTTACTTTTTTTACTTTGAGGGGGGAGGGTGATTTCAGAAAATAATATCCTGCGAGATGACGATCTTCAAAAAAATATTGCGTACAGCAGTGAATTGGAAAACCTCACTAGGGGCTTTGTTTATATCCCCAAAAAAGTCCATGTGGAATCACAGCTTAATAAAAAAATTCCTGCACAGACCAGATCACCCACCCCCTCAAAAGTTAAATGATCAGTTCCTAATAGCTAATCCTCACCCTAATTATTATAATCATGATACTGTACATTACGATTAGGGGTACATGAAGCACCAATCGAAAATACAATAACGTTAATTACAACCGTAATTATAATGCTAACACCAACCCTAATCCTAATTAACAATCATGATACATTTCGAGCAGAGGTACATGAAGTACCACACCAAAATACGCTATGCCGCTGACTACAAAGTTATGCATTTGTATTGAATGAGCATTGAATTGAATAAGTACATTGAATTGAATCATTGAATGAGCATTGAATTGAATAAGTGCATTGAATTGAATCATTGAATGAGCATTGAATTGAATAAGTGCATTGAATTGAATCATTGAATGAGCATTGAATTGAATAAGTGCATTGAATTGAATCATTGAATGAGCATTGAATTGAATAAGTGCATTGAATTGAATCATTGAATGAGCATTGAATTGAATAAGTGCATTGAATTGAATCATTGAATGAGCATTGAATTGAATAAGTGCATTGAATTGAATCATTGAATGAGCATTGAATTGAATATGTGCATTGAATTGAATCATTGAATGAGCATTGAATTGAATAAGTGCATTGAATTGAATCATTGAATGAGCATTGAATTGAATATGTGCATTGAATTGAATCATTGAATGAGCATTGAATTGAATAAGTGCATTGAATTGAATCATTGAATGAGCATTGAATTGAATATGTGCATTGAATTGAATCATTGAATGAGCATTGAATTGAATATGTATAACTTATGAAATCGTATAAAATGATATCATTGAATTTTGCTACAATCGGCTTGCCATACTTGATCTTGTATCTTGTATCTTGTATCTTGTAAAACTTCGTCTTATTGCATAATGTCCATACATATAGGATCCACTATATCCTCTAATAAGATGAAGTACTTCCAGCGCGAAGATTGCTGTCGCTGGACAAAATGCGCGAAGGCTGTACGGTACGATACTGCGCATACAATCAAATTCAGAAAATGCTTATTTGCAAATAAGCATTATTTAGCGCATAAAAGGATTATTTGTATATAATCATTTTCACATAGAGTGAACGAGACTAGAGATGTAAAGAGCGATGTTTTTTATGTTTCTTGAAGAACTGATCATATACAAATAGGAATTTTATTAAAAACGATTATGTACACAAATAAGCATTTTAGTGAAAATGATTATTTATAAATAAGCATTTTAGTGAAAATGATTATTTACAAATAAGCATTTTTGTGAAAATGATTATTTATAAATAAGCATTTTTGTGGAAATGATTATTTACAAATAAGCATTTTTGTGAAAATGATTATTTATAAATAAGCATTTTTGTGAAAACGATTATTTACAAATAAGCATTTTAGTGAAAATGATTATTTATAAATAATCATTTTTGTGAAAATGATTATTTGTAAATAAGCATTTTTGTGAAAATGATTATTTACAAATAAGCATTTTTGTGAAAATGATTATTTATAAATAAGCATTTTTGTGAAAATGATTATTTACAAATAAGCATTTTAGTGAAAATGATTATTTATAAATAAGCATTTTTGTGAAAATGATTATTTACAAATAAGCATTTTTGTGAAAATGATTATTTATAAATAAGCATTTTAGTGAAAATGATTATTTATAAATAATCATTTTAGTGAAAATGATTATTTATAAATAATCATTTTAGTGAAAATGATTATATATAAATAAGCATTTTTGTGAAAATGATTATTTACAAATAAGCATTTTTGTGAAAATGATTATTTATAAATAATCATTTTTGTGAAAATGATTATTTATAAATAAGCATTTTAGTGAAAATGATTATTTATAAATAATCATTTTAGTGAAAATGATTATTTATAAATAAGCATTTTTGTGAAAATGATTATTTACAAACAATCCTCTATACAATGAGATTCTGCACAAACCATGAAAAAGTGACCATGAAAATTTCGTAAATAATTTTTTTACACCTGGCGCCTCATAGGAGATAGGCCAAACCTTTGACAGAGTTGACGTGGGTTTAGATGATTAAAGTCACCAGTGATCACGATACCAGCCGACGGCTTCTCCTTCAGCAAATTATATAAATTGTCCGTAATATAATCATTCAATATATATTTTCACTCTGAAGCGGATTTTTCCTGAGGAAAATATAGTCCGACTGTTATTAGACAGCTGAACGGTCGGGGTATGGAGTAGCCATAGTACCTCCTTATCATTAACTTCAACATTCACGAGGCGTTTAGTAGGGAGGTCATTATGCACATATACCAATACACCACCATCAGGCATAACTGAGTCTATCGTTTCGAAATATATTAAAGGATTGACCAATATTAATAGCAGACTAGCAGTAGATGGAATACTGATTATAAGCCAGGACTCAGTTACAACAACTACTGATATGTTGTTTGTTTCCACAACAGCCTGAAGTTCATCCACTTTATTGGGTGAAGTTTCATATAAATCCCGAAATGACGTCACATAGACTATCGGTAGTAAAATTCGAAATTAAAATCAGCTGTTATTTCTAAAATAAAGCATTATCGTAAGAGTTAGGGTTAGTATTAGGTGTGGGGTTAGGGTTAGGGTTAAGATTAGGGTTTTGTTGGGGTTAGGACTGTTTTAAATAGCGCTCCGTCGAGATGACGTCAGTACCGATGTTTGTCCGCTTTTACCCATAATCCTCGCGGCCATAACAAAAGAAATAGCTCATTTGCAACATTTGTGAGTCAAATTTGGTTTGTTTGTCCGCTTTTTGAGCTATTAATAGCAGCCAGACTCTACGCTATTCGGGATATTTATTTCTCAAACCTCCTGGACCTATAATGTTCTTCTCAATGTGGCGGGCGACGAAAGCTGGTCAGGCGAAGGCAAGGCATGTGACACATCACGTATCTCATTCAATACCTCGCATACATCAGACAAATTCATTTCAGCATAGGACGCGGGGAATCATTCTTTACAAAACTCAATTTCACCAATGACAACGAGTTAACGCGACTATTAGCTTTGAAATTTATAGTAAAAAGCTGTGGTCAAGAGAATCACTTAATTGTTCGACGAAAGACGGTATTTTTATAATGCTTTCTCTTTTTATAAAGTGTCTACCAGTGGTAAGAGAAAATGTCCACCGGTAAGTATCACCGGCCCAGCGACGATCACCAAGTCTGTTTGGCAGTCGGCTTAAGTCGGTAAATCACGATATCCGACGAACTTTTTTATTCGAAACCGGAACGCGCGTTCTGACAACGTTCCGAATGTGTTCGGAATGTTTTTGGAACGTGTTTGGGAACGAGTTCCGAACGCAGTGTTAGGTACCTCCTAATATAGTGTCATATAAATTAACCAACTGCATAATTGTACCATTTGCTCTCTATCAGGGTCTTAGCTAGGATATGTAGGTGTTTAAAAACTGCACGTTTTTTAATCATTTAAAAATATTCTTACCCAAAAACTGGATGTCCGTCCGGTTAAAGGATGAAGGGTTTGGGAGAAATTGAATTGAAAGTTCTTAATATGTAAATTCTCGTCCATAGGGTTCACAAACTTTAAAAATTCTCCCAAACTTATACTTGCATAACATTTCTTCTCTACTAACCCCTTCATAATAAATTTATTTCAGACATAAATGCAGTACAGTACATAATAAAGCAAAACTTTCATAACAGCCAAAAGCTGCACTGCTATAATTAATTATGAATGATTATCCAGTGCATGCATTTCTATACATAAAATATTATACATTTATATTGTGTACATGTAATAATATATTTTCTTTAGATGAAGAGAGGATTTATATAATGGTCAAATATATAATATGAAAATTTGACCGCTTTGAGCAAGTCCTGCGAGAGGCTTCGCCCTACTTCGTCGAAGATGAAATGTCTTCCTGTAGAGATTTGAGAGTGGGGCGATGAATAAATATGTATTTGATGTTTGACTGTAACGTTCTTACCGTTTCTCAATAGCTCAGTGGTTAGAGCGCCGATGCGTGGATTCGGAGACCTCGGGTTCGATTCCCGGTTGGGGCGGTAAATAATATATTGACATATATTAACATATAAATATATTAACATTTAAAATCTTCAAGGAATTCCATTCTTTCTTTCACAACATCGTGAAGGTGGAACATCCCAAGAATATACATAAGATGCTCGAAGATATTTTTCCTTTATACAAAGTTTATTATGATCACGTAGTTGTACAAACTTATCAAACATGTTCTTAATTGATTGTTTATGGCTGACAATGTGCACATTTCTGCAACCTCGGGACTTCCATTCTGTGTCAAACCTGGTATCATGAACTCTTGTTAGATTAAGAGGACTAAGCCAAACACCTACAGGAGATAAAAATAGACAAATTACCTAAGTCAATAGAATACTAACGAAAGGTCAATAGTTTAAGACATTAAAATTAGAATTTTGTAATTATCGAATAATTCTCAAATCATTAATAATTCATAAGGAAAACACAAAGGAAAATCATAACCGAGACGTTGTTGCCTGTTGGTAAATGTGGTAAGAAACGTCCATACTGTAAATTAAGCCACATTTCCCTCAAATTTCTCTTAAAATACTGGTTAGTTTGACAAGCTATATCACAAACTCGAAAGGCGTTGATTATCTGATTAAAAAACACCTCGAAGTTGGTTAAAAAACTCGCTATCTCCTGGTTTTTCAACACATTTCTCGGTGTTTTCAAATCAGATAATAAACGTCTGCTCGTGTATGATCTATTGCTTCAAATATGGTGACTATTTTAACACAATGCTTTGCAAGATTAGCTAATCACAACTAAACATAGTTTGACAACGAAGAATGTTTAGTGCACCGCACAAAAAACTGTGGTAAGATATTAAGTCAGCATCTTTTTCAGTTTGGTCAATTCTATGTAGCATAATATATGGGCAATTATATGATTAAATTCGTCATTGAATACCATGGGAGGATTTGTAGAACATTTTTTCCAACATGTTATGGTATTAGTTTGTAATCCCATGATTATTCCCAAAATATAATTTATACTGTATTGTTTGAAATTGGGTAGGATGTTTGCTCATGCATAAGTATAGGGATGAGAACAATAGTAACAGAGATAATCATGGTATCTACATGTACAAGCTTTGGTTAACCCCAGAGAACCTTTTATTGAAATTCACTTAAATGTCATACCCTATCAACCTCGTCCCAGGGCATTTTGCCTCCACGGCGGAATTAAAGGTCGGCGAAAATGGCCCTGGGATCGGCTGGTCCATTCTATAATACGATTGGCTTGTCATAAAACTCAATTAATTCAGTCGAGTATAATTTATTCATCTAAATCTGAATGCTGTCTTCAAATTTTACAGCAAATTAGAAGCGATAGCTTTCGCTAAATTGGATACATGCTTCTTCATACCTTTTGTAAGAGATAACCATGGATGTATGGTGGTGGATTATTAAGCTTGTTAGCTGCTTTTATGCCGACGAATGCTGACATGAACAACTCTGAAGAGCATTGAATATTTCTCAATTATTCAGGTCAACAAAGTAGACAAAGGAAATGGAACAAAGACCACAAAAATTATCATATCTAAACACCCAGAAATTCTGGGTGTCATGTGATCAGCCGATCCCGGAGGCAAAATGCCCTGGGAACGAGGTTGATACCCTATAAATGTATCTAAGTTACCCATTGTTTTAATGTCTGACTTTAATAGCTGGACTAGATGTCAATGTTATGTAAGTGCAGACTACAAATCAATAAAGTACTTTGCATGAAGCACGCACGTGACTGAGAACAATCTCAAACATCGGTGTTTCTGCTAAATTGTAATATAGCCTTCCAACCTCATGAAAATAATTAATAATTATTCCTCTCAATTAAATAATAATTAAGGCTGATAATAAGAAATAATTATTTCTATATAAATAATAAGAAATAATAATTATTTCCTTACTACACAGTAAAATTAATGTGCCATTTGTAGATATTTTTAAAATTTCGTTGAAACAATATCTGTTGACATCGGTTAGAAGTTAACCCTACCTAATGAGACGTCTTCATTGTTATACAAAACAACCAAGGATGAAATATTAGCAACATACTGCACAAGTTTCGTAGAAATAATGTAGCCTCCTCCAAGAGCATATGGTAAATAACGATCAGAAAGTATCCATTTTTTCTCTGTCCATTTTCCTACATCCCTCGGTCTGCCATTACCCTTATGAAATCCCCAATATAAGTTATCTATATCAATGTACTTAGTTTTGAGCTCCGATAATATAACATCAAGCCTTGTAAATGTATCATCGTCTACTTTCAGAACAAAAGAGCATATCACGTGTTTATTAATCCATTTTAAAACATTCAGCAATTTTCGAGTCAATTGTTTGTATTCATCTTTGAAGTTTTCCAACAACAACATGTCTCCTTTTATATTTTGTTCTTCTTCAAGTAATTTTCTTGTTTCATTTCCTATACCCACAGTACCAGCAACAAATCGTGTAGTAACAGATGTGTCATTACTGGTTACATATAGCCAAGTAGATCTCATTGCATTTCTACGTTTAAAGTTACCAGGCCCAGTTAATACAACGACCAACAAAAATGTCTTTAAAGTCCTGCCTTTGACATTCGTTTCTTCAGTTAGTCCAGTTCCTTGTTTCGTGGAATAATAGTTAGATTTTGTCTTTTCACTTTTGTTTACACAATCACAAGCGGCCTTGTCAATGTGAATGTTTGTAGAATATAATACATCATAAAACACTATGGCCACGATAAACAAATAGCATATATGGACTGGTTTAAGTCGAACTGGAAGAAAGGGAAAGATTCTTCGAATGAGTTGCATCATCATGTGTCTACCATAGAGATCATAAACGTTTCAACCCATAAATAATTCAAACTATATTTCGCTTTGTTTCGAATAATAACTTTGTTTAAAACTAACCCTAACCCTAACAGCTGTGAAAAGCTGGTATGAACAGGATGAACAGTATTTAAAATAACAATATAAAACTGGTATGAACAGGATGAACAGTATTTAAAATAACAATAAAAAACTGGTATGAACAGGATGAACAGTATTTAAAATAACAATAAAAAACTGGTATGAACAGGATGAATAGTATTTAAAATAACAATCTACTAAGAATATGAATACAAATTTAAGAGCTACATATGTGACCATCTATGTCAGTTTCTAAAAGTTAGTTAAATTGCGTTTGTTTAAAAATATTGAAAGAAGTAATTTCTCAGATATACAGGGAAAAAATTACTCGAATATGATTGATTATGAGGAGGGCATTTTTCCTAGCTAGATTCAACGCAAAATTACTTGTACCTGACTGGTAGAGACGCCAGCGGGAAACACTTAAGTTATAATGTTGTTTTACTTGTAAATCCAAGGTCCCCTGTTCTCTTAAGTCGATGTTTGACTGAATAAAGTTCGTTGTAATGTACCGTTTACTTTCAGTGGATGTATAGTTGTTTTTCATGCTTGCTTTTGACATTTAGCTGCATTCGTCATGTTGTTCGTATAAAATATTCATGTTGAAAAAATTTTGCCCTCTATATGATTAACAGGTAATCACATGGTTCTTCGTAAAATTAAGGTTTTATTTCACTTGTGTTTTCAAAGTTTCACAAATTTCGCTCGTCGCTTTGCGACTCGGATTTGTTAAACTTTGAAAACAGGAAGAGACCTCGCGGGAGGTCTCTAAACCGGAAGTATATCATTACAGATATCTGTAAGAAACGCAGATGACAATTCACATCTCCCTCAACCATGTTTTCATTAAATAGTGATTTTTAATATTAAAAATGAAGTACACACTACTCATCTTACCTTGAGAAAAGAATCTTTCCTCACTCAACCTCGTGGCATTTTGCCTCCATGGTTGAAGGTCGGCGAAAATGGCCCTGGGATCGCCTGGTCGATTCCATAATCTTATTGGCCAGTTCTAAAACTCGATTAATTCAGCTATAGTGTAATTTATTCATCTAAATCCACATGTAAAGAAATTTCCTCGCCTATCAATTTTACCACAAATAAGAAATATAAGGGCTTTGGTTAATTGTCAAGAACTGCATTCATATATACTTGTTCGTCCATGGAACATAATTGATGGCTGTATTATGAATTAGTTGCTTTTAGGATGAATGCTTTACACGAACAAGTCTTCCGTACGTTGCATATTTCTCATTCATTATCACATCAACACAGTAAACAAGGAGATCTTATGACCTAAATTATCATATCAAAACACCCAGAAATTATTTTTACATCTATTCGTCTTTGTCCACTAAACATTAAACTTTCTATTAAGTGTTAGTTTATATGAGTTTCTATTTTTAGCAGGTAACAGTTCAGCCAATTTATGGTGTGGATTTGAAACAATGTTTGAGAACAACTTCTCACACAACATAGTTCGTCTTTCATATAAAGTTTCTAGATCTGTTCTTTTTAAGTTTCCAGTACAACTTAAATCTTGATCAATGATTCTCAAGGCTCTCTTTTGAATATATTCTATATCATCTGATAAATACTGTCAGGTAAACTAGTATGGAATGCCTGTCAAGTATATTCGAGTACAGATCTTTAGTATACAAGAACAATCGAATCTAATTAAGGATTTTGGAACAATACTCACAATCTCGATTGTGATTGGCTAAAATACCTACAGACAATTCTTGATGTCATGTCACCTACAAAATATCAAAAATTGTCTGTACAGTAGGTAACATAATATTAATTATCCGAGTTTATAATTTTACAAGCTTTTCTTAGCCGGCAGTAATGTCAAAAGGCTTCTACATTTATAATTGTATAATAAAACAATTAATGAATTCGGTTTTCGCATGATATCTCGGTTATCAAGCCTCGATTTGTGTTATCCTCTCAGCCTTCAAACCTCGGCATTGATAACACAATTATGCTCATCCAATAATTGTATATTAACAAGTAAATACGTGTAGCAGCTTTCTGGACGATATTCTCAACGTGCGTGTTCAACTTAAGATCTTGTGTAATAGTTACACCAAGGAGTTTTACTGCACTCACAACCTCATTTCTTTACACTTTATTGGATTCAGCTGGAACCTATTTAAAATTTTCCAATCCGTAATTTTTGTACTGTTTATTGCACTTTGACTTGCACCATCGCTGAAACCGTGGATCATCATTATAAAACATAATATTGATTTGCAAAAAAAACCCGGTTTATTCCAAAAAAGTACGTCATCTCAAACAAACGTGCAGTAGATTGTGGTGGAAACTCGTAAGGAGATTAAAGAAATAGTTCTGATTCGAGTCTGGAGAAAAGCGTAAAAAACACGAGCCGTCTAGGCGAGTGTTTTTTAGCTTTTCGAAAGTCGAGCAACTTCCCAAGTGTTTGGATAACAGTATCCAAACACGGAAAAACCATTAGGTATTTCTTTTATAAAATAAAATAAAACAAGAGAACGAGCAGAAAAACATAAGGAAATTTTTGGCGGGAAATTTCCGTGTTTGGATGGCCTGATCCAAACACGGGTATTGACCAATCAGAGCCTGCGTGGCATACATGTTATTTTATAATATCTGGTAGTGCCAGTACTTCAACATCTTTTCATATCGAAAAAAATGGCTCTATCTTTAAGTGACCAAGAACTAGTTGACGTACTTAATGCTTTTTTGTATCAGTTAACGCTGATATTCCTGCTTTGGATTTTAACAAATTACCCGCGTCTTACCATCAATCGACCAGGTACCTACGATTCAACCATATGAAGTGTGTAATAAACTCTCAAAGATTAATCCGACGAAAGCCCCTAGCTGTACCTGATAACATCCCGTCACGGATTTTAAAGACTTTGCATATGTATTAGTAGAGCCAGTAACTAATATTATCATCTCATGGTGTTGTTCCTGCAGCTTGGAAAGAGGCAAACATCTCACCTGTCCCTAAAGAAACACCTAAAGAGGACTGTGATTTTTGCCCTATTTCTTTAACGCCAACCCTCTCGAAAGTTCTTGAGGAGTTTGTTGCTGGTTGGATTATTGAAGACATAGGAGGAAAAATCGACACCAAACAGTTTGGCAGCCTTAAAGTTAAAGGTGGATGCCTTCTTGATATGTTCCACAACTGGCTGTCAAATCTTGATAAATCGGGAAATTCATTACGTATATGTTTTTTTAGATTTTAGCAAGGCCTTTGACCGAATTGACATCAACTTATTAGTAGAAAAGCTTCTGAAGCTGGGGGTGCGTAGGTCTCTTTTGCCTTGGCTTCGCAGCTTCCTATGCGAACGAAAGCAGCGAGTTAAATTAAGAGAAACATGAGTATCGGATAGGATTGTAGTTAAGCAGGAATGCCACAGGGGACGAAATTAGGTTCTATTTTGTTTCTTGCCGTGGTGAATGACCTTGTCCCGATGTGGAACAATATTGGCCCACGAATGACGTGAACACCCACTCACACTAATTATGACACAAACAAACTATGACGTAATGAAGCAGACGTATTTTAGTATATATAGGCAAACCTGACAAACACTGAAGATGACCGCCGCTGAGGCCGTCGAAACGTCAGTCACCAACAATAGTCTTTCTCAAGACTACAACAACCTGGACGATCAACTTCACACATCTAATGATACTCCTAGGTTCAAACCATTTACTTTATAGATATAGTTGCAAAATAGACTGTGCCGCAAGCACGAATTTCCCCGCATGAACGAAAGTATTGCATTTATTTGTATACATGCATCCCATTTATTGACCAAGCTATTGAACAATTTGTTGATGAATGGAACAACCATCAATGATCAACAGAGTCCAATTATACTGTAGTCCAAGTCAGCTTTGGATCGATATTGGGAATGCTTGAAGCCAGAAATCCCACAAACTGTTCTGTGTAAGACATATTATTATATAAGACATATTATATCTTATTTATCTGTATTTATAACTAACTTATCATATTGCTTGTAATTATCCTAGTATAGAGGGCCACTGGTTCTTCAGTTTTTAACTATTATGTGTTTTACCCTCTTATAAAGTTGGTTTTACACTTATTGACCGAGCGAGCGCAGCGAGCCGAGGTCTGTGCAGAAAACGGTGGTCCAATATTTCACTAGTACAGACCGAACATGAAGCGAGGTCAATAAGTAATTTGTTATATGACCAAAAATCTTGAGAACGTTCTTAATAAACCGGTGTCAAATAATGTATAAACATGTATTTTATTATTTTGAAATATGCATCAAACATGCAACTTTTATAAACTTTTATCCTAATGTCCTATTTTATATTTCAATTTTAACCGCATTTCTCACTAAAGCTTCATCTCAAATTTTGTAATCATAATTATCTTCTGTACATTCTTATATATATCATATATACATAATCTCATATTATTGTATATTTACAACTTTATCTATTTGTAATACCACTGTAATTCTAATGCCAAAGGTGGTAAATAAATGTTTATTTATTATTAACCCCATTTATCTGGCTTTTTAAACCTATATTTGGCTTCCTATAAGAAATTTAACTGGATTCCCTTGCCAAATATCTTAAAATTTCATTTTTATAAAATTGTCCTTTAATTTTTTTGTTTATAAAATCCCCGCTCTTAGCTAGCGGTCCGGAACGGCAAGTTCCAGACCGTTCAGGAACCAATCAAATAGCAGGATTTCACGTTCCGGACCGCTCACGAAAATAGTCATATAATTTTTATAATTTTTATAATTTATTGATGAAGAGGAGGGCTACTTGATTCATGAGGAAGAGTCTCTAGGGATTGTGGTAACACAAAAACAAGAGAATGCAGTGCAAAATCTTCTTCGAACTTACCCAGATGATGTAAACGGAACCATGACATATTTTGCATTTTGTGAATTTTAAAATCGATCTAATTTTGTATAATGTTTTTACCTATATATGTTTTTACCTCTGTTTGTTTGTCTGTCTGTCTGTCTGTCTGTCTGTCTGTCTGTCTGTCTGTCTGTCTGTCTGTCTGTCTGTCTGTCTGTCTGTCTGTCTGTCTGTCTGTCTGTCTGTCTGTCGGTCTGTCTGTCTGTCTCAAAAATTAATGAATAGATTTTCATGAAAATTTGTAGAAGGGATACCAAGGACCAATCCATTAAATTATGGTTAAATTTGGATGACAATTGGATGAAATACTGATAAAACTCTGTCTGTAAGCTTCTCCGTGTCGAAGAAATCAAGTGAATGAAGAAAAAAACACGCTTGATTGCGTTCATTATATTATCCTTATAGTATGCAAATATTTAATAGTTCACAAACAAGCTGAATTCACAAAACAACGAGCTTGTCAGTGTCATTGTTTATACAAAAGCCAAAAGGTGCACTCAACGGAACAACGTGATCTTGATATTTTTCCAATTGATCAGTTTTGATCACCAAAAGATATGCATATGTAATGAAGTGTAGACGTGCCGTTGAGTTCGGTCCACTTTTAGCTATTTTATACGTTATTTTGTACAATTCGATCACTGATTATGGTTTGAAGAACGGATTAAACTATGGATGTTATTCTGGTGATGGTTTTGCTGAGTTTTGTTGCTTAGTTAGACCAAAAGAAACGGAAAATGTCTGGACTGGGAATCGATTTAAAACCACCGCCCAGAAACGAATTTACATCGGCCGTAATAAAGAAGTCATTGAAGCGAATTATTTATCTTTTGGTATAGCCGATTGTCTTGGAATCACTGGCAATGGCTTAAAGAATAAACTGAACTACAAACGTTGTCTCGATCTTGTTGGGTTTTGTCACGTTGCTGGACCAAAAGAAACGGGAAATGTCTGTTTTATTTGTTGTTTTAAAACTACCGCCCTAAAGCAAATTTGCATTTATGAGATCACTGAAGCGAATTATTCATCTACTGAATCTAATATTGTTTCGTCCTTTACTCAACTCGCTTATGACTTCTCAAAACACACTGGAAAACATCGTAGAGCAAAAGTCAAACGCGCCAACTCACGAATATGTTATTACGCAAATAGCGTGGCAACCTATCAGCTGTTATTGGCGGCAGGAGACATTCATCCTCATCCTGGGCCAGTTGTTGGTGTATCTCAGTCAAAGCAAAATAAATCGCCGACCAGTCGTTGTCCTAATTGTGAAAAGCCAGTAAAAAAAATCAAAAGCGACTTGTGTGTAAAATATGCTATGATTTAATCCACATTCGATGTGCCACGACCAACCTTATGTGTTTTAAACATGTTAAAGCCAATCTACCTGCCTATTGGATTTGCCCGAAATGCGAACTATCACAGCTACCCTTTTTCAATGTTAAAGATATAAACTCAATGGACGAATCGTATGAAAACTTGGATACTACACCGATAATTTCTGCCCCATCCACTCATGCTCAAATCCTGAAATCTCATCCATCTCATTTGTCAATGATGCATCTTAATACTCAATGTATGACTTCTACATTTGATCAATTGTTATTATTAATCTGTTAATGTCCCTTTGACATTGTCACGCTATCTGAGACCTGGCTAAGGAATAATCAACAGCTACTTACTCATGTTGCGATTCCGGGCTATGTTGCCACATACCGTAATCGAGACGTTTGTAAAGGCGGAGGAGTGGGTGCCTACATCAAGGAAGGTATTGAGTTCAAGAGAAGAACTAATATTGAAAATCTAGAGCCGGAGTTTGAACACCTATGGCTTGAGTTTTTCTGGAAAGAACAAAAATAGTAAGCTCTTGATTGGTACTATTTATCGATCAGAACGATTGCTAGATAAAAAGATTTGGTTGGAAAAACTAGACAATCTTTTGTCTACTGTGATGTCATCATGGGATGGCATTCTACTATTGACAGGAGACATGAACATTTGTCTACTTGATCTGACATCTAAATGTAGTTCATACAGGCAATACAGAGATATACTTGAGTCTTTCAACTTAACACAGCATATTACGAAACCCACTCGAGTTACTCAAACATCAAAATCTCTGATTGACCATGTAATCTCCAATGATCCCTTGAGAATTGTCCATTCTGATGTACTTCCTGCCTCATCAATAAGTGACCATGACGCTGTCTATGCATTAATGATGCCCGAGTAGTTAGATACGCTCCACGTCATAAATACATCCGCATGGAGAAACAGTTTAATGAACAGGCGTTTAAACATGATTTCTCCTCATTACCATTGAGTGTTATCTACGGCCTAGAGTCACCGGATGATATGGTGAGTACACTCAACACTATTGTGACCGAATGTTTGGACCGCCACGCACCTCTTAGGAAAGTCAAAGTCACTCGTCCTCCTGCACCGTGGATGGCATCAGATGATATACGAAACTTACAAACCGAACGGGATAAATTAAGATCTGAAGCCCATACCACCAATTGTCCTGATTCATGGACTATGTTTCGAATTGTGCGCAATAAAATCAAGGTAGTAATTGGGAAGGCTAAGCGAGCGTTTCTAACTTCGGCGTTATCTTCTAAACGTCCTAAAGATGTTTGGCGTCGCCAAACATCTTTAGGACGTTTAGAAGATAACCGTGTCATACATCGTATCCTAAACCCTAGCCCCAGACCCATCCGTGCTGACCCGGATCAGTTAAATCAGTACTTTATAAATACAACTGAGAGAACTTTGGGTACGGCTCCGGACAATTCTACTGATCTGGCTGATCTAGTGAACTCACTTTCAGAACATGTCGACCATCCTTTCACACTTCGTCCAGTGTTAGCAAAATAGGTGATTAATGTAATAAAACAACTAAGATCGGACAGTTCCACTGGAGCTGATCAAATTCCAATAAAGTATGTGAAAATGGTTAGTGATATTCTTATGGATCCTCTCACGCATATTATTAACGTGTGCATCTCTACTTCACAGTTTCCCCGCATTTGGAAAACTGCTCGCATATCGCCTATCCCTAAAATTGACAGTCCCAAAAACCATGGGGATTATCGTCCAATCTCTATACTTCCAGCACTCTCAAAAGTGTTTGAGCGTTTGGTCCTTAACCAATTAGTGGGATACCTGTACATCGATAACCAATCTTTGCTACGTTCTAGTATCTCTGGTTTCAGGAAAGGACACTCCACAACAACGGTTCTTCTCGGCATTCGCGATGATCTTATGAAGGCTAGAAATAGAGGTGAGGTCACGATGATGGTGATGGCCGACTACTCAAAGGCATTTGATACAGTCAGATTTAAATCGGTTCTTACTAAGATGCAATTTCTATCATGGATGCTCAATTACCTCTGTGACCGAAGGCAATTTGTACAAATCGACACCAGGATCTCAAATCATGAGGTTATTTCAATTTGGAGTTCCACAAGGGTCTATATTAGGCCCATTTATATTTAATCTCTATGTCGCAGACCTCCAAGATCATGTCGAATGTCAGTGTTTCCAGTACGCAGATGACACGACATTTTATATTCACTCCAAGGCTTGCAATCTAGACGATTGTACTTCTAAACTAAATGATGCAATCTCTAGCCTTGTGAATTATTCGAATGATTCTAACTTGGCGCTCAATACCTCAAAGACAAAATGGATGTTATTTTCAACTGCAAAGATGTCCCAGATACACAAATTGGACAATATTCCATCTAATGTTAACTGCCAAGGTGAACCCTTGGAAAGGGTCAATTCTATTAGGTTGCTTGGATTGCAATTCGATGAACATCTCACCTGGAATGAACATATCACCAAAACCCTAGCATCATGTTATGGAACGTTAGCAGTTTTGAGAAAGTTGAAACACTTGGCCCCATACCATGTAAGAAAGCAACTCGCTGAAAGCCTTGTCCTTGCAAAATTAGACTATGCTTCCGTTGTGTTTGATCCACTTCCAACTTACCAGATGCGGCGTCTACAGCGAGTACAAAATGCATGTGCGGGATTCGTACTTAAGAAATATGGAACAGAATCAGATCTTTCAAGTCTGAAATGGTTTAATATAGAACAAAGGCGAAAACTATCTATTCTTAAATTGGCTTTCAAGGCCTTAAATTATTGTAATTTCCCGGAATATTCTAAACTTTGTCTCCATTCTGTAGCAGCATATAATCTTAGATCTTCTGTAGCTCCTGTAATTAAAATACCTAAGGAATCCGGTACTTTTCAGGCCATTGCTGCAACCCTTATTAACAATTTACCTTCTGACGTAAGAAATATTAAGGACTATAGAGTCTTTTGTACATCCATTAAACAATTTCTATGATATTTTAGGTTTATATATTAATTTCATATGTAATAGTTATAGTCATACAGTTTTATAGTTTAGTTTATGTATCTTTCATAAATATGTACAGGCGAAGAGCCACTTTGTGGATGCACTGATCATTAAATCATTATTATTATTATTATTATTAAATGCAATCAAGCATTTTATTCATTCAAGAGAGACCGGTTTATAGACATGTAGGTCTGGTGAGTAATTGGCCTAGTGCAACCTGCTGGCGGAGGTATGCAGTCTCTGAATGTCTTCTAGTTTGTTTATATGACAATATATATATGATGTTTATATGATCTAGTTTTCTAAATAAAATATCCACATATATCCACCAATCGCAGTTGTTTATGAAATCAAATTAAATTTGGCGTGTGAGTGGATCTCATGTGCCTGGCGCTTGTCGAATTTCAATTTTTAATCTTGCGTTACCGTGTTTTTCGATTGACGATCTTCGGGGGTCTTCTATGACCCCTTTTGACTGCGGCCGGACAGGAAAGAGTTAAAGAACTTTTATATTATTATTAGTATTATATCCACTTAGCATTAATTATTAAATATTGTTATTCACAAACGTTTACTGTGACTCTGGTAATATATATTAAATAAATAAAGGCAGTTAGACGGCTTCTTCTACTAAATGAAAATTTCCTTTCGCTTGTTTGCCAAGCCCGCTGCCCTGAGTTACTTCGGGCGCCCCTTCCTTGTTTCTAACCAACCAAACCCTATATTAATTTTTCACAATTGGCAATTGCGTGCTCGTCCGCTGAACTGCAGTCTATAGACCGACAATTTAAAATTATTTTATATGCATTATAAATTAGCCCTTATGACCTCGTTTTAAAGTAAGAATCCTTACTTTATATGTTTTCTTCTTCCCTCTTCTGTTCGGGTTCCTTTGCATTCTAGTTTTTATCAAAAATGAGAATTGCAAACGCGTTTCTCATTAAAGTTTTGTCATTGACGTTCTCTATGTTGGATTGTTTTGCAACTCGCAACATTTTTTGTATTAAGACAAGTTGTAAGAACAATATGTCATGTGACATGGTAATGTACTAGGAGTTCTTATCAGAAGTGAAATGCTGCCCCTGAACTGACACAGGAGCAGTGGGTATACGAGGTTGGAGCATAGAAATTTTCTAGAGCACAGAGGATCAAATAAATAGAATGTAGAATCTAAACACGTATCAAGCTATACATGGTCTAGACCAAAACAGTTGGAATAGAAACTCTAAATGGTTGGTGTACCTCCGAAATAGTGTGTAGCAGATCTAACATCTCGAACAAACGCCCTTCGTTAAACGTGCGTCGCAAAAAAAAACACACTTCAAGTTGTTGCTGACGACCCTCAGGGAGGCAGCACACTAATCTTGACTTGGGTCCCTGTGTTTCGTGTCCAGACCTCTTCACGGAACTATGTAAAGCGAACGTGGATGTCTGTCCAGTTTTATGACGTTTTGTGACGTAAGGTTCAGTTTCGGATATTATTAGAAGAGTATTCCCGTTCGTTTATTCGATTTGAAATATGACCGCTCGACCGCCAGATAAGTCGTTCAATTCAGAAATATTACAAACGTGAAGTTCGATTTGGCAAAAGTGTCGCTTGAATGGATAATTTATAACTTCGCGAGGCTTGCTCGTTTCGAGTAAATGCTGTTCGAAATAGATGTATGGCGTTCAAATGGTCATATTGAATTTTGACATTATATAAACGCGACATATGATTACCGTTTGTTATTTTAACATTACAAGGCTATACGAGGGTTATCCTCTTTAAACAAAGTTGTTATTATTATTATTTTGATCGCCTACTCGGTCTTAAAATAATTGAGGAGAAAGTGCTGCCTTTGCAACAACACCAGCAAATGGTAAGACTTTCGAGTCTTCTCGGAAAACGCGACCTTAAATCGTAGGCCCTCGGAATTCCTATCAGTTGGGTTTTCCGTTCACCTAAGATAATAGTCGAACGCTTAAAACATGAGCCTCTGGCTCGGATAAATAGTGTAACCTTATCCTGATCGACTCTAAATAACTCATACTTATACTACGCAGCACAACACTTTCAAATCAATAAATCATTCTGGAATAACTGATAATTAACTACAGGTTGTAACTATTAGTCGGCTTTTAGTCTGTGCAGGGAAATATGATGCAATAAACTCGGCAGGAACCGGAACTGAAATAAGTTCCGGCAGGAAATAACCGGCCGAAATCAGAGTAGTATCTTTCCTTTTGAATCAGTAGCTTAGTCTACTAATGTGGAATTAAGTGGTAAAAAAGTGAAAATAACCCCTCATTAAATAATACCAGATAGAAAATTATTAAAATTTTCCTTCATATTTCCATTTACGTACATACAAAACTAGTTTTATGTTTTAACTTTTTGATTTACATACTGGAATCATGAACATTTTTGTCCGATCAAATGTGAATACCGGCCGGAACCGAAACTTGGAAAAATCAGAGTTCCGGCCGGAACCGAAACTTGGAAAAATCAGTTCGGCCAGAACGAAGTTCCAGTACATCCCTACAATAAACATGCTACTTGTACAGTTGTACTACGGGTATAGAACGACTAAAAAGTCATTTATAATACATATACCTATACTGCATAACTAACTAGAAAAATTAGAAACTATTACAAGTTGTTTATTATGTTTTTTAAAGTAATTAATACTGTAGGCAAATAGTAAACGTGAATATCATCTTGGTAGCATGTCATCGAGATTAGCAACAACATAAGCAACAACAGCCCATACCGCTGCACAAAGATCTAGATCATCTGCATTCTCAACCGTCATAGTATCACCATGACTGTGATGAAAATAAAAATATTTATCATTGTCATTAGATAGGCTTCCTCCAGGGACACCGTTTGAAATCCAGAATGAAATATCACCACCATCAGCTGGAGAATAAAGAGACGAAGCATTGATGGGTTCCAGAAGGGTCATTACTTTTTGCATTATGGAAAAAGCTTCTGGACTTCCAGTGAAACTTAGTCCATTTGGTTTAAATGTACCAACATCACTTTCCATGACCAGATCAAATTTACTAATATTTATTTTATGTTTCTCGTAATAATGTTGAGCACCAACCAAACCAACTTCTTCCCCAGTCCATAGTACAGCACGGACAGTTCTTTTTGCGCGAAGATTTAGTTGACGCATGATAGACAAAGCTTGCCACGAGATAAATGCTCCACCACCATCATCCATTGCTCCTTGACCGACATCCCAACTGTCAAGATGACCACTCACTAACACTACCTAGAATTATATAAATGACATTAGTATAAAGTAAATGGTTTGAACCTACGAGTATCATTAGATGCGTGAAGTTGATCGGGTTGTTGTAGTCTTGAGAAAGACTATTGTTGGTGACTGGCAAGGCCTCAGCGGCGGTCATCTTCAGAGTCAAGTAAAGCGTGTTTGTTTAGGTTTGCCTATATATATACGTCTGGTTCATCATCATCACAACAATTATCAACACCATACAAAAGACTTCTTCGCACACACCAACGAACAATAGACCTACCGACAAACAATACACCCACGCATGACGCAACACCCACTCACATTGATTATGACACAAACAACCGATGAGGAACAATATTGGCCCACGCTTAACGCATGACGCAACATCGACTCACACTAATTATGACACAAACTAACTGGATGAGTTAACACCTTGTTCATATATCGGTCCTGAAAGACTGAGAGTTAGTGTTGCCATAATCCAATGAACAGTGCTAATCTAGATCGGGCTTTCACCAAGAGCCGTAAAATAAAATTGGGACCAGCTCTGGCTGTGGTAAGTGGTTAATTCCAGGGATTGGAGTGGCGCCCATCCCTACCTTCGGGTAGCAGCTACTGAAAGAGGAGCCTATACGAGTCGCCTCCGGCTACGGCCGACCAACTTACTTAGTACTTACTTACATAGTATAAATTTACAAATTTCTATCACAAATCTGACTGAAACTGACGAACTATATCAGCCTCCATTGCCGCCATGTTTGGTTGCACGTTTTGCTAGTAACATAGTCCTCCAGTTATATATACTGTACTAGAGCTCACTGTAGTAACCATGCTCTGCCTCCTCCTCCTGGTAGCTCAGTAATCAGAGCACTGGCTAGTACTCGCATACGCGTCCGCCCTCCCCCCCCCCCCAAACAGAACACCTGCAACACAGGCTAGTACTTGCAAGGTTGCAGCTTCGATCTTCACGTTCAAGCTTCAGCTTAGGGACCATTCATTATTACTTGCTCGTACATGAACAAGACGTTTAATCACTACGTACTAACCTCTTCTGGTAATGAACTACCAACAATTTCAGCCACAGTATTTCTTGATGAAGCTGGGAACAAGTTTTTTGCCTCCATGTATAATCTAATAACAATTTTGTCTCCTCTTGAGGCCATCCTTGACAACATTTCAGCATCTTCAATTGTTATGCAAGCAGTGGGAATCTTTGCGGTGTCATTTTTATAATCTTGCCATCCGGTGTGAGGGCTATTGATTGAAAAAGGTGCAATAGTTCTTATCAAAGAAGCTACACCACCAACTTTGCTTGTTTCATATGCACCATAATCTCGATAAGCAACTGAAGTTGGATAATTAATCCATTTTTGGTCAAAAACAACAATTTTCCCCTTAGCCTACATGGTATAAAACACACGAGAAAGTTAGTATTTATTTTATTTTATAAAACCACAGGCAAGATTACTGTGATGCATCGCTGGCGCTCGGCAGCAATAAACCCTAGCCATAACCCAAATCCTAACCCTAACCAAACCCTAACCGTTAAAAATCAATGAAGGATGTCCGTTGTCAATCTCGTTCCCAGATCCTTCGCCGCCCCACGCAAACGAAGGCTCTGGTACAATCCATCGCCGGAAGTGTTTATTTTGATTGGTTAGTTAATGATTGCCTTTAATTAGATTAACTCTTAATATTTAAGCGAATGTTTCGTTCAAAACAAGTAATACTAGAAATACGAATCTGCAATAATCCCCTTGATCGCCTTTTCAACCACTACCTCCCCCACCCCAGTGTATATACACTATATATACAATATACATGTCTATATAGTCAAAACTGTATATACAGTATTCAGGGCCGTAGCAAGAGAAAGCCATTTGGGGGGATTGAACGTTGGATGTTAAAGCTACAACCGTATACGTTTACCGTTACGTACAGGCGTGGCGAGGAAAACCCTGCTGATTATCTAGCACGCCATCTAGACTGAGTAGAACAGGACTGAAGAGAAAGTAGCGGAAGAATATATTAATTACATATTTACCAACGCAGTCCCGAAGGCAAGAACCCAGGAAGAGTTAATGATTGCCACAAGAGAAGATGCAACGCTGCAAGCTGTAATTACTGCACTCAATACTGGTCAATGGCACAACGTCGAACACGCAGATAGTGACATTGATATGGCCACTCTTTGGCCCGAGTCAAAGTCGAGCTTACATCTGTTAATGCTGGAAATACCCTTTTAAGAGGACGGCGTATTGTTATTCCACAACGTCTACAAAATCGAGTAATAGGTCTAGCACATGAATCAAGGGATAATAAAAACTAAGAAATTACTCAGAGAAAACGTCTGGTTCCATGATGTCGACAAGCTCGTGGAAGAATGCATAGAACAATGTATCCCGTGTCAAGCATCAACGCATGCTACGAAATACGAGCCATTGCGAATGACAAATCTTCCAGTTGGTCCGTGGGAAAGTATATCTGTAGATTTCTGTGGTCCCTTTCCGTCAGGCGACATCCTTTTGGTAGTCGTACTGTAGATGATCATTCTCGATATCCAGAAGTGGAAATAGTGAAGTCAACTTCGTCAAAGAGCACAATTCCTAAGTTAGACAAAATATTCTCCACGCACGGCGTTCCAAAGACAGATAAAGCAGACAATGGTCCTCCGTTTAATGGTGATGACTTCCAGAAGTTTGCGAAGTATCTAGGGTTTTCGCATCGATGGATAACTCCATATTGGCCACAGGCGAATGGAGAGGTAGAGAGATTTATGCGCACGTTAGAAAAGACAGTTAGAACAGCGCAAATTGAAAGAAAGCCATGGAAACAAGAGCTATATACTTTTCTATACGCAACTATCGTGCAACGCCTCACTCCACCACTACCATGCCACCATTTGATGTTTTGTTTCAGAGGCCGATGAGAACCAAACTTCCTGAGGTCAACGACATTGAAGTCAATGAAGAAAAGAAGATTCCCGACATCCAGAGAACGGATGCAAAGGCTAAAGCAGAAATGAAATCGTTTGCTGATCAGAAAAGGCGTTCCAAACCATCCACAGTAACAAGAAATCAGAAGAAAGGTAAAATGCAAACACCTTTTGTGCCTATACCTTATCGAGTCATAAGAAAGGTTCAATGATAACAGCACAAAGAGGAGCACATCAAGTAACACGAAATTCTTCGCATTTTAAGAAGATTAAGAACAGACCTGAGAATGATTTAGAACAAGAAAAAAGTATTGAATACTCAGACGATGAATCAATAGGGAAAGAGAATGTTGAAGAGGAAACTCCGAGATCAGAACCAGTTAATAATCCAGAAACGATAGATAATCAGAAATGATGGAGTCAGAAATCAGAGAAAACCATCAACCTTTACGCAGAACTTATCGAACCAGAACTACTCCTGAATATCTAACGGACTTTGTGTGGACATTAGATTTATAATTAGCTAAGTGAACATTTAATAATTCAAGAACATTTAATAATTTAAACTACTTGTTAAAATGAAAAGGACAAACAAAAACTATTACATGATATAAATTACATAGCATTTGAACTATAAACTGAATTCAGGAGGGAAAAAACACTCGGGAATTCCTGAATTATTCAATAATAATAAGTACTCTGCCTTAATTATTGAACATAACGAAGATGATGAAGATGATCAAGGCGCTGAAAGACAAATTCAGGTTGGTTCGAGTAAGAGAAAGGGAAAGAGAAAGTTAAACCTTCATCACGAAATCCCAGTTTGAGAAAAGATAATCGTATGTCATCATTACGCCATTACCCAAGTTTAGCGGCTCGGAAGGAAGTCAGAGACGAGATTGAAGACCCAGCTGAAGAATCCCGCGAAGAATCCCGCCATGATCAACCTAAACAAGCAGTGCATCGAGCGAACGTCGCAATCATTGGTGACTCAATGTTGAAATACATCAATCCCTCAAAATTGCGCAAAAATTCAAACCATAGCGTTCGAGTGAGGACGTTCCCTGGAGCTCGAATCGATGACATGAAGCATTATGTAAAGCCGACGTTAGCCTCTGCCCCCGATTACTTGGTACTACACGTTGGTACCAATTATATGAAGCAAAGCTCTCCTCAGCAAATATCTGGAAATATATCCAGTCTTGGCCAAGAAATTATGAAGACTCTCCCTGAAACGAATTTGATAATATCTGGAGTAATAACAAGAACTGATGACTCTAATTTAACCAACAAAGTTAATGAAGTCAACGTTAAGTTATCTCAGGTATGTTCTAATAATAAATGGGGTTTCATATCCCACAAAAACATTCTGGCAAATCATTTGAACTTGTATGGTGTCCACCTCAACAAACAAGGAACTGCAATTATGCCATTATGGCTAAAAAATATCACAAATTATTTGAAAAATTACAATTGACATTTTAAATCAAATAGTAACATAAGCGTTTATGCAGCCCAACCAGTATCACGCGCTAACTCTCCTTTCTCTAAACTCAAAGGCTTTAGAATAGGTCACCTCAATATTATAGCTTAATCAAACATTTTGATGAACTTCTTGTTTACATGCAAAACCAGCCCTTCGATATTTTAACGTTAAACGAAAAACCCGTCTCGATAATATGTACTAGACTGCGAGGTTCAGATCTCTGGTTATGATATTATCAGACGAGATCGAAATAGAAATGGTGGTGGTGTTGCAATTTATATTAGGGAAAGTATACCATATATGGATCGCAAAAGATTTAATACCTGATGCTCTTGAATCGATTTGCATCGAGATTAAAAAACCGAAAAACCAAACCAATGCTCATCTCAACATATACAGACCACCAAACTCAAATATTGATTTATTTCAAAATTTTGAACAATTTCTACAACTAGCCGATAATGAAAATAAGGAAATTATCATTACTGGAGATCTGAACTGCAATTTCCTAGAGCAGGATAGAAGCCAAAATACTTCTAAACTGCTTGATCTTATGGATATTTACCAATTACAACAGCATATTCATGCAGTCTCCAACAAGAATTACTCCCTTAACTCAAACTTTAATTGATGTAATTTTTACTCAGATCGGGGACAATAAGACTCTAGATTCGGGAGTCATTGAGCTTGGAATCAGTGATCACAGTCTTGTTTATTTATGCCGTAAGGTTAGCCTTCCAAAAGAGGCGCCTAAATTTGTCTTTAGCAGACAGTTTAAAAATTATAATGCCAACCGATTTAGGGAAGATTTAAATGAAGTTATTAACTCACACACTACTTCAAACGATCCCAACTTGTTTACCTCTAATAGAAAATAAAAACCAGTACACTCCCTAGTGATTACAATCAATTGTTTTTGAAGCTATTTAAAACACTCGAACACTCGCGTTTTATCATATCTAAAATGCTCGCGCTGCGCGCTCGCATTTTAAATATGATAAAACGCTCCTTCTCGGCCAAGTGTATTTAGTATACATAGTGTACTAATTATATATGCAACACAATACTATAAAAGACTGTAAACAGAATAAAACGTTAGTAAAGATCTTACACCGGCTGGCGGTCATATCAATTAGTCTGTCGTTAACAAATCGACATCAATAAAATTACTCGATTTCAATACTGAAATCAGATTTGGAATTACCGAGTCTAAATACATAACATAACCTTCGTAAAAACGGTTTATGTACTTAGAAATTAGTCGGCAATCAAGCACCCTCTTTCGTCGTATATTAGTTTGAACGTAATCTCGATCAATATTTAACCGTTTTCAATTCTGAAAACAGATTTGGAATTAGCGAGTCTAAATACATAACACACGTACCTATTATATATATTACTCAAACGTATATACCCTTCGTAAAATCGTCAGATCACAAATCGCCAATGGCAGCCGCTGCCCGGCTTATCACACTCGCTTCGCAACCTCGCTTGCGAGGGGATAATTTTGAAACTGGTCGGATTACACAAGTAAACCTATTTTGATGTGTTCAAACATTATTTCTTCTAATTAAGTTCAATTGTTATGATTATGAGATTGGACTTACTTCTAAAGCTCTTGAATGAAGTTCATCAAATGAGTGAACTACAATTACTTCAGCTGTAATTCCATTTGACGATGTACCAATACTGCTACCTAGACCAAGTATTGACATTTCATAAACTCTTGGTTCCAACAATGTTGCAGATTCTTGACCTCTTATCCAATGCGGAATATTAAAAACTGCTTCTCCATGGACATTCTCCAATCCATCTGCTTGTAGTTCAGCAAGCATATAATCAATAGCATTTTCAAGATTCTTTGAGCCAACCAACCTATTTCCAAACTTATCAGTCATGGCTGCAAGACGGTCATATGTTTGATGTTTTCCTTTGCCATTAATTACAAATTCCATGATTTGCTGGGACACATTTCTGAAATCTTCAATCTGTGAATCAATTGTATCACTTTTCAAGGTATTCTCTATTTTCTCAGACACTGGAATTGCCAAAGATGCAGGCAAACTAACTTGCAGAAGAATTACAACTTGCATGATTAGTCCAGATATTTTAATTGTCAGTTTCCGTTTTTCTGAGAGAACCATTCTGTTTGACTTCCTGTGCGTCGTGGTGGGTCCAGATCACTGTAGAAATAGAAATAAAAGTCATGAAATCCTCGCAGACGCAGGCCCCATCATTGGCTCCTTGTGGAGTCAATTCAGAAGGCTGAAGAACATTGGCGGGCTCCTATAATGAGAATAAATATGAAAGATGTTACGTTCTCAAAAGAATTGGATATAATATGAAAGAAATAAGAGAACTTCAATATGTCTAAAAATACTTAAGAGTACTTACGTATATTTATGGACGACGTTTCGGACGATGTGTCCTTCTTTAGTTTATTAAAATAGTTTATTAAAATACGTACATATTACTTAAGTATTTTTCCACGCCGGTTCTCTTATTTCTCTTTTTCAGGAGGAAAGGGCATGTGTAGCAGCGGGAACGGCCGCAAGAAAATGTTCCCGCTGGTGCCGAGGTATCTTGTTAATAAGGGCACTATGTATATATCCTCAATCCCACCACAGTTATTACTGCCACCAAATTTGACCACACAAATCCGTCATACTTTTTCATGCACTTCCACCAACATGAGATCTGGGCACCTCAAGGATCGTCACGCGATCTTGCGATCCTCGAGGGTGTTCAAAGACGTGCTAGCAAATTCATCCTTCAGGATTATGAGTTGTCATATCCTGAACGTCTTAAGAAGCTTAATTTACTTCCGATATCCTACTGGCTTGAACTAAAGGATCTCGTTTTCTTTTTTAAATGTAAACAAGGCCTCTTCGACCTAGACATCTCCTCTTTCGTCACTTTTTCTTCTCAAAGCACGTCTCGCACCCGTTCAAATAAGGACAACTTGCTTCAAGTCAACCATTGCAGGACGTCTCTCTATAGGAACTCTTTTTTCAACCGAATTGTCCTTCTATGGAACAATAATCTCTCTCCCACCATTCGTAATAGTTCATCCGTTTCCTCCTTCAAACACAGACTAACTGTTTACTACTCTTCTCTACTACACTCATCTTTCGATGTTAACAGAATGCGCACTTGGAAAACCTTCTGTTCTAAGTGCCGCTCTTTCAACTTAAGCTGTTGTTCCTAATTCGTCATGTCTTCTGTTAACTGTATATTTGTTCTGGTCTTTATTTTATGTATGTTATGTTTGTTTTCATTAAGGTCGGTCTTCACATGGGACTATACTCATGTCCTGTTGACCTTACCTTCAACCATATATTTAGTTATTCAAAGTTTTTTCTCTAATTTAATAGTTTTAATTCTTTCGCATTTATATATGGTTGTAAAGTTAATAAATAAATAAATAAATAAATAAATAAACATCATTTGTTGCATATCTTGCGAATAAATGCCCTGAAATCTACACCGGTGAAACTGTCGACGACTTTCAGACAGGTTTGCTGAACATCTTCGTTCCGTGAGGAACAATGACGTTGACAAACCTGTAGCCCGCCATTTCAACAGCTCTAACCATTTGGTTTCAGATATGAAAGTCTGTGCCATACTTCCCATCTTAGGCCCCAGTTACACTATACCGGATTGCTTTTCATACCGGATTGTCTCAACCCACTCCGATACGAAAATATTGGCAGTTTACACTGCTCCGCTCCGCTTATTCGTACACTCGGTACCAGGAATACACTACATCGCGCACCAACATGCATAAGCTAAACGCGGGAAACCTGTGGCACAAATACAGTACTGTAACAATGGATAATGAGCTACTTCTTGAGGCAGTGAAGGTGTTTGCTGCTACTTACTTATTTGAAGGAAAAGATTGGGAAATGGTGAAGGCAAAATACGATAAGATTAAAGAAATATTTATCGAGCGTTACCCGAGAGTAGAAGCTGGAGAAGAACCAACCGAAGATTTTCCGAAAGCTAGATGTCTAGAAAGAGTGAGTAAAGATCTAATTGCCGCCAAATTAAAGTCGATACGCAAGAATTACAAGAAGGCTATTGATCTGGAGAAAAGAAGCGGTGGTGGTAGAGTAGTGATGACGTTTTGTGGCTTATGCAATGACATTTGGGCTGGGGCACCATCAACAACGAGTATACAAGATAATTTACTTTCTTTTATAAATATCAGCATGTATCTTTGAAAATTAGACCACCACACACCGCATCTTGGTCTAATCCAAAATATCCGAGCTACTTTCTCCTTTTTCAATTTCCGAACCCTACGGTTTGATCAATGAAGCTATTAATATGTTTTTCAATCTTCTTTTTGCCAAGTAATAGCTGGCAGTTGCGTAGAAAAGGATGGAATTAATCTGCATTGCAACTGTATACATAGTAACGAGCATCTTCATCATGTAGTTGAACTCGAGGTTGAACTTGAACGCTGCCATGTTGTTCTAATTTGGCGCCACAATGTCGGAGCGTATCGGATTACCTCGTTTACACACAATAATTCACGGCACGGCACATATCGGATTACTTTTCGTATCACCTCCAGAGCGGAGTGATTTTGCTCCGACATGTTGTACCGGATCACTGCGTGATAGTATAAATGAAACCCCTATCCGATACGAAAAGTAATCCGATACGCAAGCAATCCGATATAGTGTAACTGGGGTCTTAGATGGTAATGATAACCGCAAACGACCACATATCCCTATGGCCTTAACGAACGTTTTTCTTTTATTTAATTTCCTACACCTTTTTTTGTTATTTTAGTTTGCGAAGAACTTTATTAGCTCATACAGTTTCATTCCTTTTCAAGTTTTACCACTTTACTATCGCATAATCTCCTTGAATATTGGACCTATCATTGTTCCCTTGGCTAGTTCTCCCTCCCCCTCAGTCTGTTTTCTGATCGACTGTAAAAATAGTGGTATGCGATTACTTTAGGAAATGGGCTAAAGCTTATGCTATTCCTGACTACAAAGCAATCACAGTAGCGAATGGATATCACGCTATGGATTGATGCAAACTCTACACTCAGATCAAGGACATGACTTTGAGAGATGCTGGGCATTCAGAAGACCCAAACGACTCCCTATCATTCCCAAAAGATGGTCTAGTGGAGTGACTTAATCGGACGTAAAAGAACATGTTGGCTAGATTGGTGAATGATAATCAATATAATTGGGCCCCAGACCTTGATGGCGTGTAGGACAGTCGTACAATCGTCTACAGGCGTACATACTGTATGAAGTACCCATTTCTTCGCCCATTTGTACAAATGTTTAATAATGATCCTATTTTATGTTTTACAACCGTATAATTATTTATAGAAAAACTAAACTAGACTGACAAAATGGTGGAAATATAGAATAGTTACTCTAAAATTATCAAAACTGCACTATATAGAAAAGTGAATGACAAACTTTTAAGAACAATAAAAACTTGAAAACGTTGTATAAAATGAATGAGAAAATTGATCCTAGCCATGACTTGTAGTGACCTACACGTGGTCACCCGTGGGTTCTTTCTCGTTAGCTCATTGAAGCTTCAACATTTGGGTCCGTAAGTATATCTGCTGTTGTTCGTTTTTGGATCGCCGTCCATCATTAGGTCTTCCGGCGATCGAGCTGTCAAACATTCGATACGGGGTTGGTTCCCCTATACCTGACATACCGGAAATAGCTATGACGTCATAGATATGTCGGTCGAAGGGTATAAATGTTGAAAATTATAGAGATTGATAGTACTAGTTATCAAATAGTTATCAAAATTGGTTCAACAAGGTCACATTGATTGCTATCACCATAAAGGTTAATATTTGTAATGTGCCTTGCAAAGTAGCTATATAATAAAGTCATCCATTTATTAGGTACCATCGAGTACTCATCATTGATCAATAAATATCTCCTTTCTTTTGATCGATTCGCAGTTTTTGGCGTCACTACAAACAGACTCACTAAAGTAGCTGTACTATGTTTTTCAACTTATCAGGAAGCCATTGTCTGACATTACCAACGGCTTTATTCGTGAAAAAAAGAGATTGTCAGATTTCTCCACATCATTAATCAGTGGTTCCACCTATATTACCAATTTACCCTTACCAGGTTTCGTTTTATAATACCATATTCTTCCTATGTTTCTTATCAATGTCCAATGGATAGGCATCATCCTCCTGGAACACTCTACCGATCAATTCAGGGGTATTAATACAACATCCTTCTTCTTAGGCTCAATATATAGACACAATATATGGCTCTCCCTTGATCAATCCAAGCTTTTTAACCATATGGGACTCGCTTATTACATATTAACGGCCACCCTATATTAAGTGGTCACCCTATACTAAGTGGTGACGCTGTATTAAGTGGTCACCCTGTATTAAGTGATCACCCTATATTAAGTGGTCATCCTATATTAAGTGGTCACCTTGTATTAAGTGGTCACCCTACTTTAAGTGGTCACCTTGTATTAAGTGGTCATCCGATCCTGTATTAAGTGGTCATCCTGTATTAAGTGGCCACCCTATATTAAGTGGTCATCCTATATTAAGTGGTCACCCTACATTAAGTAGTCATCCTATATTAAGTAGTCCTCCTATATTAAGTGATCACCTTGTATTAAGTGGTCACCCTACTTTAAGTGGTCATCCTGTATTAAGTGGTCATCCGATCCTGTATTAAGTGGTCATCCTGTATTAAGTGGCCACCCTATATTAAGTGGTCATCCTATATTAAGTGGTCACCCTACATTAAGTAGTCATCCTATATTAAGTAGTCCTCCTATATTAAGTGATCACCCTATATTAAGTGGTCATCCTATATTAAGTGGTCACTCTATATTAAGTGGTCACCTTGTATTAAGTGGTCACCCTACATTAAGTGGTCATCCTGTATTAAGTGGTAATCCTATATTAAGTGGTCATCCTGTATTAAGTGGTCACCCTATATTAAGTGGTCACTCTATATTAAGTGGTCACCCTGTATTAAGTGGTCATCCTATATTAAGTGGTCACCCTGTATTAAGTGGCCACCCTGTATTAAGTGGTCATCCTATATTAAGTGGTCACCCTATATTAAGTGGTCACCCTGTATTAAGTAGTCACCCTGTATTAAGTAGTCATCCTATATTAAGTGGTCACCCTATATTAAGTGGTCATCCTATATTAAGTGGTCATCCTGTATTAAGTGATCATCCTGTATTAAGTGGTCACCCTGTATTAAGTGGTCACCCTGTATTAAGTAGTCATCCTATATTAAGTGGTCATCCTATATTAAGTGGTCACCCTGTATTAAGTGGTCACCCTGTATTAAGTGGTCACCCTGTATTAAGTGGTCATCCTATATTAAGTCGTCATCCTATATTAAGTGGTCATCCTGTATTAAGTGGTCATCCTATATTAAGTGGTCACTCTATATTAAGTGGTCACCCTGTATTAAGTGGTCACCCTGTATTAAGTGGTCACCCTGTATTAAGTGGTCACCCTGTATTAAGTGGTCATCCTGTATTAAGTGGTCACCCTATATTAAGTGGTCACCCTATATTAAGTGGTCAAAAAAATGATCATCCTATATTAAGTGGTTATCCTATATTAAGTGGTCACCCTATATTAAGTGGTCATCCTATATTAAGTGGTCATCCTGTATTAAGTGGTCACCCTGTATTAAGTGGTCACCCTATATTAAGTGGTCATCCTATATTAAGTGGTCACCCTGTATTAAGTGGTCACCCTGTATTAAGTGGTCACCCTGTATTAAGTGGTCATCCTATATTAAGTGGTCATCCTGTATTAAGTGGTCACCCTATATTAAGTGGTCATCCTATATTTAGTGGTCAAAAAAATGATCATCCTATATTAAGTGGTCATCCTGTATTAAGTGGTCATCCTGTATTAAGTGGTCATCCTGTATTAAGTGGTGACCCTGTATTAAGTGGTCATCCTATATTAAGTGGTCATCCTATATTAAGTGGTCACTCTATATTAAGTGGTCACTCTATATTAAGTGGTCACTCTATATTAAGTGGTCATCCTATATTAAGTGGTCATCCTGTATTAAGTGGTCATCCTGTATTAAGTAGTCATCCTATATTAAGTGGTCACCCTATATTAAGTGGTCATCCTGTATTAAGTGGTCATCCTATATTAAGTGGTCACCCTATATTAAGTGGTCACTCTATATTAAGTGGTCATCCTGTATTAAGTGGTCATCCTGTATTAAGTAGTCATCCTATATTAAGTGGTCACCCTATATTAAGTGGTCATCCTGTATTAAGTGGTCATCCTATATTAAGTGGTCATCCTATATTAAGTGGTCACCCTGTATTAAGTGGTCATCCTATATTAAGTAGTCACCCTATATTAAGTGGTCACTCTATATTAAGTGGTCATCCTGTATTAAGTGGTCATCCTGTATTAAGTGGTCACCCTGTATTAAGTGGTCATCCTGTATTAAGTGGTCATCCTATATTAAGTGGTCATCCTGTATTAAGTGGTCATCCTGTATTAAGTGGCCACCCTGTATTAAGTGGTCATCCTATATTAAGTGGTCATCTTATATTAAGTGGTCACCCTACATTAAGTGGTCATCCTATATTAAGTAGTCATCCTATATTAAGTGATCACCCTATATTAAGTGGTCACTCTATATTAAGTGGTCACCCTGTATTAAGTGGTCATCCTATATTAAGTGGTCACCCTGTATTAAGTGGCCACCCTGTATTAAGTGGTCATCCTATATTAAGTGGTCACCCTATATTAAGTGGTCACCCTGTATTAAGTAGTCACCCTGTATTAAGTAGTCATCCTATATTAAGTGGTCACCCTATATTAAGTGGTCATCCTATATTAAGTGGTCATCCTGTATTAAGTGATCATCCTGTATTAAGTGGTCACCCTGTATTAAGTGGTCACCCTGTATTAAGTAGTCATCCTATATTAAGTGGTCATCCTATATTAAGTGGTCACCCTGTATTAAGTGGTCACCCTGTATTAAGTGGTCACCCTGTATTAAGTGGTCATCCTATATTAGTCGTCATCCTATATTAAGTGGTCATCCTGTATTAAGTGGTCATCCTATATTAAGTGGTCACTCTATATTAAGTGGTCACCCTGTATTAAGTGGTCACCCTGTATTAAGTGGTCACCCTGTATTAAGTGGTCACCCTGTATTAAGTGGTCATCCTGTATTAAGTGGTCACCCTATATTAAGTGGTCACCCTATATTAAGTGGTCAAAAAAATGATCATCCTATATTAAGTGGTTATCCTATATTAAGTGGTCACCCTATATTAAGTGGTCATCCTATATTAAGTGGTCATCCTGTATTAAGTGGTCACCCTGTATTAAGTGGTCACCCTATATTAAGTGGTCATCCTATATTAAGTGGTCACCCTGTATTAAGTGGTCACCCTGTATTAAGTGGTCACCCTGTATTAAGTGGTCATCCTATATTAAGTGGTCATCCTGTATTAAGTGGTCACCCTATATTAAGTGGTCATCCTATATTTAGTGGTCAAAAAAATGATCATCCTATATTAAGTGGTTATCCTATATTAAGTGGTCACCCTGTATTAAGTGGTCATCCTGTATTAAGTGGTCATCCTGTATTAAGTGGTCATCCTGTATTAAGTGGTGACCCTGTATTAAGTGGTCATCCTATATTAAGTGGTCATCCTATATTAAGTGGTCACTCTATATTAAGTGGTCACTCTATATTAAGTGGTCACTCTATATTAAGTGGTCATCCTATATTAAGTGGTCATCCTGTATTAAGTGGTCATCCTGTATTAAGTAGTCATCCTATATTAAGTGGTCACCCTATATTAAGTGGTCATCCTGTATTAAGTGGTCATCCTATATTAAGTGGTCACCCTATATTAAGTGGTCACCCTGTATTAAGTGGTCATCCTGTATTAAGTGGTCATCCTGTATTAAGTAGTCATCCTATATTAAGTGGTCATCCTGTATTAAGTGGTCATCCTGTATTAAGTGGTCACCCTGTATTAAGTGGTCATCCTGTATTAAGTGGTCACCCTGTATTAAGTGGTCATCCTATATTAAGTGGTCATCCTGTATTAAGTGGCCACCCTGTATTAAGTGGTCATCCTATATTAAGTGGTCATCTTATATTAAGTGGTCACCCTACATTAAGTGGTCATCCTATATTAAGTAGTCATCCTATATTAAGTGATCACCCTATATTAAGTGGTCACCCTGTATTAAGTGGTCACCCTATATTAAGTGGTCATCCTATATTAAGTGGTCATCCTATATTAAGTGGTCATCCTATATTAAGTGGTCAAAAAAATGGTCATCCTATATTAAGTGCTAACCCTGTATTAAGTGGTCATCCTGTATTAAGTGGTCATCCTGTATTAAGTGGTCACCCTGTATTAAGTGGTCATCCTGTATTAAATGGTCACCCTATATTAAGTGGTCACCCTATATTAAGTGGTCACCCTATATTAAGTGGTCATCCTATATTAAGTGGTCACTCTATATTAAGTGGTTACCTTGTATTAAGTGGTCACCCTACATTAAGTGGTCATCCTGTATTAAGTGGTCATCCTATATTAAGTGGTCATCCTGTATAAAGTGGTCACCCTATATTAAGTGGTCATCCTATATTAAGTGGTCACTCTATATTAAGTGGTCACCCTGTATTAAGTGGTCACCCTGTATTAAGTGGTCACCCTGTATTAAGTGGTCATCCTATATTAAGTGGTCATCCTGTATTAAGTGGTCACCCTATATTAAGTGGTCATCCTGTATTAAGTGGGCATCCTATATTAAGTGATCACCCTATATTAAGTGGTCATCCTATATTAAGTGGTCACCCTGTATTAAGTGGTCATCCTGTATTAAATGGTCACCCTATATTAAGTGGTCACTCTATATTAAGTGGTCACCCTATATTAAGTGGTCACCCTATATATATTAAGTGGTTATCCTGTATTAAGTGGTCATCCTATATTAAGTGGTCATCCTATATTAAGTGGTCACCCTATATTAAGTGGTCACTCTATATTAAGTGGTCACTCTATATTAAGTGGTCACCTTGTATTAAGTGGTCACCTTGTATTAAGTGGTCACCCTACATTAAGTGGTCACCTTGTATTAAGTGGTCACCCTACATTAAGTGGTCACCTTGTATTAAATGGTCACCCTATATTAAGTGGTCACTCTATATTAAGTGGTCACCCTGTATTAAGTGGTCATCCTGTATTAAATGGTCACCCTATATTAAGTGGTCACTCTATATTAAGTGGTCACCCTATATTAAGTGGTTACCCTATATATATTAAGTGGTCACCCTGTATTAAGTGGTCACCCTGTATTAAGTGGTCATCCTGTATTAAGTGGTCACCCTATATTAAGTAGTCACCCTATATTAAGTGGTCATCCTGTTTTAAGTGGTCACCCTATATTAAGTGGTCACTCTATATTAAGTAGTCTGTATTAAGTGGTCACCCTATATTAAGTGGTCATATCGGGTATTAAATGGTCACCCTATATTAAGTGGTCACTCTATATTAAGTGGTCACCCTATATTAAGTGGTCACCCTATATTAAGTGGTGATTCTATGTTAAGTGGCCACCCTGTATTAAGTGGTCATCCTGTATTAAGTGGTCACCCTATATATATATTAAAAAAAAAAATTTTTTAACACTTTATTTAATGAGGATAACAATTAAAGTTACAAACTTTTTTCCAAATTGGTCCTCCTATCTACTTAAAAACAAAATTAAAATATTAGAACTTATTTTGAATTTAGAAAAATGTTTAGGATCCACTTAAAAAGTTTAAAAGGCACAATAGAACAATAGTACTATAGTCAATAAAGTCTAGTCCTTGGTAATTCAGTTGAGTTTGCAAGTTTTTGTTCAAAATGATTCTTGCAAAAGCTGTTAAAAATTGCAATCGATTTAAATTTTATAGCTGGAATAGGAAAGCTGTTCCATAGTGATGGTGCTAAAAAGGAAAACCTGCGTTTCCAGCCAGCATTAATGCGTGGTTTAGGAAGGCAGATGTTATTATTTACCACTGATCTTGTTCTGTAACGGTGAACTGGCTAAATAATAATAGCATGGAACATTATTTAGGGATTTAAAAGTTTGTAATAAGATTTGTTGACGGATGGTATCAGATATTGGAATTAGTTTAAGCTGTTTAAACAAGTGCAAAGATGGAGTAAAGTAGTCGGAAGTATTATTCTTGCGGCTCGTTTTTGAGCAACAGGTATTTGGTCAAGGCCTTCAGAGGAGCAGTTGTCCCATATGCTACAGCAGTATTCCATAGTTGGTTTTGCTATACCGTTATAGAGCGAGAAGAATACCTTTAATTGAAAAGTAAGATTTAGCTCTTCTCAGGAGCTCAAGTTTGGAATTGAACTTCTTGATAGTAGATAAAATGTGATTGTTCCAAGTAAGCGAGGCATCGATGTGAATACCAAAAAGCTTTTCACAGGTGGATTGAAGGATTCTGGAATCATTGAGAATAACATTGAGGGGTTCAGAAATTGTCGAAAGTTTCTGCCGAGTTCCTAAAAGCATACTTTACTTTTATCAGGACGAATGACCATTTTGTTTTGTGAGGCCCAAAGATTCAGCTCCTTTCTGCAAGAATAACTCGACGGAATGTAAGGACGAACTCGATGTAGATATTGTTGTGTCATCAACATAAATATAGGTATTACATTCCTTATTCACGAGAGAGATGTCGTTAATGAATAATATGAAAAGGAGGGGACCAAGTGATGAACCCTGTGGAACACCACAACGTACAGGAAGAGTATCAGACATAGACTGCCCAATTGATACCATCTGTTTCCTCTCTGTAAGATAAGATCTAAACCACAGGAGAGTAGAATCTCTAATTCCATAAATATAAAGTTTTTCCAGGAGAAGATCATGGTTAACAAGGTCAAAGGCTTTTCGGAAGTCAACAAGAAGTAGGCCATGCAGACAAGTCTCCTTTATCCATAGCATTAAGCCATGTATCTAAAAACTAATTACGAATTATTAAATGCTAGCCATTATACTAATAACTAATTAAATTACACTTTAAATTACGAGAGTGTGGAAAAATTCAACGTGACTCTTTGTATTTTGACATTCCAAAGGTAACGAATTCTATAGCACCACACCTCTATAAGAAAACCACCTTTTCCCCACCTCACTATTTGGTCTTGGTACAAACATGGCTGAATTGGAGTTTCTCAGATTATGTTGATGTATTGTGTTAGTTGGTGTAAATATATCATTTAGATATATGTAGGCACATTATTATGTGTGCATTTATAAACCATCGAGGCAAGTTGCAATTGATGTCTTTCATCTAACTTCTTCCAGTTGAACTCAGCTAATATATTATCAGATCTTATTTCATAGCTTCAACTGGTGATGATTATAGCAGCTCTATTTTGCAGCTTTTGAAGCTCAGCTGCTTAGTGTTTTACCCAAATTACCCCATACCTCACTACAATAGACAAAATGGGGCAAAATTAACGATATATAAATAAGTGTTATTAAAATATCTCTATAGGCTAAGGTATGGCTTCAGTCTACATAACACTCCAAGCACCTTGGCAATTTTCCTAGATTTATAAATTATGTGTGACTCCCAATTAAGGTTTTCGTTGAACGAGCTTTTTCTTTCGATTTGCATACCATCTAAATTTATATTCAAATTATAAAGCTTTCATTGATGATCAGACTTTTTGACGTGTTCCAATTAACATATATTTAGTTTTCCTTACATTTAAACTAAGTTTATTGGCTTTTAGACATTCGTGAATGGTTTCAAGATCTTGGTTTATTGAAAGTACGATCTCATTTTCATCATCTGAGGCTATGTGAGGTTAGTATCATCAGCGTACATCCGTACTTTAGATGATAAATTACAGTTAGGCAAATCATTAATGTACTGTATATTAAAAATAATAGTGGACCAAGAATAGATCCCTGTGGAATTATGCTGCATTAATAACAGTACAGGAATCTGATAAAATTCCATGGACTCGCGTCTTTTGAGTGCGATTAGCAAGATAATTTGCAACCCATGCCAGAGCTTTCGATTGAAATCCATAAATATTTAGTTTTGTTATAAGGATATCGTGATCAATAGTATCAAAAGCTTTTTTAAGGTCGAGAAACAAGACTGCATTAGTTAAGCCATTGTCAATATATTTAGAAACCATTTATTTGTGGGGTCTAAAAGTGCCGTTACGGTTGAATGCAAAGGCCTAAAGCCTGATTGAGACTTAGCTAAAATGTTATTATGAGTTAATTAATAACTATATAACTGATTAAATATATTATATTATATATATTATTAGTTCTTGTGTAAGCAAAGCTCGTACCTAGACTCCATCCTCTCTTTGGATTTACAACCATTGTATAAATCTATGTTATGACAAAATCTGTTTTAAATACACTGCAAACTATTAAAATGAAATAAAAAGTAACATGAAGAGTAGGTGTTGTCTTTGTTGCTTTTCGGTACCAATTTCAAATAATTTTGATAAATTTATGCAAACTTCAAAATCCGGTCGTACGGCACATATAGTGCTAGTACTAATAATATATACATATGTAATATAATAATATAATATAATATAATATAAATAATATAATAACACTAATTTGGCTTCCTGTGGAATATTTAGGTAAGTGAAAGTCTAGCTGCTTATGACTGTTTGATGTTCTTGAAGTAGAAGTCACACTATATATGTATAGACCAGCAAAATTATTCGTTTTTAGTCGCAAAGATGTTATGCATCTTAAACACAGAAATGCCAGAATTCAACTCACAAATATCGTGCTCTTCCTTGGAGCCTTTTCCTTCGCTATTCCCGCCTCACAAACTACGTACACAATTAAACGTCGCTCATTGAAAACAACCATAATATATATTCTTACGAATGCCAATTCGTAAGAATATATCACATGCCAGTGATGAACAACTATAGATCAAAAACTCTAAATTATGATTGGTGTACTGCGGAATGTGTAGGAATGACTATTACGTTTGGAGTGAATTACGCGCCCTTCGAGAAGAGAGTGAAAGTAACAGTTTACCTTTGAACATAATATGTACACATTAGTAGTTTACGTTTCGATATTATGTAGTCGATGATGTATTATGGATTATGTAGAATTCAATGTTGAATGTTTTAACATACCTTTATTATTGTTACAGTAGGTATAGAAATGTTTGACCTGCTCACTTTGGAAATAAATTCTTCTTCCAAATCTGCTTCCGCTTGGAATTTGCTAGGCGCGGCGGCGCAGGCTAGCAATAGAGCGTAGGCCTTTCTCGATTGTGCTGGCACATTTTTTGGCATAATTTGGGAAAACGAGCATATTTTTGGCACTTTTTAAGGAAAGTCTTAAAGCTTTGTTCAATCTATTTCCATAGCGGCAGTAGTCCAGGCACTCCAGGGCAGGGATACTGGGGTAAGCACCGGAAGTATACTTAATATCGGACCCAGTCTACAACTCCACGCTCTCATCAAAAATCCAAAATGGCGTCATCCACGCCTGAAGATAACTTACTTGTCGTACAAGGAAGGCAACCGGCTGATACTTCAGCCTGCAGAGAGAGTTTTCTCCATACTTCTACATATTAAAAATTCCTTTTCTACAAAGCGACTGATTAAATGTGGCGTACCACAAGGCTCTATCTTAGGGCCACTATTCTTTTTGTTATATATTAATGATTTGCCTGAATGTCTAAATAAAACAAAACCTCGGTTGTTTGCTGACTACACAAATCTGACAGCTTCGGGAGATTCTATAACTGACCTTGAGACTGCAGTAAATTCTGATTTGGAAAACCTTAGAAAATGGTTAATTGCCAATAAACTTAGCCTAAATGTAGCTAAGACAGAATTTATGTTAATTGGTTCAAAACCAATGATAAAAAATATTTCTGATTCAGATCTCAATGTTTTCATTGAAAATAAACAAATTAAACAAGTTTGCGAATGTAAAACTCTTGGATTAATAGTTGACCAGCATTTATCGTGGAAAAGTAACACTGAAAATATTTGCAAAAAATAACAGCAGGAATATCTGCTATTCGTCGGGTCAAACCTTTTGTTGACATGTATACACTCATTTCGATATATAACGCTATTGTTCGGCCATACTTTGATTACTGCTGTGAAGTATGGGATGTGTTTGGTGAATCGCAATCAAAACGACTACAAAAACTGCAAAATAGAGCTGCTAGAATTATCTTGAACATGAGCAATGACGTAAATCATTCTATTGCTTTACGTACATTGGGCTAGGAGCCACTCAAAACAGAAATGAAGAAAGCTAAGGCAAAAATGATGTGTAAAGTATTAAATAAAATGGGTGCCAAATCACTCACTAATCTTTTTTCATACAAAAGTGAGAAAACAAATTACAACCTTCGGGACATTTCAAGTGGTTTTAGTTAACCAAAACCGCGTACTAACAATATGAAAAATAGTTTCATGTATGACGGAGCCAACCTTTGGAATTCTATTCCAAAGGAAATTAGGGAAAGCAAAACTCTTTCTTCCTTTCGAAATAAAATCACTGCTCACATCATTGACATAGAGTAATAAATAACTTGACGTGCCTGTAAACTAAGATTCTAATAACGTTCTTATCATATAAATAATTTAATATTCTACCTCATATATTATTATATTCTACTGTAAATAGCTACATTTTTCTATTTTTGCACACGCCCCTCGTGCAAATCAGCTTCGGTTGACGGGGCCAGCGTGTATAAATAAAGTTTCTATCTATCTATATTCTATCTATGTTTAATGACCAGCAAGATCATGCACTTGCAGATTATCTACAAGCGAGTGTAATGTTGCAATACAACAAACGCTAAAGTTGTTAGGAGAACGAACTGCAATGCTAATCAGAGCATTGAGCATTTTGAGGGCAATAACTGAGTCATAAGTGTACTTTATGTTGTGTTAAGTTAAGAACAGTTCAGGACAAAGAAGTGATCATTTAAAAGTTAGAAACTTGCTGAATAGCATAATTTAATAAAAACTAGCATAATTTTTGTAAACCAGCATAATTCGAGCATAATTTACACAAAAAACGAGCACTGCTAGTAGCACAATGTGCCAGTTTTACACAATCGAGAAAAGCCTAATAGAGCGCCAGCAATGGTTGATTTCTTCGCGCGCTTTCCTCTAAAATTTCCGCGCGCCCGCCGGCCTCCTCTCTAATTTCCGCGCGCCCGCTCAAATTTCCGCGCCCGCTCTCGTAATTTGTAGGCGAGCGGCTGCGGACGAAGCAGATATAGGTCTGCCAGAAACTCTACCTTTTCTTGATTTTGGGTAATGCAATGTATACGTGAGCCCCCTAGATAAGCAAGTTTGCTTTTGGTGTAAACGTTCGATAAATTTTAGAATGTGCCCATTTTAGGTTTCATATTCATGACATTTTATATTTGGAATCAAGTAAAACATAAATCCTATCTAAAATGAGAGGTAAGGAGCCTCCTCCCGATAATATGGTAAATCCAGAACCACAACAGCGGAGCCTTTATCGGCTTGCTAATAATATCCATGTAACTTTTAATATCAATTAAAGCTTTTCTCTCCGACTCCGATAGGTTACTGTAATTATTGCCCTTCTCGTCAATGGCAAGTAAATGTTTTTCAAGTTCACTAAGATACAGATTAAGGGCCGGTGTCTACGTACAGTAGATCCTTAGTGGTCTTCTAGGAACGAAGTACAGTAAGCAAGGGTTGTCTGTTCCGTCAAGCTGCTCTTCACACTGTCGAAAGCTATCTGTTCTGCATCTCCCCAGCGGAAAGGTGGCAGCAATTTGGGAAAAGTCTGGGATGAATTGCAACATATATCCCATCATCTGCATGAAAACGTCTTACTCATCCTTTTGAGCTGGGCTTCTCACATTCTTTCGCTGGTAGTATTCTTTCGAGGGATCGAAGTTCGCTCTTGAGGCGGGACGGTTGTTCGGCTGAATCTCGTAGCTGGGTCCTTCCATAGGAGGCCGGTTTGGTTGAGGTTTCCTACCTTTTTTGTCGTCACTAGCTTCCAGGATTTTAATGGCAGTTTGGTTCTCGGTGGAGCGAGTAGTATGGATAATAATGATGATGAACTTTATTTTCAGAAGGTATATACATTTTTGCACAATGGTATTCCGCTAGATGGCTTTCTTCTAACTAAATACTAATAACACGAAATTACTAAGTAACATTAAATAATTATACAACCTATTTATCGGGTACATGTGCAGACTAAATTATGTATACAATTTCGACAGTGAAGCTCCTCTAAATAGGATACTTTAAAATTTAAGTCCAAAAAATGCGTTTTAGTTTTTAAAGGATTGTAAAGATATATTATCTATACATCTTTCATATTATTTGGAAGAGAATTAAACAACATAGCTCCACCATATGATATTTTAGTTTTGGGCTTTTGGCAATCTCACTAAATATACCTTTGGAAGTTCTATTAAAGATGATCTTGTTCTACCAGCTGAATGTGTTTCATTGATAAACTGGAATAAATCCAACAAATTAGATGGAGCTTTGTTCTTTAATACATTAAATACTATAAGAAGCTTTCTCATTTTTATTAGATTCATTATCGAAATCCAGAGTTTTTGAAATAAGACAACAGGGAGTATCAATACCGGTCTGTAAAATTATCCTTGCTGCTCTTTGTGCAATTTCAATAGATCATTAAATCTTTCGATGTATTGCCCCATATAGTACAACAATACAATAAATGAGGGTTGAAGACTATGGCATTTTTAAATATAGCGGCAACAGAGCAGGAAATACTAAATCATCAATCCTAGTTAGGATATGTCCTCGTTACGCAAGACGTGTCCGCCAACGCAAATTGCAGGCCCAAATTTGCATAACCTTATCGTCATTGAACCGACTCGACCCGTGAAACCTACGCTCCGCCAGAATTTTCAGAATTTTTGCGTTCTTAATACACAGTCATTAAATAACAAGTCTGCTGATTTTATAGGTTTTGTATATGATTCTAAATCTGACATTAGCACTTAGCGAAACATGGTTTACGGATAAAGAATCTGCTTCGAAAGCCATGCATGTGCACCCCAGTTGGATATATAAACCAACTAGCTATGGCACGGGTATATTATTTCGGAACAATCTATCTATTTGCAAAGTAGCAACAGCACTGCTAGTACTAATAATATATACATATGTAATATAAAAATATAATATAATATAATATAAATAATATAATAACACTAATTTGGCTTCCTGTGGAATATTTAATTTGGGCGGGTAAGAAAAAGTCTAGCTGCTTAGCCTTATGACTGTTTGATGTTCTTGAAGCAGAAGTCACACTATATGTATAGAACAGCAAAATTATTCGTTTTTAGTCGCAAAGATGTTATGCATCTTAAACACAGAAATGCCAGAATTCAACTCACAAATATCGTGCTCTTCCTTGGAGCCTTTTCCTTCGCTATTCCCTGAGCCTCACAAACTACGTACACAATTAAACGTCGCTTATTGAAAACAACCATAATATATATTCTTACGAATTGGCATGTGATGAACAACTAGATCAAAAACTCTAAATTATGATTGGTGTTCTGCGGAATGTGTAGGAAGGTCTATTACGTTTGGAGTGAATTACGCGCCCTTCGAGAAGAGAGTGAAAGTAACAGTTTACCTTTGAACATAATATGTACACATTAGTAGTTTACGTTTCGAGATTATGTAGTCGATGATGTATTATGGATTATGTAGAATTCAATGTTGAATGTTTTAACATACCTTTATTATAGTTACAGTAGGTATAGAAATGTTTGACCTGCTCACTTTGGAAATAAATGCTTCTTCCAAATCTGCTTCCGCTTGGAATTTGCCTCATAATTAATTTACAGTAGCCTGATTAATTCTAGCCCTGCCTCCTCCGCAGGCCCTCGGGAGTGTTGCAGGCGCGGCGGCGCAGGCTAGCAATAGAGCGTAGGCCTTTCTCGATTGTGCTGGCACATTTTTGGCATAATTTGGGAAAACGAGCATATTTTTGGGAATTTTTAATGAAAAAGCACTGCTAGCATAATCGGCTTCAAGCTTTGTTCAATCTATTTTCATAGCGGTAATAGTCCAGGCACTCCAGGGCGGGCCAAAAAACGTAAAAAAACGCCAAAACCAGGGATACTGGGGTAAGCACCGGAAGTATATTTAATATCGGACCCAGTCTACAACTCCACGCTCTCATCAAAAATCCAAAATGGCGTCATCCACGCCTGAAGATAACTTACTTGTCGTACAAGGAAGGCAACCGGCTGATACTTCAGCCTGCAGAGAGAGTTTTCTCCATACTCTCCGCTTCGTTTAATGACCAGCAAGATCATGCACTTGCAGATTATCTACAAGCGAGTGTAACGCTGCAATACAACAAACGCTAAAGTTGTTAGGAGAACGAACTGCAATGCTAATCAGAGCATTGAGCATTTTGAGGGCAATAACTGAGTCATAAGTGTACTTTATGTTGTGTTAAGTTAAGAACAGTTCAGGACAAAGAAGTGATCATTTAAAAGTTAGAAACTTGCTGAATAGCATAATTTAATAAAAACTAGCATAATTTTTGTAAACCAGCATAATTCGAGCATAATTTACACAAAAAACGAGCACTGGTAGTAGCACAATGTGCCAGTTTTACACAATCGAGAAAAGCCTAATAGAGCGCCAGCAATGGTTGATTTCCTCGCGCGCTTTCCTCTAAAATTTCCGCGCGCCCGCCGGCCTCCTCTCAAATTTCCGCGCGCCCGCTCAAATTTCCGCGCCCGCCCTCGTAATTTGTAGGCGAGCGGCTGCGGACGAAGCAGATATAGGTCTGCCAGAAACTCTACCTTTTCTTGATTTTGGGTAATGCAATGTATACGTGAGCCCCATAGATAAGCAAGTTTGCTTTTGGTGTAAACGTTCGATACATTTTAGAATGTGCCCATTTTAGGTTTCATATTCATGACATTTTATATTTGGAATCAAGTAAAACATAAATCCTATCTAAAATGAGAGGTAAGGAGCCTCCTCCCGATAATATGGTAAATCCAGAACCACAACAGCGGAGCCTTTATCGGCTTGTAATAATATCCTTGTAACTTTTAATATCAATTAAAGCTTTTCTCTCCGACTCCGATAGGTTACTGTAATTATTGCCCTTCTCATCAATGGCAAGTAAATGTTTTTCAAGTTCACTAAGATGCAGATTAAGGGCCGGCGTCTACGTACAGTAGATCCTTAGTGGTCTTCTAGGAACGAAGTACAGTAAGCAAGGGTTGTCTGTTCCGTCAAGCTGCTCTTCACACTGTCGAAAGCTATCTGTTCTGCATCTCCCCAGCGGAAAGGTGATGTTGCCGACTTCGTTAACTGTCGTAGTGGTGCAGCAATTTGGGAAAAGTCTGGGATGAATTGCGACATATATCCCATCATCTGCAGAAAACGTCTTACTCATCCTTTTGAGCTGGGCTTCTCACATTCTTTCGCTGGTCCAGGCAGAATTGCCGTCTGGCTCCTCATCTTGACCAACGCGTGTATCGTCGGTTTGCGACCAGAATTATTCGGTTGTGCCAGAAGGTCGGGCCTGTTTAACCCGCTTCGACATTCGGAGTGGAGGTCCAACGCGTTTAATCCACGACTACCATCGTCAGCAACGCCGTTCAGTCGGCCAGGAAGGTGTCGCCATTGCTCGGGATCCGTCGAATCTTGGATCTCTCCAACACGATTCGCGATAAATGTAGGGTGGCGGCGGCTGGAACTATATAGACATTCACTGCAGGATGACTGTTCGACTGTCGCTGTACAGGTGAAAGGAGTCAACATCGTAGGTGTGGTTCTTCTTCACGGTTTCTAATAGGCGGACACACATTACAGCGGCCTGCAACTCGAGTTTCAGAATGCTCAACTGTCGAAGAGGAGCAACGCGAGTTTTACCCATGACGAAATAACACTGAATCGAGCCATCGTTATAGAGGAACCTAAAATAGACGACGGCGCAGAAGACGGTGACGGATGCGTCGTCAAAGAAATGGGCTTGAACATTGACGGGCATAGAAACGGCGTCAGTCCGTTCTTCGAAATGTCCTCGTCCCAACCCCTCTCTTTTCGCGCCATATGTCTTGGAGGAAGATCTTTGCCAGGAGGATGAACGGCCATGCCGAGCGGGTCGTAGATCAAGGAGACTAGGCTAATAATCTGTCTTTGGCATGGTGGCGTGGTGGCGTATAAGAACTGGTATACACACACTCGGCGGCGAGTTACAACATTGTCTCCACAGAAAACAAAGAACCACCTGGTCCTCTTGTGGAACAGCACTGACTTGCGAGAACATCGCTTAGATATCGGCACAGAGAGCGACTCTCTCCTCACGTAATTGCATTATGATTGCGTTTAGCGTGTTTAATAAGTCCGGACTCGTCAAAAGCTTATCGTTGAGGGATGCGTTGCACACTCGTCTTACTTTACCTGATTCATTCGAGTTGACCACAGGATGGTGGGGAAGAAACTATTTCAGCTTCTTCTGGCGTCAGTTTTTTTACGTAGCCCTTTTTTAGGTCGGTATCGATAGTTCGCTGGTATACTCTACGGCCAAATCCGGGTCTCTCGCGAGTATTCTTTCGAGGGATTGAAGTTCGCTCTTGGCGGCGGGACGGTTGTTCGGCTGAATCTCGTAGGGTTGTTTGTTCCGTCAAGCTGCTCTTCACACTGTCGAAAGCTATCTGTTCTGCATCTCCCCAGCGGAAAGGTGGCAGCAATTTGGGAAAAGTCTGGGATGAATTGCAACATATATCCCATCATCTGCATGAAAACGTCTTACTCATCCTTTTGAGCTGGGCTTCTCACATTCTTTCGCTGGTAGTATTCTTTCGAGGGATCGAAGTTCGCTCTTGGAGGCGGGACGGTTGTTCGGCTGAATCTCGTAGCTGGGTCCTTCCATAGGAGGCCGGTTTGGTTGAGGTTTCCTACCTTTTTCGTCGTCACTTCCAGGATTTTATTGGCAGTTTGGTTCTCGGTGGAGAGAGTAGTATGAATGAATAATAATATTTAATCAGGATTGCCCAACTCACCGAGGTGCTTTTCAGTGGGGACCTGCATACGAATACAAATAAAATAAATTAAATTAAATTATACCTACCTATAAATACAGTGAAAATTGTACATAGAAAACATTAAATAACATATAAACATAAATAACAACACAAATTATTAAAAAACTTAATTTTAAAAAGACTGACATCAGTCGTGTCTTTTCTAATATTAATGTGGAGATTATTCCAATCTTTGGATAATATGGATAATAATGATGATGAATTTTATTTTCAGTAGGTATATACATCTCTACACAATGGTATTCCGCAAGATGGCTTTCTTCTAACTAATACTAATAACACGAAATTACTAAGTAACATTAAATAATTATACAACCTATTTATCGGGTACATGTGCAGACTAAATTATGTATACAATTTCGACAATGAAGCTCCTCCAAATAGGATACTTCAAAAAGTCCAAAAAATGCGTTTTTAAGTAGTTTTGTAAAGGATTACAAGTATTTAAGTATTTTTTGAAGGATTGTAAAGATATATTATCTACATCTTTCATATTATTTGGAAGAGAATTAAACAACATAGCTCCCCCATATATGATATTTTAGTTTTGGCAATCTCACTAAATATACCTTTGGGAGTTTAAGATCTATTAAAGATGATCTTGTTCTACCAGCTGAATGTGTTTCATTGATAAACTGGAATAAATCCAATAAATTAGATGGATCTTTGTTCTTTAATACATTAAATACTATAAGAAGCTTTCTCATTTTTATTTAGATTCATTATCGAAATCCAGAGTTTTTGAAATAAGACAACAGGGAGTATCAATACCAGTCTGTAAAATGATCCTTGCTGCTCTTTGTGCAATTTCAATAGATCATTAAAACTTTCGATGTATTGCCCCATATAGTACAACAATACAATAAATGAGGGTTGAAGACTATGGCATTTTTAAATATAGCGGGAACAGAGCAGGAAATACTAAATCATCAATCCTAGTTAGGATATGTCCTCGTTACGCAAGACGTGTCCGCCATCGCAAATTGCAGGCCCAAATTTGCATAACCTTATCGTCATTGAACCGACTCGACCCGTGAAACCTACGCTCCACCAGAATTTTCTGAATTATTGCGTTCTTAATACATAGGTTTTGTATATGATTCTAAATCTGACATTAGCACTTAGCGAAACATGGTTTACGGATAAATAATCTGCTTCGAAAGCCATGCATGTGCACCCCAGTTGGATATATAAACCACTGGTGGCACGGGTATATTATTTCGGAACAATCTATCTATTTGCAAAGTAGCAACAGCAGAGTTGCGATCTTTTGAGTACTCTGAATGGAAAATCAATGCTGGCTCCCAACGTATACACCTCGTTATTATTTATAAACCTCCATATTCGGATACGTACCCTGTCGCTACAAGTACATCTTTTGTTGAGTTCGCTGATTTTTTGGAGTCTGTTGTTCTTAGTTCAGACCCTTCCTGATTACTGGTAATTTTAACATCCACTTCGATATTGATGACAACCCAGATGCTGTTAAACTACTTGAGCTTTTTGAAAGTACTGGACTTGAACAACATGTTAAAGTTTCTACGCATGTTCATGGTCACACTCTGGATCTTATAGTGACTCGACAATCCGATGGTATCATTGGTTGTCCCCTCGAGCTGACGTCCTCTTATCACAATCCCGTTTCCTGTCTACTACAACTCGAAAGAGTCTCTTTGACGAAATCACAAATTTCTTATCGGAAAATTAAATCTATCGACTTAAAATCCCTAAAAGAAGAACTATCCAACTCTCAGCTTTGTAAAAATACATCTTCCCTGGATCTTAACGAGCTTGTGCACTGTTACAATCACACCTTGTCACTGGCCCTTGATCACCATGATGTTACTAAAATACCTATAGTTCCTTGGTTTAATGACGACGTTAAAACTGCAAAGTTGCAACGAAGGAAAGCAGAGAAGAAATGGAGACGGACGAAATCATATTGCGATCTTATTTTGTATAAAGCTAAGAAAAATCATACAACATTTATAATGAACCACGCAAGAAATGACTTCTATACAAACTTTATTTCAGAAAATAATCCTAATCATAATAACTTATTTAATGCTGCAAAGATATTCTTTAACCAGAAGTCTGAGCTGAACTTTCCTGACTTTCAAAATTCTTCTGTGCTTGCCACCGATATTGGCGAATTCTTCATACAGAAGACTAACCGTATATTCACAGTGTGGAATTTGACGCCTGCACCATTAACCAAACGTACCTGCATACTAATGCCGAACCAACCACATCCACAACATCTCTCAACTCTTTCGATACACTAAGTGAAGAAAACATTGTGCAGTTGATCGCAAATTCAAGTAAAAAGTCCTGCTCTCTTGATCCAATGCCCACTTCACTTGTATTAGAATGTTTGGACTGTCCTTCTAGGCTTCTCCCTGTGCTTACTAGAATGACCAACCTATCTCTAGAATCTGGCTTGTTACTTGGGCTACTTGTGGTAGCACCAAGTCTTATAACCAGCTTCGTTATTATTAGTAGTATTATTTTTCTGCTTCCACAAATCTGCAAAATTGCGCAATAACTCGTACCCAGGGTCTTCACCCTTGCCTCAATGTTCCTTGCCTTCACCATGAATCGCTTATGCACCAGTCAATTGAAACTACGGCCCCCCGACCCCCGGGGAATAGCGGGGCATTTAACATTTTCCCTAGTGTTAATCCCCGGCTATTTCCCCCGTCACCGGTGGAACCCCCGGTGTTTAAAAGCCCCGGTACCAAGGGGATCATTGAACCAAACTTTAATAAAATATATCAAGATACAATATAAACAAATAAAGTAATACGTAAATTTAACACGAAACGGGTATAGAAGTAATGCGAGCAACAAAGTCACAGCAACTTACAACAAAATTTGATTTCAACACATGTTAATTCGCAATATTGATAAATGTTGTCTCAGGTCTTGCAAATTGAAATCAGATTTTGTTGCAAGTTGCTACAATTTTGCTCCTCGTATTTCTTTACCTTAATAAACATGTGAAAGTTCAATAAAAATTTGACAGTATAAACCGGAGTTTTAAGCAGATATACAATAAATGAATGTATATATACGAAGAAACAACACACATAGTTTGAGTATGAAAATACGGACAAACTCACCAAATTAAAGTGCTACAGCAAAATATGGCACTATACTGGTATATCGTAAATCAGTAAATCGACGCCGAATTACTCAAATTATAATAAAATATGTCAAGTTGTTGTAAATCAGAGACCAATAAATGTCACAAAAAATAAAATGGTAGTTTTGTCGCAAAACTGGTTCTTGCGCACCAATTGCGCTTTTAATATGTGTAGTTTCTCCCCTCTCTGCATATCCTGTTCCGATTATACAACTTGCGCATGGGTGGCCAGTAGGTTCCTGTGGCCAGTAGGTTCCTGTGGTAGCCGAAACATGAAAATAAATGTGAAGTAGTACTTACCCAATGGCAGCCACATGTTCAAAACACAATTGTCTCGTATAATAACCGATGTTGTTCTAGAAAATCATGTCAAATTTGTACTCAACTAATGTGTTTTTCTCTCGCTAAAATTATTGTTTTGATAAAAAGATAGGTGGTGGGACCTGCACCGGTGTTAAATATGGTAATAAGTAGGATGTTTTGACAATCGACTGGAGTAAATTCAGATACGGCATGGGGCTCTGAGTTGGATGACGTGTGATTTTACAATTAAAAACAGGCGACGTAAATTTGAGTTCCCATTTCGATACGAAATACACGTATGTGGCGTGTACCAACAGTAGGAGTAGATAGCGATTGTGAATAGTGTGAGATTTTGTGTAATATATGGGTGGGTAATGAGACCTACATCGGTGTTGAATTTTGTAAATAGTGGGCAAACAGCACATGAGTATATTAACGAATATCAAAATAATTATATTATGTGGATAACACTGATGATTGACATGAACAATATGTAGGTGAAAATGGAGTCGAAGGGCGGTGGTGTGTTTGCGAATGGAGAAACTGGGATGTTTGAATAGAAACGCGTTAAATCCCCGCTACATTTCCCCTCTAAATTATTAACCTTGTTAAATGCCCCGTATTCCACGGCTATTTCCCCGTTAAAGCCGCTACGCCCCGGGGGTCGTAGTTTCAATTGACTGGATTGACTGGTGCATTACGAGACCTGTAAACCCGCAAACCATTGCAAAGATTCTCTCCAAGATGAGAGAAATACAGATGAGAGTTCAATCATGAAGACAGAATGGACAGCCGAAGGACAGGGAAATATTATTATACTATGTTGACATTTTAATATCCCGTGAAACTCCGTAAATATCAATCATTTATGAAATGTTGTGTTTTTGTCCGATTTAAATCAATTATACATCGAAATGATCACTTGAATTTTGGCGAATCGAACGCTGTAGGTTTCGTCTACTTAAAATGTGAAGATCAGATGTTATATGAGAAAATGCGCCGCCGAACCAAAGGACATGGCTTCAAGATCTATTCGTCGTTTACCCGATGATTTAATGCTTTTATGTCCATTAAACCGATGTAATTTCGTAACAGATATGTTTCGAATACCATGCCGTTGATTTTTATATACATTTTGACACATGAAGACCTTCAATCGAACAGATATTAGAAAAAATAGCATTGCCTGTCCCAGGCGATGATCGAGAATGAGCATGAAATCTTGTTGGTCAGCAGTCACATTAACTGGATAACATCAATTAGGTGGCGGGTTGGGTTAACCTTCGAGTCCAATCAGCAATTTATCATTCACTTCAAAACTCACCGAGCGAGCTTTGTAATCAAATGCATAACCATCTAACAGTTCATAACCTGTATCCTAAATGGCAGTCTTCTTATCGTCTTACATCTTACCTTTGGCTTTTCTCAGTTTATATCAGTCAACGGTGCAACTAGATTAGTGTGCTGTGCCCTCATTAAATAATACCAGATAGAAAATTATTAAAATTGTCCTTCATTTTTCCATTACGTACATACAAAACTAGTTTTATAATGTTTTAACTTTTTGATTTGCATACTGGTATCATGAACATTTTTGTCCGATCAAATGTGAATACCGGCCGGAACCAGAACTTGGAAAAATCAGAGTTCCGGCCAGAACCAAGTTCCAGTGCATCCCTACAATAAACATGCTACTTGTACTACGGCTATAGAACGACTAAAAAGTCATTTATAATACATATGCCTATATACTGCATAACTAACTAGAAAAATTAGAAACTATTACAAGTTGTTTATTATGTTTTTTAAAGTAATTAATACTGTAGGCAAATAGTAAATGTGAATATCATCTTGGTAGCATGTCATCTAGATTAGCAACAACATAAGCAACAACAGCCCATACCGCTGCACAAAGATCTAGATCATCAGCATTCTCAACCGTCATAGTATCACCATGACTGTGATGAAAAGAAAAATATTTATCATTGTCATTAGATAGGCTTCCTCCAGGGACACCGTTTGAAATCCAGAATGAAATATCACCACCAGAAGCCGGAGAATAAAGGGACGAAGCATTGATGGGTTCCAGAAGGGACATCACTTTTTGCATTATGGAAAAAGCTTCTGGACTTCCAGTGAATGCTAGTCCATTTGGTTTAAATGTACCAAAATCACTTTCCATGACCAGATCAAATTTACTAATATTTATTTTATGTTTCTCGTAATAATGTTGAGCACCAACCAAACCAACTTCTTCCGCAGTCCATAGTACAGCACGGACAGTTCTTTTTGCTCGAAGATTTAATTGACGCATGATAGACAAAGCTTGCCACGAGATAAATGCTCCACCACCATCATCCATTGCTCCTTGACCGACATCCCAGCTGTCAAGATGACCACCCACTAACACTACCTAGAATTATATAAACGACATTAGTATAAAGTAAATGGTTTGAATTAGATGTGCGAAGTTGATCGTCCAGGTTGAAGACTATTGTTGGTGACTGGCGTTTAGACGACTGGCGTTTCTGGTTCATCATCATCACAACAATTACCAACACCATACAAAAGACTTCTTCGCTCAGACCAACGAACAATAGACCTACCGACAAACAATACACCCACGCTTAACGCATACACCCACTCACATTGATTATGACACAAACCGATGAGGAACAATATTGGCCCAGGCTTAACGCATGACGCAACACCCACTCACATTGATTATGACACAAACAAACGATGACGTATGAACCAGACGTATATATAGGCAAACCTGACAAATGACGCTGAGGCCGTCGAAGAAGACTATTGTTGGTGACTGACAACAACCTGGACGATCAACTTCACACATCTAACGACATTAGTATAATGGTATACTAGAAGTTACTATCGCAAGGAAAGTGCTGCCTTGAAATCAATGGTCCAAGGCAGTCATGATATTGTGCAAAATTGGTATTTTTTGAAGCGAGTTCGGATTATCGTTTTATTGGCAATGAATCGCAGTTGGAAAAGTTTACCGAGACCTGTAAACCCGCAAACCATTGCAAAGATACTCTCCAAGATGAGAGAAACACAGATGAGAGATCAATCATGGAGACGGAATGGACAGCCGAAGGACAGGAAAATATTATTATACTGTGTTGACATTTATCCCGTGAAACTGCGTAATATTAATCATTATGAAATGTTGTGTTTTTGTCCGATTTAAATCAATTCTATATCGAAATGATCACTTGAATATGGCGAATCGAACGCTGTAGGTTTCGTCTACTTAAAATGTGAAGATCATATGTTATATGATAAAATGCGTAAGCGATTAAAGCGAGACTCGTCTTTGGCTTCAAGATCTATTCGTCGTTTACCCGATGATTTAATGCTTTTATGTCCATTAAACCGATGTAATTTCGTAACAGATATGTTTCGTATACCTTGCCGTTGATTTTTATATAAATTTTGACACACGAAGACCTTCAATCGAACAGATATTAGAAAAAAAATAGCATTGCCGTGTGTAGTGTTCACATTAAATTTCGTCTGCGTGTCAGGCGTTCTGCTTTGGGGGGGAGGGGCTAGCCTGCGTGTAGACGCCTGATTTTTCTTCATAACTTGCTTCTAAAAGTTTCCCACTTTAAACGGGCGCTGCACAATGCCTTCAGTGCCTGATTACAGAAATCAATGCGTTAAAAATTATCCTTTGTAATATGACAAGTTAGCGGGTAATAACTCAAGTCATGAAGTCAGAGATCAGAGAGAGATTTATTTGACACACACCTATATTTATACATATCTGATAAAACGTCATTTTCGGTTACTACATTCCTCACTCCTAGGTTCTTTTTTTTGTACTTTTGTTCATTTTATATCATAATATAGACAATACAAGAATAATGAATAACAACAAAAAAACCCTGACTTATCACATGACATAATCGTTTAATTTTTGGGGCGGTCGCCCAGCTTCTGGAGAATCAGCTTCTAAAAAAATCAGCTTCTGGAGAATCGTTCGGAATCTGACGTCCGATCTGGTCTTGATTATACGTACCACTGTATCGTCTGTTAACTTAACTTTCGACGAAACTGGACCAGTTTCTTCTATTACCTTTCCAGAAGACCACGGTAATTTGGCATTGGAATATTGCCGCACTATAACCTCATCTCCAATTATAGACGCGGTACGTTGTCTTGCATGTTGATCGTATTGTCTTATTGAGTCTTCTGTCTGCTTTGCGCATATCGTACCGTCTTTCCGACATCAGGATGTAACAACGTAAGATGTGACCGCAATGGCGTCCCCCATCGTAACTGCGCTGGTGACTGACCAGTGGACGTGTGGGGCGTAATCCGGTACTTGAACAGGAATCTTGACAATCGAGTTTGCAATGTTCCGTCTTGTTTCTTCATCGCTGTTTTGAAGGTTTGGACGGCTCTTTCCACTAGACCATTTGACGCGGGATGATACGGTGTTGATTTGACATGGCGAATTCCATTTTTTTCGCATGAATTCTTCAAATTCGCTGCTTACGAAGGCAGGACCATTATCGGACACAATAATTTCGGGCAATCCTTGGCTAGCAAATGTTATTCGCAATTTCTCTACCGTCGTCCGGTATTGCACGAATTAGTGATGCGGATATCCAGCCATTTTGAATGGGCATCTATAGACTATAATCAATAAGAACATCTTTCCCATAAACGGCCGCGCGTAATCCACATGGAGTCTGGACCATGGTCGATGTGGCCATTCCCATGGGTGTAAAGGTACGCTCCGTGGTCTTTTCTGGTGCAACTGGCATGTAGGACAGCTTCTTGTCCGTTCTTCTATTTCTTTAGCCAAACTTTTCATCCTAGATACTCCAGGATGTGCTTCATGAAGAATACTCATAACTTCTTCCCTTCCTTGAGGCGGTACCACCACTCGTGATCCCCACAGGAGACATACTTCTTGAATACTCAATTCTTGTCTTCGGGAAAAGTAGGGCTTGATTCTTTTATCTTCCACCGATGCTGGCCATCCCTGCAAGGTAAACTTGAACACTTGCGCTAATACAGGGAATCGAGTTGTCCATTGTCTAATTTTCGTGGCATTTACTGGGCTTCCGGACAGTTGATCCATCAGATTTATAGCTTCCGGAGGAATGGGTATCTGCACTTGGTTCCGTTTTCATTGGAAGTCGTCTAAGTGCATCAGCGTTGCCATTCTCTTTACCCGGCCTATATATCAGGTCGTACTCGTAGGTTGACATCATCAAGGCCCATCTCTGTATTCTACCAAATGCCATTTGTGGGACCGCTCGTTCGGGTCTAAATATTCCCAAGAGTGGTTTATGGTCGGTATATATCGAAAAATGGCGGCCATGTAGGAACTGGTGGAATTTCTTGACCATGCATACACCATGGCTAGACCTTCTTTATCCAGTTGTGAATACTTCTTTTCCGCAATTGATAAAGTTCGTGATGCAAAAGCAATGGGTTTTTCGGTTCCATCATCCATTTCATGAGATAACACCGCTCCGACGCCACAAGGCGAGGCATCGCAGGATACGGTTTAATTTCTTTCTTGGATCGTAATGTACCAGGACGGATGAGGATTGTAACAGAGTCTTCGACAGTTCAAATGCTTTGGTCTGCTCCTTGTCCCATTTCCATGGCTGATGCTTTCGAAGTAGCTTGTAGAGTGGCTCAAGAACGATAGATAAATTGGACAGGAACTTGCCATAAAAGTTGATCAGACCCAAGTACGATTTCAACTCCTTGACGTTGGTAGGTTCAGGGGCTTCTTTCACAGCTTTAACTTTGGCTTCGACAGGGTAGCTACCTTGGGCGTCGATTTGATAGCCGAGACACTCGAGAACTGGTTGCATAAATCGACACTTTGTCTGCTTCAGACGTAAGCTTCAGAAAGGCGTTTCAAAACTTCTTCTAGGTTACGGAGATGCTCTTCCTCTGTCGGCCCAGAAATCAGGATGTTGTCGAGAAGTGCGCCCGTGTAGGGAATTCCATTCAACAAGCTTTCAATAGTTCTTTGAAAGATGCCAGGATGAAACTCCATAGGGCAGACGGTTATATCGATACAAGCCACGATGAGTATTAATAGTTACACATTTCTTATAGCACCATCTGCTCATACGCATGGCTCAGATCAAGCTCTGTGAATGTTTTTCCTCCGCCCAACTTGTTGTGCAACTCTTTTATCTTCGGTATAGGATATACGTCCAGACGGGAAACTTGATTCACAGTCAGCTTGTAATCTCCACAAAGTCGAACACTTCCGTCGGGTTTCATGATCGGTACCACTGGCGTTGCCCACTCTGAATACTGCACTGCTTCTATAGTTCCCTCGCTTTCTAATCTCTCCAGCTCCTTATCGATCTTGCTTCTCATCATATAAGGCACGGAACGAGCTCTATCGAAGACAGACTTGACAGACGGGTCTATATGGATCTTGGCTTTGGTACCTTTCAACATCCCTAACTCTTCTTTAAACAAGTGGTCGTACTCGCTTAAAATCTCTTCCAATCTTGGCAGCGCTAGTCGAATACTTTTCCAATCCAAGCGTGTTTTCTCCAACCAATTACGTCCAACTACAGGGTGTCCCAAAAAAAAGGCTACCTTTTCAAATTCAAATTAGCATGTTAATTCAAGCAACCTATTGTAGTTCTTTGAAATTCATTATCGCTTTTGAACTACGAATGCGTAAAAACACACAGTTTTATACACATGGGATATTAAACACAATAGGTTGTTTGAATTAACACGCTCATTTGAATTTGAAAAGGTAGCATTTTTTTGGGACACTCTGTAGATTAGGTCCTTTTCATATAGCAACGGGAGTCGATTGGTTTTGTGGTTGTATTCTACGGAAACTTCAATAAGTCCCTTGGGATTAATTATTTCGCCTGTGTAAGTATGTAGGGCCACTTTACTTAATCAGAGAGAGATTTATTTGACACACACCTATATTTATACATACATGTATCTGATAAAACGTAATTTCCGGTTACTACAGCGGGCGTCTTGTTTGTCTATTTTTGTTAATTTCTGAGTATACCATCTAAATGTGGACAAGGAAATCTCAAATCATTAATAATAACAAAGGAAATCAGCACCGAGACGGTGGTTTGGATATCGGAGGAAGAAATTACATAAATTAAGCCAACTTTCACCTCGATTTTCTATTAAAATACTGATTTGTTTGAGATGTAATATGAAACACTTGGAAGAGTGTTTCATCAGGATATCCAAACACCTCGAAGTTTGTTAAAAAACCTCGGCTTCTCCTCGGTTTTCAACAAACGTCTCGGTGTTTGGATATCCTGATGAAACACTCTTCCTCGTGTTTCATATATTACTTGAAAGACACAGGGATCAATTTTATTCTGGTAAAGTGAAACTTTAAGGAAACTTTAAGTGGTAAGGTTATTAAATTATGCTTTATTTGCTGAACTGTTATTTCTAAGTGGCTCTGATATTTCTGTAAACCCTGGACCCATATTCGTAACTACAGAGAAGCTTCTCACAGCGGTTTGTCCAACTTGCAGAGGTCAAGTTAAATCCAACATGGCGGTCTGTTCGTGTAAATACTGTGACTTGGTTTGGCACCGAAGTTGTTTATCAGCCGACAATGTCGTCAGTTTTGGATGGGTTCATTTGCATGGCTTGTCTTTCTAAATGTGATAATTCAACCCACAGCGATTTAAGTTTGGATTCTACCCTATTTACGGAGCAACTTTCAGCGAACGTGTCGGATTTGGAAGATACAACTAGTTATGGCGGTTTTGATTGTGAATTTCCTGTAGATTTTAGACTGAATTTGGGTCAAAATTAGAGACTTAGATTTGGGCACTGGAATATCAACTATTTAACTGACTTTAAGTTTGAGCAACTATAAAACTGCTCTTAACAGGGCTCAAAAATAAACAAGTGGATATCTTATATCTCACTGAAACATTTCTTAAGCCGACCATTCCAGATTCATTGTTTGCTGTTCCAGGCTACCGTTTATTTCGTAAAGATATAGGTGCTCTAAAGGTGGTGGAGGTGTTTTAGCCTTTATTAGCGAAAATCTGCAAGTAAATCATTGGACTGATCTTGAGGACAGGGAGGTTGAAACACTCTGGATTGAGGTTTTTCCCTTCAAGTCTAAGAGATTTTATTTGGATGTATATATCGGCCACCGTCTTCATCAAAGGAAATGGATCTCAACCTAGAGCAAAACATCGAGAGAGCCTATTTAAACTTCAACGAGCTCATCCTGATAGGCGATTTGAATATAAATTGTTTACAGAGCGCTTCCTATAATAAACACCGCCTTTCAAATCAAGCTAACGCAGCTCGTTTCCACAGTAACGCGACCAACTAATCTAATGGGACTTGTTTGGATTTATTGTTTTCCGGCCATTCTGAAAGAATAATTAATGTTAAAACGAAAGCTGTTGGCTTATCTGATCATGTTCCTGTTTTTGGTACTCGTTTATACAAAGGAAGCAAAACGGATCGAAGTGCCGAAGTACGTCATACTTACATTAACTTTCGAGAAATGAAGAACTTAGATAAAAACAGTTTTATTGATGCGGTTGAGCAATTACCTTGGGATTCAGCTTTTGTGTTTGATAATATTGATGACATTTTGCACACCTGGCAAAAATTATTCATTTCAGTGGTCGATGAGTATGCCCAATGAAATCTAAGCGTGTTCGTAAACAGATTAAACAGGCAGAGTGGATGTCCCCTGAGATCTTGGATCTATTATCCAAACGAGATAAACTATTGAAGCAAGCTCGTGAGTCAAATACTCCTTCCGACTGGAATGAATATAAATTAGCAAGAAATTGCAGTATGATATACGGAATGCAAAACAAATCTTTTATAAGTCAACTCTACGGGAAAATCGAAATAATGCCAGAGTATATATTGTGGAACCGCATTAAAGAACTAACAGGTCAAAGTATCAAGTCTTGTACGATAAAAGTTCTTAAAATCAGCGACAACTGTGTGACCGGTATACAGGGTGTATAAAAAAAGCGCAACCTCGGAATTTCCCAAGAAATCCACTGTGTTGTTAAACACAAAAGGTTTTCGCCCCTGGGAATTTAAAATAGCTTGTAATCGTATTCCAGGGGCATAACTGTCTAATTACTACACACTCGAGCACGTAAAGCAGAATTGAATCGAAATTTATGCATTTATTTAATGGTAAGTTGTTCAGTTTACAAGTATCAACAACAGTTAAATTCCCAGAGGCCTAAAATCTTTTGTGCTAATAAAAACAAAGTGGATTTCTTGGGAAATTCCGAGGTTGCGCTTTTTTTATACACCCTGTAGAGCAAATTGTGGAGGTCTCAATTTGCATTTCACAAGTATTACAGAGAATTATGTGCCAGTGGATGGTAGAAATTTACAAATTGTGTTGGATAGCTTGATATCCTTTGTTCGGTCCAAGAAAACCCGCGATGATTTGTTTTCAATCCCTTTGGCGTCACCAGAGGACGTTGCTAAGACTCTTAAGGATATTTTCGCTCAGAAAACTTGTGGTGTGGATAATATTTCCACCAAGATAATCAAGCTCGCTGGCCCAGCGATTGTTACCCCACTCTGTCGCCTCATTAACAGTTCAATTACATTGAAATCATTCCCGCTTCTTTGGAAGACTGCCAAAGTTCGACCGTTGCATAATTAACAAATAGAGCGTGTGTACTGTAATAGATGCACAGATGACGTCATAGCGTGCAAAGAACAAAAAAGTACGGCACAAGCCGCCCGGGGCTCGATCCGGATTCATGTACACAGCCCCTAATATATACTTGACCTCACTGTAGGAACCATGCTCTGCCGCCCGTTGCTGGTAGCTCAGTAATCAGAGTACTCCCAACGATCCTTCATTGTCAGAGTAACTAGAACTTGGAACGCATTACCGGATTAAAAACACTCAAATTTAGTTCATTTAAGAAAACCCTACTTGAATACTACTATGACGCTCTTTACTCCATCTATAACCAAGACGACCCACGTACGTGGAAATCCATTTGCCTAAAATGTAACTTGGCACGTCGCCTCGAGAAATCCCTCACTTGTTGTTGTTGATTTTTACTACAGACTTTTCTTTTCACCTTAGTATTTATGTAAATATAACCTCGATTTTTAAATTTTTTTTTTTAAATTATACACGGGGCCACAGTAATTGGCGTAAGCTGTAGTGGTATCCCTGCCAGACTTATATTTTATATGTTAATTTACTAATGGCGAATCGAAATAAATAAATAAGCGCCCTCCCATCCCAAACAGAACGCCTACAACGCAGGCTAGTACACGCAAAGTTGCAGGTTCGATCCCCCCCCCCCCCCCCCCTTCAGGCTTCAGTTTATTTCTAGCTCGTACAGAAACAAGAAGTTTTATCACCATGTTGCTAACCTCTTCTGGTAATGAACTACCAACAATTTCAGCCACAGTATTTCTTGATGAAGCTGGGGACAAGTTTTTTGCCTCCATGTATAATCTAATAACAATTTTGTCTCCTCTTGAGGCCATCCTCGACAACATTTCAGCATCTTCAATTGTTATGCAAGCAGTGGGAATCTTTGCGGTGCCATTTTTATAATTTTGCCATCCGGTGTGAGGGCTATTGATTGAAAAAGGAGCAATAGTTCTTATCAAAGAAGCTACACCACCAACTTTGCTTGTTTCATAAGCACCATACACTCGATAAGCAACTGAAGTTGAATAATTAATCCATTTTTGGTCAAAAACAACAATTTTCCCCTTAGCCTACATGGTATAAAACACACGAGAAAGTTAGTATTTATCTTATTTTATAAAACTTATTCTTGACTTTTTATTTATTTTAACCATAGTCAATTGAAATACATGGTCTGGAAGCCCGACAAAAGTCATTGTTTTATGTTTTTGTTCAGTTTGTGCACTTTCACGGTTATATCATATGGAAACCGGGCTTTATTGAACACATTGTATTTTCTGTATAATAAAACAGATATCCAATCGCAACGTTTCGGTTTAATGTTGTTTTAAATATTAATAAACCTAAAACAAAGGATTTGTGCACCTTCAGGTCCAACTCAACATGAATCACAGCTCGATTGGCTAGCCCCTTTGAAGTTTGCCGCGTTTCCAGACCATATACGCCATTGACTATATGTTTTAACCATCATAGCTTCATATTATTATTTATTAATCGTGAGTGGGCGGAATCCTAGCCACTCCTGCACTTTAATTGGCTGCCTGAGTCACGGAATCCTAAATGCTAAAAATGTTTATCGTGATTTTGCTTTGTTTTTAACTGGAAAATGGATCACTACACTTTATTATACAAAAACTAAAGTATTTTGGTTACTTTATTCTCCTTTCCTTATCCAAATAATGCAATTTTACTTAAGTCTACTCTTTCACCTTGTATAATAAAAAATAAATATGTTATTAACGTTTTGGTCGGTCCGTATCGAAATATATTTACCCTCGGTCTCACAAACGACCCTCGGCTTCTGAAACGTCGGGCAAATATTCTTCTATATGGAACTCATATATTTATTATTTATTATATATTATTATCGTTATTCATTTTTTCTCCCCTAGTATAGTGTATTCTGATTTAGGAGTAACTTATTAAATATTAACGATTCATGGCCAAAGATTAAACGAAAGAACACAACCTATATTGATTTCCGAAATTATAAGAAAAATAAAAACTTCGCTGCCAGAGTAAGTTAAAAACTACGCACAGATCCGAAAATATAACAAACTACACGTCTTTTTAAACACAATGTTTAGTTTACAGTTTGTCATGTTTGACTTTTTGGGGTGTGTCACTGCTTGCAGACACAATATGTTGGGATGCGTGGCAGCGTTAGGGGGAGGGGCAAGCGGAAAGTCGAAGTGGGGAGGGGGAGGGGAGGGAAAGGCCTGAACGAAAGACCCATGTTTTTGGATTTCCGCCCACATGAAGGAATATCCATGTCTGAAACTCCGTAAAAAGCTTGACTGCATCTGCTGGAAACAAGATTTATTTTGAAAAATTATTGAAGCAATCGTGGAGACATGGAAGCACAGAGTTGATTCTGGCTGAGACTTGTGAATCAATCGGCTTTGCATTACTATGCAGTGAAACTTTCTCCGAGCTTTATTAAATCAGTATTAACACATGCGAAAGCAGGAGACAGCAATGTTCCACCAACCGATAACATTAATAGTGCTGATAGAATGAAGCGACATATGACTAACGAACACCGTAACTCCAGAATGGGATTTGGCCAAGAAATTTCATAGGCAAGACAACGTAGAAACCATCACTTATATACGTCTAGCCGTAAGTCTCTTAGCCTGCGAAGCGGCCCTCCTGTTGTGCGGGTGTACGTACCTGCAGGCGGAGGAGCGAGTAGAAGGAGGATCCCAACCATCCTTGTACTATTTGAGTTCCGCCCACTTATCACGCCTCCTTTATTTGACCAATGAAATCGCACCGGAAGTAAAATTTGCATGAGCTGTCAAAACAACTTTTTCATAGCCTGGGAATTATGGAGATAGTAAGATACGAGCTATTTAAGCAATCTCAATATATCATGGCATACATGAACGAAAAACAACTCCGAAAAAAGTATACTCAAGGATAGGTAGAAAAGAAAACCCCGTCGGCGTTGACGATTTTTGTCGTCTATGTGATTGCTCGTTAACGAATAAATACGGTTCTATTGGCTCGTTTGTTAATCTCTTCAAAACTTCGCAGAGAGAGAAATTACAAGGGAAAATCCTCGCTGCTTCGTGCTCAGAGATTGGACTACATCTCGAAGAAAACCCAGATAACTCAAGCAGAGTCTGTCCACCTTGTTCCAGAAAGATCTTGAACTGTT